>OZ020192.1:90437576-90770760 GCA_963971165.1 Philopedon plagiatum | reverse complement strand
TTGCTAAATTTTCAAACCGAAACATATATTAAAATTGTAACAGCAACCCAAGCAAACCCAAGCAAACAAATTTCCAAAAGCTCTAAAAGCTGATATTAGAGAGAAAAAACAATTTGTAGAAAATAAAATACGGGAATATATGTCAAATGAAATCGACAGAACAAGTTTTATAAAATGTGTTTCCTGTAAATACGCGCCTAGTTGATTAATCACATTATATTATGTAAAACAATACTTGTAAACTGTATTATATTATTAATTTTTAAAATTGTGAATTTATTTTGCACAATAAACATTACAAATTTTCAAAACTTTTTTATTTACCCTGTATACCCAAACATAATAAATAATTATAATATTTTTTGTCATAAACACTCTTAAAGGGATAAGTATATATTGGGCCCAACTGTTGTGTGGGATTAAAGACGTTTGACTGAATCCCAGGTAAAAAGGCCCAACTGTGTAACTCCCATTTTGGACTGGTTTAAGACGACTAAGTCCTTCGTTCAGATTTACTAAAATGGTTTGAAATTTAGTACTGGTTTAAATTAACATCTTCTGGTAGATCTGATGGTAGTTAGGTTTTGACAGGTTTTTATTCTGTCATTGTTAACAAGTCGTCATTAAAAACTTATGAGTTATTCTAATATTTCAGCGATTTGCTTGATTTTTTATCTTGGAACGTGTTGCTAGAATGAATTTAGTTCTATTATTGTTGAAAGTATGTTTAAAAAGTGTCCTTTTTTATAAATTTACAAAAAAAACTCGGCAACAAATTCATAGTATAAAACTTAGTTGTCCTATTCTTACACTTGTCAGTTTAACACTTTTGGTTGTCAAATTAGACCGATCTAACGTTGGACAATCTGGCATCTGGCTGTTTATGTTTAGCTCAGGAATGCTTTTATCGCTTTTTATCTAGCTGCTTATTGTTGGTTCAAGTATTATTAGCAAGACGTAAAACGGCTACTGCTTTATTGAAATCTAATCCTAGTAAGTGGTACGTTTATAATAATACATTCAACCACACATATAGGTACATACTGGGTGAAGTAACCAAAATTTGTTTGGTTCGTTTAAAAATGTAGATTTATGTCCTATACAACTATACATACCTACGAAATTTTATGTCTTCAACGCAATAACTAACAAATTTATAGGGCCCAGCAACCTTTAAAAATCTCAGGGTATAGTCATGTATTTACTTTGCATATCTCGCTTTAACAACACATTCTGAACTTGCTGTCGAACAGACACTTACTTTTAGGTAGGCTCATTACAATTTCTTCATGTCGGGTAAGCAGGACTCGTTGGGGGAAATCAAGCACAAACTTCTGATCTTCCATACATTAAGACCAAAAATAACTTCATCTAGATCTAGGATATTCTTGAGTTTTCCTGGGTTTATCGGTCAATTGCTTTAAAATTAAAAAGTTATTTTGTTTGACCTTTCGGTTTATTATCATTTTTAAACCATCTTCAAAACTGTAAATTATTTTTATACATATAATTAGTTAGTCAAAGAGTAAAAATATATCTTATTTATAAACAAGCACTACACTAATAATGTTCTTATGTGTGTATTCACCATGCTCTGTTGGCGCTTATTTCTAAACTGAATTTAAGATTGCCTTACATTTAAGGTATTGGGTACCAACTTCGGGAAAAACCAAGTTATATAATTGTAGGTTTTAGAGGTTGGGATGTAATTTTTTTTGTATTTATTGCGTTATTAGAGTGTTCTAAGTCGTACCTAGATTATCTGTATTAGTTAGGGTGTTTTTACTTTTTTAATGTGAGTCATCTCCTTGAAATTTCGTTTTTTATAGTTTATCTCGTAGTCTAAGATTTGAACGTTGTTGAAATTAAAGTTGTGTAGGTTATCTATGGCATGATTTGATAAAGCGGTATGTGTTTGATTTGTGTTTCTAATACATACTATTTTTGTGTTAATTTATTCTGTTTTTTAGGTATTCTTTGGTTTGTCCTATACGCGTATATGTTCTTGGACAGTCTATTTTATAAATTACATGTGTTTGATTTATTTGTGGTATTTTGGGTTTTATTTTTGTAAATAGTGCCTCTGTGTTGTTTGTTGGTTTTTCTGCGATATTTTCTTTGTAGGGTTCGAGGATTTTTTTAAGTTTATTCCACGATGTTTATTCTTAATTTCTGGAACATACAGTAGTAAAATGTACTTATTGTTAATAACGTTATTTGGGGTTGTACTTTTTGAGTTACATATTTTATTGATCTATATTTAATTATTGGGTTGTAGAAATTTTCGGGATAGTAGTTTTCATGGAGAACTCTTTTTATTTTACTTACATATGTTTTGTGGTCTATAGTCGGCACTCTATTATTGCTCTATCGACAAGTGAATGAGCAACACTTTTTTATATTTATTAGGAGTATGTGCATTGACATTTAAATACCTGCCAGACCATACGGGTTTTGTGTACCAGTTTGTTTTGATGTCGCATGTGTTGTTATAATTAATGTTGAAATCTAGGAAATATATTGCTTTATTCTGTTCCATTTCATATACAAATTGTAATTTTTAATGAAAAGCCTTAAATGTATCGTATTCTATAAATAAGTTTATCATAATCATAATTTATAATAAATTGCAATCGTTACAAATCTTTTAAAAAAGTACGGTTTGTCATCTAGTGTAGGTATGACACTTACTTGTGTCCATACATTTCATTACTAGATTAGCAATAGTGGCCGAGTTGGGTGAACCCATTGCAACTCCATAAATTTGACAGTAAGTTTTGTTTTTATATTGGAAAAATGTTGAAGATAAATTCATTTTCGGAAATAATTGTACCTATATTTTTTTATGAGGTTCCATTTTTCTGAACTGAAACTGGTGAGGATAAGAAAATGGCAAGTAATTCTTTTGAATTTTTTTAGGTCGAAAAATGCCATTTCCAGACCCCTCTTTGATACCTAATATCTCGAAAACAAAACGTCAGATCCGAAAAACGGACTCAAAAGTGAAACTTTAAAATCTCAAATACTTTTTTTGCAATACATATAGGGGAGATCGGGTAGCATTCGGCCACAAAGCCCATTTTTGTAAATAACTGAGTAACTAAATTTTTACCAGGCAAATAAATTACTGCATGATGAATGGTAAACATTCATCTATACATACTGTGGGACAGACAAATTAAAATACCACTTTTTTTATTAAAATTTTGTTTTTGAAAAAATGCTTACAAATGACTGAATGCTCCCCATCCCTAGGGAGCATTCATAGGGGGAGCATTTGGCCATAGAAGCTAAATCGTTAAGTTTACGAAAGGAAAACACAAAACGCGGCAAACTGTAGTTTTTTAATAGTGCAAGCTAGAAAATATCAAAAATATGTGAAACACTAATTTTGCATACTTCAAAATATTAAAAATGATACAAAAGTAACTAAAGAAAATAATCATTTCTGATAAATAAATATAAAATGCCATTTAATTAACGATTAAAGTCTTAAAATTGTAAAAAAAATGTAAATATGCGGCTGTTCTTGCAGTGCCAGTCTTTGAAGGGACGCTTAATTTACTAATAATATCTTCGTTATTTACTGTAATAATGTCCTCTATAGTAGGAAAATAAAAAGTGGTGGATAGACCTTTTCTTCTTAAAAACTTAATTCTTGACATATTGTCGTCTATGTTCAAAATTTGACCAACATAATGAATCATTGTATTTTTAACTTTAAATCTTACAAGAACAAAATTTCCTTTGCTTAGTTCCTTTCCATTCAATTCTTCGACGTTTTCGTACTCATCACTAAGAACTTCATCAGACTTATCATGAAGTGAAATTTCACTGTCACTCGAAGCTGAACTAATGTAATTCTGTTCTAATTTTGCTTTTTTTAGTGGTTGCTTATTGGTTTTCTTTGGACGGTTATTAAAGAAGTCTCGTTTTGGACACTTTCTTCTCTTATTTTCTTTTTCCTGTTCCATTTCTTCCAATCTGTCCTTTTCAGGAGTATTAGTATAAATTCGAGACAGTCCGGGCTTCCTCTTGGATGTGTTATCTTTTTTAATTGCTTTAGGATATGGCCTAATCGATTCTGGTGTTATTTTAAATTTTAACTTAGGATTAGTATTAAGACCACTGCAGGATGGCTTAACAATAACATTGCTTAAGATATTAATCTTGGAATTGTTAGTGCTCCCTTGCTTTACTTCTGTCTTATCTTGTGGTACATTACTATCTTTTATGGAATTGCTTGCTGTTTTTTCTTTGTGCGTGGTTTGGCTTTCCTGTTCTGCACTTTTTTCAGACAAGGGTTTATCCGTTACATAGCTTGAACTGAAATCGTCTTCACTAAATGCTAATCTATTAAAGGGCCAAATACCGGGTTTTTTAAAACTACTTATAATATTGCTAGCAGTAAAGGCCCTTAAATATGCAAGATTAGTTAGTTCGGCAATATTTCTTACCGAAATAGTTTTGCCTGGGTTTGAAGTCATCCAGTCATTGACTGCAATACTACAGAAGTGCTTAAACGGTCCATAGACGCCAACATCTAACGGTTGCATCCTGTGACTTGTGTGAGGTGCAAAACTTAACAACACTATTCCATTTTCCTTGCAATATTTAACAGCTGTTAGGCTAACGTGGGATTCTTGGTTGTCGACAAGCAGTAAAATCGGATTGTTGATAGTACATTGGGTTTGATTAACTATATGGCTTAACACTTTCGGGAAGAGTTCTGCAGTCATCCAGCCACTTTTGTTCCCTAGGCCTAAACTGGAAACTGGAGCCCCAGACATAAATTCATCGATATTTCGAATCCTTGGAAAAACGTAAGCTGGGGGAAGGCTGTGACCAGCAGCATTAATAATACCAACAAAGGTAGTTAATTCACCTCGTTCAGCTGACGACGCTTGGGACACTTGTTTCTTTCCCGCAGTTGCCACAACTTTAACCGGTTTCATGACTGTTGTCACGCCAGTCTCGTCAAGGTTGTAAATCCTTTCAGGTGGAAAGTGGTAACGATCCAAAACCTCTTTAAGGTTGTCAAAAAACTGTTCAACTTTATATTTATTAAAAGCTGTCGCCCTACTAAGGCTTGTACTTTCGGGTTTTCGTAAAGATAATGTCTTATGCCTCGCCATAAAACCCCGTCTCCACCCTTCTTTAGCTTGTTTAGCTTCATGCCATTCAGGAGGAATCCTGCAATTAGGTAGAGCACTAGCAAATTCGTAAGCTAACTTTTGTATTTGGACATAAGTAAGTCCATAATTAATATCGGAACACTTTTTAATATAGGTTTCCAACTGACCTTCCTCTTCTGTAGTAAACACTTGTCGATTTGTGTATTTACTCGAATATTGAGGAGTATCATCTAACCCACTGTCGTTTCCAGAATCGTCTTGGTTGTGCCCATTTTGCCGTACTCTTCTTTTGTGGTCTTTGACAAAATTTTCTTTATGCGGCTTTGTAAAGTTGAACGCTTTACACCGTTTGCAATGGCAGCAGGTCTTTCTGAGTGTGTGCCATTAAAATGATCTATGATCGCTTGTCTAAAACTATGTTCATCTATAGAGTTTCTATTTGTTTTTGGAATACTTTTACGAGGCATCTAGAAATAAAATAATTTAAGTAAATTTCAGTTTCGAAGAGTTGGGGAGCATTCGGCCACTGGCCGTATGCTCCCCCGGTATATATGGACCAATGCTCCCCACTGTACCAAATACTAATAACCCATTCTGATACCTTACAGGAATTATTTTAAGGTTAGGGATTAATGTAGAAATTAAAGCTAAAATATGTACAGATTCTGATTTCAAAGTACAAAATTCAAGTTTATCTATTTAATATAAAATATTAGGAATATATTTTATGAAGAAAATCCTACCTTCAAGCTCGTTTTTACACTTTTCTCCCTAAAATTCGTTAAATGCGCCAATCACCTATAAAATATAATTCAGACGGTAGGTTATTATGTTGGCAACTCTGATTTACGCGGATTTTTGAAGAGATTTTTAAATAATTGGATTGGCTGAATGCTCCCCGTGGCCGAATGCTACCCGATCTCCCCTACCTAAACCTAAAATCACTGGAAATTGGAACTATTTGGAAAAAACTGGAAATTTAGATTTTTGACCCAAATATTTCACGGTTTATAATTTTTTGTGGGGTCAAAATAGTTCAAATTACAATCCCATATACGTCATCGGAAAGAACTCCTCAAAGTATGTGTTATCCATATTTTTTAGTTTCTTCATTCTCTATAGGAAGGGAGCAATCGCCGATTAAATTTCGATTTTTTTACTTTTTTTGCCCTCGACATCAGTAGTCAGTACATTTGAATCACTCCTATCTATTTTTTTCACAATTTTCAACACTGTCTTATAAAGGGATAATCACACTGTAAAATGAACACCGAATGGGTCATCCAGGAGCGGATTTAAGGGGTAAAATTAGGATTGCAATGGCAGCAGGTCTTTCTGAGTGTGTGCCATTAAAATGATCTATGATCGCTTGTCTAACACTATGTTCATCTATAGAGTTTCTATTTGTTTTTGGAATACTTTTACGAGGCATCTAGAAATAAAATAATTTAAGTAAATTTCAGTTTCGAAGAGTTGGGGAGCATTCGGCCACTGGCCGTATGCTCCCCCGGTATATATGGACCAATGCTCCCCACTGTACCAAATACTAATAACCCATTCTGATACCTTACAGGAATTATTTTAAGGTTAGGGATTAATGTAGAAATTAAAGCTAAAATATGTACAGATTCTGATTTCAAAGTACAAAATTCAAGTTTATCTATTTAATATAAAATATTAGGAATATATTTTATGAAGAAAATCCTACCTTCAAGCTCGTTTTTACACTTTTCTCCCTAAAATTCGTTAAATGCGCCAATCACCTATAAAATATAATTCAGACGGTAGGTTATTATGTTGGCAACTCTGATTTACGCGGATTTTTGAAGAGATTTTTAAATAATTGGATTGGCTGAATGCTCCCCGTGGCCGAATGCTACCCGATCTCCCCTACCTAAACCTAAAATCACTGGAAATTGGAACTATTTGGAAAAAACTGGAAATTTAGATTTTTGACCCAAATATTTCACGGTTTATAATTTTTTGTGGGGTCAAAATAGTTCAAATTACAATCCCATATACGTCATCGGAAAGAACTCCTCAAAGTATGTGTTATCCATATTTTTTAGTTTCTTCATTCTCTATAGGAAGGGAGCAATCGCCGATTAAATTTCGATTTTTTTACTTTTTTTGCCCTCGACATCAGTAGTCAGTACATTTGAATCACTCCTATCTATTTTTTTCACAATTTTCAACACTGTCTTATAAAGGGATAATCACACTCTAAAATGAACACCGAATGGGTCATCCAGGAGCGGATTTAAGGGGTAAAATTAGGATTGCAATGGCAGCAGGTCTTTCTGAGTGTGTGCCATTAAAATGATCTATGATCGCTTGTCTAACACTATGTTCATCTATAGAGTTTCTATTTGTTTTTGGAATACTTTTACGAGGCATCTAGAAATAAAATAATTTAAGTAAATTTCAGTTTCGAAGAGTTGGGGAGCATTCGGCCACTGGCCGTATGCTCCCCCGGTATATATGGACCAATGCTCCCCACTGTACCAAATACTAATAACCCATTCTGATACCTTACAGGAATTATTTTAAGGTTAGGGATTAATGTAGAAATTAAAGCTAAAATATGTACAGATTCTGATTTCAAAGTACAAAATTCAAGTTTATCTATTTAATATAAAATATTAGGAATATATTTTATGAAGAAAATCCTACCTTCAAGCTCGTTTTTACACTTTTCTCCCTAAAATTCGTTAAATGCGCCAATCACCTATAAAATATAATTCAGACGGTAGGTTATTATGTTGGCAACTCTGATTTACGCGGATTTTTGAAGAGTTTTTTAAATAATTGGATTGGCTGAATGCTCCCCGTGGCCGAATGCTACCCGATCTCCCCTACCTAAACCTAAAATCACTGGAAATTGGAACTATTTGGAAAAAACTGGAAATTTAGATTTTTGACCCAAATATTTCACGGTTTATAATTTTTTGTGGGGTCAAAATAGTTCAAATTACAATCCCATATACGTCATCGGAAAGAACTCCTCAAAGTATGTGTTATCCATATTTTTTAGTTTCTTCATTCTCTATAGGAAGGGAGCAATCGCCGATTAAATTTCGATTTTTTTACTTTTTTTGCCCTCGACATCAGTAGTCAGTACATTTGAATCACTCCTATCTATTTTTTTCACAATTTTCAACACTGTCTTATAAAGGGATAATCACACTGTAAAATGAACACCGAATGGGTCATCCAGGAGCGGATTTAAGGGGTAAAATTAGGATTTTCTTGATTTTTCCGATAAATCCTATTTTTAACCGACATTATTCCACACTATTTACCCTATTTGGTGAATCTTTTTGGGTTTATTTTATCCGTTAATTATCTAGGAATACCTCCCACTAGTTTAAATCGCTTATTTTTTTCGGTAAAGTTATAAATAAATAGGTTTATTTGCATCGAGGACAATTAAAATTTGAAAATTTTTGAATTTTCGAAGATTGCCATGAAAATAAAGAATTGCAGTTTATTTACTCCAAATTATTAAGATGATATGTCAAAATTTCGCAGAAATGCCAATTTTTGTTGCAAAATTGAAAGGTTCCTGGACCGATTTCGGCTTGAAGTATACGCATGAATAAGATTTTAATAACATTTTACTTTAAGTGCAGGGATATTTCATTGGATGAGTTACGCATTAAATAGGTACCATTTTTATTGAGTTGTCGATGACTCTACAACACTGGAATTCGCCATATACTCATGATGAGTCATAAGTTCAGTTTTGACGACACAGCCAATGGGATCACGTTTTACAAGTTTCGAAATTCGCGCGAAAATTTGCAGTTTTAAATCCTTTTTTTTGTTGATACAGACCAAAATAAATGAATAACAGCAACCGCCATAAACATTTTTTTTTTATATTCTGACATCCCACGAAGACCGAAGTCTAAGTACTATATACCGTGGGTGTACTGGGGAATCGACTCACACATCCAGAGCTGGAAACATCTGTAGGGATTTCACCAGCCCTTTAAGAGGACGTGTGGGGTGGTACCACCTCGGTCGAGGAAGAATTCCTCTACCACCTTAGATGTATGTATGTAGAGAATATAAAAAAACATTTCAGATTTATTCGGGTTATATGCATATTCCCTATTGTGATAAGTAGGGTTCGTAAAAACGGTGCACGACCATGGGCGGCTAGACCGTAAATAAAATGTGTTTCGAAGTAAGAGATAATTTACATAATACTAAAAAACACTCACCCAGTAAATTTGTGTACAGTAGTTACTACCCAGTTTTGTATGGATTCGCCAATACAGCTCTGAAGTCTTTTACTCCCTATTAAATGGAAAGATGACGGCCCTCGTGGATTTAATGTTCGAACTACAACATTGACCACGGAGATTTTCTTTAAATCTGTTGATTCTTCGCTGGTCAGCCATAATTTTTTACTGGTTCCTTCACGCCGAAGTGGTAAATAATTTCGTTATGTTACTTTGCATGCCAATGCATGGAAATTTCCAGTCAAGCTTACATTTTGCCCAAAAATTGCGAAACGTTTTTTTCTGGACTGTATAAAAAGGCATATTTCAAGTACTCATCATAAATATCAAATCTAGTATAAATAGGGCACTGTGATCGTTTCCAACACAATAAGTTCTTATTGCACACCAAACACAACATGCGAGACCCGTCATATTTTAGGTCCGGAAAAGTAAAAATAAACTTCCGAATATTCGGCGATAGCAGGTGACTTCTAAGAACGTTTGGTAACCTGTTTCCATCGCAAAGCATGTCGACACATTGCGGTATTTATACCTAGTTCCGGCGCCTACGGTATGGCACGAACTTGTAGTGATAAGTGACCTGATTATAACACTTTTACCAGTAAGGAGCCTGGAGTAATTTTTTGAGGCGTTCGCTAATTTGAAAATATTTCATTCTCTACCTTAGATTATGTAAGAACAGATATGACGGTCACATTTGCTCGCGAGCATGCATGAATGTGCAAATGTGAAATGGAAAAGTCGTCAGTTTTTGACCACACATTGTCAAATTTGCATGCATGCCTCGATTTGTTCATGCATGATCGCGAGCAAATGTGACCATCAGTGGGCCGCATTACATCTGTCTTGCCGCCAACATTACCTCACAGTCGCTGTAAGTATTTTAGTGGTAATACACATTGTGTATTAAATGGATATTTAAAAGCAGCCATTGCCAAACTGGGCAAAATTTAACTAGTATGTTTTAATTTAATTTAGGTCTTATCATAACGATCCGCTTTTCCTAAAATTTATATTTGGCAACATGACGATTCTATGAAATTTGCGCCATTCGATTCATGCGAACGATGATGCTAGGTATACCTTTTCATTTCCACCGTCACTATCTTTCTTTCTCCCATTCGTGTAATCTTCTTGCTTTTTGGCGGGTGAGGATAGAATGAATAGTTTCTTCTGCTATGCCTCTACTTTTAAAATAAAAGGACACATAGTGTACTACGGAAACTATGATGTGGCTCCGATCATCAACTGATAATTTTTTATCTATTTTTGAGAGGTATAAATGAAAAGAGAATACTTGATATCAGGTGGTAAATCAGAAGAATCTGATGTCTGTTTCCACAAAGGCGTAAATCATAATACACGTGTCCCAAGTCAGCGAGAGATGCTCTGATTGGTTGAAAAATCGTAATTGATCAAATTAGAACTAATGTTATTTTGAGCTTTGTACTGTGGCACCACTTTAGCTTATCATTTAATTGTAATGATATGAGCGACTTGTTCAAGCTTAGTCTGCGGAAATAATACATTATTAAGTATTTAAACATAATTACAATATTATCAGAAAAATTACATCGTAAAATGCCAATGAAGCGATATCATTTCGCATGTACTTAAACTCTTCGACGTTTTCATATTACGAGAGGCAATAAATTATTGAGAAATTATTTACCAAGCATTTTCGCTTTGTAAGGTCAGCACAAATTAGTAAAAAAAGGCATTTTCGCTGAGGATTTAAACACTTAAATAACGAATGGTATATATACATATAGATATATATGAATCACCTTGTATATATATATATATATATATATATATATATATATATATATATATATATATATATATATATATATATAAACTAGGTAATATTGGGGAATGCAGCAAAATTAAAGACTACTCTTTAAAGGTTTTCCAAGCTTTCGGAAATGTTTATTTCCATCTTCAGGGAGACTACAAAAATTATGATTATGTCAGGTAACAAAAGTTGGTAACTTTAAGAGATAACTTACATCTTTGGTGAGGATGTATTTCGTGATGTACATAATCATGAGCTTGGGTATGAGATAAATAAAACTAACATCGTCAAAAACTTATTGATTAAAAAACTATTTGGTAACTTAAGTAGATTGTTAAAATGGTATCACTTTACTCTTTAAAATTACATAAAACATCATTAATTAAAACAGATGATCATCGCTGAAAATATTTAAAATTATTAAAAGCAATTTACTGCCATGACAAGACACGATGCACGTGTCTTGTCATGGCAGTAAATTGCTTTTAATAATTTTAAATATTTTCAGCGATGATCATCTGTTTTAATTAATGATGTTTTATGTAATTTTAAAGTGTAAAGTGATACCATTTTAACAATCTACTTAAGTTACCACATAGTTTTTTAATCAATAAGTTTTTGACGATGTTAGTTTTGTTTATCTCATACCCAAGCTCATGATTATGTACATCACGAAATACATCCTCACCAAAGATTCTCCCTGAAGATGGAAATAAACATTTCCGAAAGCTTGGAAAACCTTTAAAGAGTACTCTTTAATTTTGCTGCATTCCCCAATATTACCTAGTTTATCTCCTGACTAGTCAGCAACGACTACCTCTCTCATATATATATATATATATATATATATATATATATATATATATATATATATATATATATATATATATATATATATATATATATATATATATACATCAGTGACCGGCAAAAAGTTCGCAACATATGGGAAAAATTTTTATTAGGAGAGTATCGGAAAAACTTTCCCAGGGGATCGGTTCTGCATGTCCGATAACCTAAAAATCGATTTTGACATACGTCACGTGACCACTGGTATAGCGTCAAATTAAAAAAAAAATTGTTAATTTACAAAAAGTGAGGTTAGTTGACTAGATATCAAAAAAAGTTATTTGAAAAAATTGCTTAGAATTAAATTCTAGGTCCTCGTGCAAAATTTTAAGATTTTATTTAAAAAAATTGGAAAACTCAATTTTTTTTAAATATTTTTTTATCGATTTACAAATTTCCGGTTTTTTTCGTTTAGATAGCTTGGCTAATGTAAAGCCCATGTATCTGGATGAAAATAAATGAATGTAGTAGTTTTTTCTACAATTGACAGGACAAAATTAAAAAAAACAGGGTTTCGCCGGACGCTAGCTGTTGCAATGATTTGTATCTAGCAGCAGTGTCAAAATTTTAGAGACATTTCAATGAGATTACATTGAGAAAACCTTAATCGTCTTAAATATATCTGAAGTTCGACTTTTTGTAAAGTTAAGGGGAGTAAAATAGATAATAAACAAGAAATTACCTGTTTATTTAATCGAAATTTCATAAACGAAAACCAATGTAAGAAAAACTTAAAAGTAGTCAAATTCTGTACTAACAACATAAAAAATCATTGTTTTTCCTTGGGTGCACAAAATTTAAAACTCAGTATGACCACCATTTCTCCCCATACATACTATTGTTCTCGAGCGCAACTCTCGATTAACATTTCGGAGCATTTTACGATTTATTTGCAATACACAATTTCTAATGACATTCTCTAAATTTTGTATATTCCTAAAGGGTCGATGTTTGTACACAGAGTTCTTTAGGTATCCCCACATAAAGAAATCTAACGGAGTCAGATCTGGTGATCTCGCAGGCCACGGATTTTCAGAAAACCGTCCTATCCACTGGTTTCCAAATTCTTGATCCAGCCATCTCTTCACCTCATTTGTGGAATGAATGCTAGCTCCGTCTTGTTGAAAGTATAAATTTCTTCTTTCGGCTAATGACAAATTGTCTAAAAAGTCAGATATCTCAGTTTGTAGAAATTCTAAATATCGTTCTGAGTTTAAATTGTCTCTAAAGAAAAAAGGTCCCACTATTCTGAGGTTGAAAATTCCGCACCACACATTAACCTTAAAACTATATTGGTCTTTACTCTGAATTACAAAGTCTGGGTTTTCGGTGGCCCACCATCTACAGTTTTGTGAACTGACGGTTCCGTTAGAGGTAAATGTAGCTTCATCCGAGAAAAGAACGTTCTTTGGGAAATTAAAATCTTCCTCAATCATACCCTGGAACCAGGCACAAAAATCGAAGCGGGCGTCATAATCCCTATCTTTTAATACTTGTACAAATTTAGGTTTGTACGGATGAAATTTGTTTCTTTTTAATATCCTCCGCACAGATCTTTCGTGAATGTTAGTGATCTCCGATATTTGACTAACTGCTAATTGGGGTGTTTCTGTGATCCTCACCTCACTTTTTGTAAATTAACAATTTTTTTTTTAATTTGACGCTATACCAGTGGTCACGTGACGTATGTCAAAATCGATTTTTAGGTTATCGGACATGCAGAACCGATCCCCCGGAAAAGTTTTTCCAATACTCACCTAATAAAAATTTTTCCCATATGTTGCGAACTTTTTGCCGGTCACTGTATATATATGTATATATATATATATATATATATATATATATATATATATATATATATATATATATATATATATATATATATATATATATATATATATATATATATATACAGGGTGATTCAAAAGTACTTTGACAAACTTCAGGAGGTGCAGATTGCTGGCTTTATTTAAGGCAATTTTATAACTGTTACTTATTTATTTAAATAAATTATTTGTTATTTTAATAATGTCTGAATGTTTGGTCAATTTAAAATAAATGTTTTTGATCAATTTAAAATAAATTTTTTAATACATTTGTATAGCCGAATAAAATAATGATTTACATTTAAACCGTTCCCCGTATGAAAAAAACGCAAGAGACTTTTTTTGTTGCAAATAAAGCAAGGACTCACAAAATGACACTCACAATAGTTAAAATAAAATGAGTCAGTGGCGTAGCATAGTTTTCCCAAAAAATGTTATATGAAAGTTTCGTGCCGACGCCACTGGTTAAATTAAAGAACGCGATATACTTTTAAAATGAGTGTCCTTAGGTGCTTATCTCATCCACCGAATTTCATAACACAAGCTCAGAACGTTTAGAAGCTACTTAAAAATTCTTATTTTTTTTTAATTTTTCAACACCCTGTATCTCCGTAACGAAGCCGCCAAGGACCATTGTTTATATGAACTTTTCACCTTAAAATAATGCCAGCAATCACCTCCTGAAGTTTGTCAAAGTACTTTTGAATCACCCTGCAAAATTTATGTCACGCGTCTACAAAGATCACTTCTATGTTATATATATATATATATATACACATGTATGGAAAAGAATCGGCTTTGGAGAAACAAATTTCGTTAATCTTGCAAAAAAAAAATACTCTACAGAAAATGTTAAGTAATGAAATACGAGTATATTTTGAATTGCATGCAAAATTTATGTCACGCGTCTACAAAGATCACTTCTATGTTATATATATATATATATATATATATATATATATATATATATATATATATATATATATATAACATAGAAGTGATCTTTGTAGACGCGTGACATAAATTTTGCATGCAATTCAAAATATACTCGTATTTCATTACTTAACATTTTCTGTAGAGTAATTTTTTTTTTGCAAGATTAACGAAATTTGTTTCTCCAAAGCCGATTCTTTTCCATTCCATTCTATTCACTTAGGGTTGCGGTGCATTGTCCACTTGAGCTGAAGCTTACCGACAGCTTAGTGTGTCCCTTAAGGATCGATCTCCTATCAGTCGAGTGTTCTCCATAGAGCTCCAAACATTATTAATAGGGGCTTTCGCTATTTCTTCAGGTTCAAAGTCTTGCCATGCTTAGAACAGGGCAGTGGCATATTGGGAGGTGAGGAGTTTCTTCCTCCTCCACACATGCTCTATAAGTAGAATTTCCTCTTATCCAATGGTATTGAGATCTCTTTTCGGCAGTTTCCCGTTAAGAGTCCTGTTGCCATTCTAAGTTTCCTACTGCATAGTTCCAGGAGTGCTTTGGTTCTGTTTTTGTCCGGCTCCCTGATAAATGATCGCGATTTTCTTAAACCAGGGAGATCCATCCAGTAAAACTGATGGTCTTTTCAGTTATTCCTGTATTGTTCCTCGTGCTGTTTGGTACGAGACTCCGCATGTAGGTTCAGGGCCAATCAAGGGTTCTGTCTCTCCCTTTTTAGCTTGTCGGCAGCTTCATTTTCTTGTATTCTTTGATGTCCGGGTATCCACTTCAGGGTGACCCTATTGTGCGGTGCTAGAATGTTCAGGTTTGCAAGTTATTCCTTCATTGTTTTGGAGTTTATTTCCAGTATTTCTAGTGCTTTTAGAGCCGCCTGCCTGTCAGTCAATACATAAATCTGACTATTTGTATATCCTCTCCTAATGATTGTCTGTGCATAGGTTGTTATTGATATTATTCTGCCTGGAAAGCTGTAGCCCAGGTTGATGAATATTCCCTCCCTGGTTGCTGATTCGTATACTCCAGCCCCAGTATCTACATCGGTTTCGACCCATCTGTGTACCAGACAGAGCCTTGATCATTTTTACTTTCCAAGTTCTCTTTCTTGCCCTTCTCTTTCTGGAATTAGAATTCTGAAGGGTTTATCAAAGTTGTAAACTTTTCTTTGTCTATCAGAATGCATAATTAAAATGCTTTCCTTGTCCCTATTTAGAAATATTGCGGTAGGTCCCTTAGGTCTCCCTATGTTTCTGGAAAACAGAGATTGGAAGCATCATCTGAAATTAGAAAAACATCGTGTTTATTATATCAAAGAAAGCAAAGAAAAGGCTAGCGGTAATGACAAAATCTAGCAACTAATCTTAGATTTAGAAAAATTACAGGAAGGCAGATATCGTTTGAAATGTCAAATTAATAAGATGTTGTTTGAAAGTATGGAGGCAGAAAAAGATAAAATAATTGAAAATTTCGAGCAAAATATAGCAGAACTGCATAAGGTGATGTCTGAGATGGAAGTAAAATATAAAAGAGGTAGGCTAAAAACACAGTGGTTTGAAGACGAAGTATTTGAATGTGAAAAAAACTATATTGAAAAATGAAATCAAAACCGGGAAGAATTGGTAAAATTAAATAACCAAATAACAAACACGCTGGAGAAAAATTGACCCTAGAAAATGAAAATTTGATATAAATGAAAAAAAAGTTGGAAGATTTGTTGGAGCTTGGCAACTTGGAATATAAATATAATAACATTAACACGTATTTGATTGGGTTTAAGCCAAACTACTCTGAGATGCAAATATTTAAGGAAGAATTGAATGACCTTAAAACACTAAAATTGGCACCCAACAGGTTTCACAAGAAAAAGGCAGTGGCAATAGTATACATAAACTTTCAGAACAGTAGACTCATTTTTTGGATAATGAAAAGCTGAAAAAGAATAAGATTTTAATTTTAACCATTGATTATGGTAACAAATTGTACGACTCCGTTACTAGTGATAGTTCACTTAATGTATTTGTATTAAAAAAACCAAATGCAACCAGTAATTTCCGATATTGAACTATTTTTAAAAACCTAATTTCTGAAGACTATGTTGTTTTACTCTGTAGTGGTTGTGAAGGTATTAACTATCGGTATTAACATCGTAAGGTCGAGCAATTTATGTTTTGGTATAAATTTACTAATGGGTACAATTCCCTATCGTTATGATAATATTTACTTAAATAAAATTATCGTAGGCTTTAATGATGCAATAATAGAGAATGTTGATTACCTCCGAAAATTTGCCATGTATAATCAATTGATTTTAGTAATATACTTACTCAAAAAAGAAAATTATAAATATAGAAGTTTCCAACTGAAAGATAATGGAAAATTTAGAATAGCTAACGCTATTATAAATGCAATTAATAATTTTTGTAATAATAGTTTAATATGTCTCTAAATACCTTCAAATAAATTCTGCAAGTGCCACGGTTGTTGAGGCAAATGAAAGTTTTAAAAACTGACGACGATCGTTTTTTTGCGCAGAGTTGTCGATCAGGGCAGGAACACTTAGCACACAACAGTGATAGATCTTTATTGAGTGTATACCATATTAATACACAGAGTCTAAAAAATAAAATTAATTTACTACATGTTTATTTAGAATTTTTTTTTTTTCATTTTTATGTATTTGACTTCTGAGGAGCTAAATTTTATAACTTTAAATAATTACATGAAAATGAGTAAATTTACAAGAACAAATAAATCTCATGAAGGTACTGGTATTTTTGTTGCCAGAAAGTTTCAGTTGTGTGTAGAAAAGGTAGAAACTTAGTGACCAGAAAGTTTCAGTTGAGTGTAAAAACGCTGGAAAGCTTAGATCATTTATCATCCGAGTCCTGCTTTGAACATAGCTCTGTGCCATTAGTACCCTTTGTGTAAGTGACATTTATAGTGCATCTGATGGTGATTTTAAATTGTTTAGTATAAAGTTGTGCAAATTGTTGAATATTTTTTGTAAAAAAATTAGTTGTATCATATTAACTGGTGACTTAAACGTTGGCAAGGGCAGATCAAATAATTATCGTATTTTGACAGATATATTCCATTTTTGTAAGATCATTAGTGGATGCACCTACAGAAATTACTAATTATCGCAATCGAATAACAGAATCATCTATTGACTATGTGATAACAAATATTGTAAATATTAATTCAATTACAGACCTTGATCCAAGACTACCTGGCCATTGCGCCCAGATTGTTAAATCTAATATTGGAAAGGAATGTAATATGCTCTCACAGAAGGCGCAGTACGTAAGTATTGTCTTATAAATGAAAATTCTATGTCTGAATTTAGATACAGATTTCAAAGTACATTTATACTGTTATCGGGGTAAAATAGGGATATAAAAGAAATATTTCTTGGTTTTCTTTTATGGTGTTTTGATGTCGCCTATCCTGAAGGGGTAAACAAACAAGGAAATACTTTAAAGAAAAATTTTACATTAAATTTAGTGCACAGCTATCTAATCAGCTTGATGACTTAATAGGGTTAAATATTTTAAGGAAACAAACTAATCATCCTGGTGTGTATGGTTTGTACCGGGACACGAGGAAAAATACCAACAGTAAAATTAGGAACGAAAAGCAAAGTCATGTCTCTAACAGGTTAAATCACTACTAATAAGAACAAAACTCTCTGGCATATCGTAAAAATGACATTGGGAAGACAAAATAAAAAAAAAACAGATAGTTTTTCATTTAATGCCGTTGTATTATTAGAAGGATGAAAAATAACCAATGCTTGCGGTATAATATATTTTTTTGATGTCATTGATGATATTTTGAAAACATATTTTAATAATGTCATATCAAATAAATGTACAGTGACTGTTGATAATAATCTACCATCTATGTTCCTGAGTCCAGTAACCTGCAAGGATATGGTAGATGTAGTAAAATCATTTAAAAACACAAAGTCATGTGGTTCTGACCAAATCCGTCTTAGGTCAGTAATTAATTAATTAGCAAACTGGCAATTCCCTTAAGAGATATAATAAATTACAGCATTGTTCTAGGCCAATTTCCTGATATACCTGAACTCAGCATTGTCCCTATACTATAGAAAGGCAGCCCTAGTAATTTAGAAAATTACAAACCTATTTCGATACTAAGTGTGTTTTTCCAAAGTCATCGAAAATGTCGTTAGTAATATAATAAATGCGTTCTCAAAGCAAAATAATATACTAGCTTCGAATCAGTATGGATTTCGAGAAGGCTTGTCAACTGAATCAGCGAACATTGAATACATTCAGTATGTGTATCGAAAGATAGATCAGAATGAGTGTATGATAACAATATTTTTTGACTTCTCGCGTGCCTTTGACACGGTTGATTTGAGTTTTACTGTGGACAAGCTAACTGCACTGGGCATAAGGGGAATAATAACTAATAATTAGATAGTATATCTTCTGAAGAATAGACAAATGTTTGTTAAGCTGGGTGATAATATGACTAATATGTTTGATATAAATATTGGCACACCTCAGGTTAATGTCATGGGGACGATCTAATGAGTTCAATAGGTTGTTTGTTGTTCAGGAACGAACTACTCGTCTCATTTTTGGGTAATAGAGAGTCTTGTAGAGACACATAAAAAATTTAACTTTTTGACTTTGCCTTGCATTTATATATTTAAGATCTTGGTATACATTTATAAACATAAATAGAGCTTTTTAAAACTAATCTAAATTTTGATAGCCATGACTAGAGGTAGAAATTTCTGTTGACTGGATCGTGCAAATCACAGTGTCTATAAGAAATCTATCTAAAAGAAATCTATAAGAAATCAGCAGTTTACTCAAGTTGTAGTCTCTAAAACGAATTAAACTATTCGTTGAAATAATAAGAATCATTTATGGAACAAATTGCCTGCAGATGTTTTCCCTTCCCGTCCCAACCTCCAATCCTTCAAATCCCGTGTCAATAGACTACATTTCCCTTTTCTTCAGACACCCACGGTACGTTAGTACTTAGGCTTGAAGTCTACGTGAGAGATAAAAAATATATTAAGAAAAACTAGTCAACGCACTATTCGTCTCATTTTTGATCTGGGTAATAGGGAATCTTGTAGAGACACATGCATATAAAAAATATAAAGTCTTAAGTTTGTCTTGCATTTATATATTTAAGATCTTGGTATACATTTATAAAAATAAATATAGCTTTTTAGAACTCATGTAAATCTTTATAGCCATGACTATGGACATTTTAGTGAGAAATTGTTTTTATTCGATTGAAGAATTTATTAATTGTATACTGTGACTGTTAATACAAATGTTTAATTTATTTATGCCCCTAATCGTGTACTTGTTTCCGTTTTTAGATTGTGATGGTTAATTTTATGAATTTTTAAGTGACGTGCCTTATCTATATAATGCGTATAGCTAAAGAATGAATATATTTTTGAGTTCAAGTTTGAATATTTTAAATATATGATGTGGTGTTAAATCGACAATGCCTTTTTGCAACTGCCACTTATACCTGCCTTTTACAATGGACTGATCAAATATAAGTCCACTTAAATATTAAGGATTTTCCGGGATAATAATTTTTATTATCTTTTATTAAATCTCTGTCACTAACATCAAAATCAGGATATCATTTAGGTAGATAGATGACTTAAAAACTAACTTGTTATTTTCCACGAATCAATTTCACAGTCAACAAATTTTAAAAAATCTTAGTTTCCACATTTTGTCAGGTAATTGTCAAAAATATCTGTTCAAAATTTCCACATTGAAAAAATATCAAAAAAGAAACAACATCAAAAATTACTTTAAACAAGGAATCAAGTCACAATGGTATTACTACCTTCAAAATTTTTTTCATTGTAGTAATTATTCCCTTACCTAAAAATGAGGAAATGACGATGAGGGAATGATGAAATAAAAGATTTCTATTGGTACGATCCTCGTATTTGATTAAGACTAGATCAGTCTATCAATTTATTATTTTTACTAGGTGCTTTGCACTAACTCAAGGACAAAATATTATTAATGTTATTGGTTGGCTTAAAAAGCTGTAGTTAATAGTTTATAAGGGACGATTGAAAACACAAATTTCCTTATACAAAACTTTAGATTTTTGTTTTGTGAACACGAAACAGTATTTTTTTTAGTTTTTGGACTATTCGGTCGTAGCTTTGAGATGTTTATCACTGGTTGATGTCATTTTTTTGATAAAAATTGGCCATACTTTACTGGTATGGGGTATGGGGGAATGATACGTACACATGGGGGCCAATTTTGGAAGATTGGGAATTAATTCTCAAAAGAAAATTACGTTAATTTCCCCTTGAAATAAGGAAATTAGTCAATGGCACATGAGAAAATACTTTGACGTAATTTTCCCTTGAGAATTATTTCTCTTGTTAAAAATTGAGCCCCTGGGGACACACTTATTTACTTCAAAACATAACTTAGAGGAAGCCCATAATAAACTAAGTAGCTTGTCTATCTATTCATAACACAATAATACAGTGCTGCCAGGGCTGATGAATTTTCACCCAATCTGATGAATTTTAGGCTGGTTGGTGATTTAATGAATTTTTTTTAAAATGCTAGAATCTGGTGATTTTTGCAATCAGTATTCGAAACTCAGGTTAATTCTCGGCCAAATTTGATATCAACGGTTAAAACAATGAAGCTATAATCGTTGGAGTCCCAAAAGTAACAATGAGTAAAGACAACCTAACCCATTTGACAACACCGTGTCATATAATATTAATACTCTTATTTTAGACGGATTTGTTACTTAATTAGAGGTGGTCACGTGAGTAGTACCATTCTATAAGTTACCATGTGACCAGCTGTCATTAGTGTCATCTAAACATTCTAAACCCTCGCAGATGAATATTTGAACCCGATAATTTAGGTTATAATATATTGGATACATACCTACCTAGGAACATACAATTTAATCAATCTGTCAATTTACATGGAAAAAATAAGATTAATAAATTAATTAAGTTAATATGTATACACATTAGGACCAAAAGGGTATAGTGGCAAAAAGCAACAAACTTAAAAAAAAAGTAAAAACAACCAAACTATAGTAAACACCACCTTCGAAACCGACATTAACAAAGCAAGAATAATGATGCACAGGGATATTCAAATAAAAATGAACAGGCCTTATAACTTTTTTATTTGTAAAAATGGAGAAAAAATGTTAAATATGAAATTTTTGCAGAATTTTATATATCATTCATACATTTTATCAGCAAAACTATTGAGCATCGAATAAAAAAAATATATTACAAAACATCGATTTTCTCGCTTATTTTAAAATGGATGGTATGGTTTTTATCATATTTGTGGATTCTAGGAGAAGTTCTAGACATATTTTGTATAACATACCCTATGCGGTTTCTCAATCGTTTTTGAAATATACTTCAAATTAAAAATTATTTCGCATAAATATACTTTAAAAGTAACCATCCAGGTTGCGAACGAAATACCTGGTACCTTTTTAAATTTTCTTCGTAGGTAAGTCAAAGTTAATGTCAAGGTTGACAATGATACTTTAGTCACCGTAAATTTATAATTTTATTTTTATGCAAAATGAGTTATTCTACTAATGAGAGATACAAATTGTTAAAATTATATTTAAAAAATAACAATAATGTTAATGCGGCTCAAAGACAATATGAAAAATGTATTGAAGAGGAACAAAGACCTACATCATTAAACACCATAATAAAAGCAAATAGAAGACTAGAAGAAAAAGAAATTCTGGGAAATACAAAAAGCAGAAGAGAAAGAAATGAAGAAAGAGACCTAGCGATTTTATTATGTTTTCAAGAAAATCCAAAAAAGTCAATTCTCGATGATGTGTGGTATCTCATATATGGAAGAAGAGATAAAATGTTGACTTCTAGAATAGTTCAACGAACGTTAAAGTATTTTAAGTATAGACCATATAAAATTATGCCATTTCAAAAGCTTAGTGCCGATCAAAAAGAAAGGAGATATACTTTTGCCACAAATATTAACGAAAGAATGCGGCAAGATCCTAATTTATTTCATACTATCGTTTGGACAGACGAAGCAACTTTCTCAACTGCGGAAATGTTTAATAGACGAAATGTTCATGTTTAGTTGGATAAAAATCCCTTTACCGTCGAAGATATTGCTTTTTACGGGCATAATTCAATCAACGTTTGGTGTGGGATATTACAGAATAAAATTCTAGGACCATTGTTTTTTCGGGGAGCATTAACTGGCCAGCGCTATTTTAGAAAATGAAGTCGAAGATATTCTTGACGAATTGTCACTTGAAGAATGTCGAAACTAGGGATGTTTCCCAATTTATTTTTTTTGGACAATAACTTTTCAAATTTTTTTTACAAAGTTCTTTCCGAAACTACATTTTTTAAAAGAAAACATGTTTTTTGAAAGTACATCATCTCAAAAATTATATTAACAAAAAAGCTTTTTTAAAGGAGTAGTTTACTTCAGGGTAACGTAGTTTTGTTACAAGGAAACAATCCTGACCGAACATAAGAACCATTCGTTGATGTTAGTTCAGGATCTTTTTTTATTGACATTTTCTACGCTAGTAGAGTGCATAATTTATTTTTTGAAAAACTATGTTTTCGGAAAATGTAATTTGGAATGATTCTTATTTGAAAAAAAAATTCGAAGAAAATTTTGTAGATCCGTTTCCGAGTAAGCATCTTTAGATAAAGCTATTTTTCGACAAAATTTACTTAATATAACATCGAAAAAATGTTTTTCGAAAAAAAACACTACACGCGACAGGACCAATAATATGTACCTATGTAATTGTTTGATTAATATGAACATGTAAATATTCTAGCATTTGTTTATTTATACCTTCTGCTCATTTGGAGGGTTATACTTACGTAAGTGCAATTTTTCGAAAACCAATTTTCCAAATTTTTTTAAGCACTGATAAATATATTTTTTCAGAGAAATTATATTATCTCGAGAAACACCTTTCGAATATTAATTTTTCTGAAGCAGCGGCTTTTGGAAAAAGTAATTTACGAGAAAGTAACGTAGGTACCGGAAACGATAACGGTAACGTAAGGAAACCTGATCAAACTCAAAAAAGGTTCGTTTAGGTTTGTTCAGGATCATTTCTCGTCTTTTTTTATTTAACATTTTCCAAGATAGTAGAGTCCATAGGCCAATAATGTTTTCGAAACAATACATTTTCGGAAATTGTATACCTATTTTTAAAAAAAAATATTTTTTTAGACAATTTTGAAAAAAAATGTATTATCGAAATATGTTTTGGATAATTTCATAAATGCGTTTTAAAAAGAGCATCTTTCAACACAGCTGTTAAGATATTTTTGACAAAAGGAACTTTCGAAATAGGTTTTCGAGAAAATATTTTCAAAAAATTTCGTAAATTCGTTTTCGAAAAACCGAACCTTGGGGTACACTAGCATTAATACGATGTAAGTTTGATGAGTGACCGTCCACTACGACAAATATGCGTCGATTATAAAGAAAGCTACTGATCTAGGTACATAGATTTTGAGAAAGATCGCAAGAAGGTAGTTTGTTGAGAAATTCAGCAAGTCATACATGATCAAGCGCCTTGAAAATGTCAATGGCAATAACCTGGGATTCGCCATAAAATTCGAGAAACTTGTTCCAGTTGTGTGTGACAAAGATAAAGAGTTCATCTGTGGATCTTTGGTGACGAAATCCATACTGTCCCTCGCGGATTACTTTGTGTTTTACTAGATATTTTAGAATTTAAAAGTGGTTGACTTTCTCCATAACTTTCTTGATAACAAAGAGAAGAGAGACCAATATTAAATGGAAGCGACTTGAGAATAGGATGCACACGAGCAGTCTTCTAGCTGTCTGAAAATATACCCTTGTCATTGGAGGTTAGGAAAAGATGAGCTAAAATGGGTGCAAGGTTTAAAGCGGATTTTTTAGAACGATTGTTGGTGTGCCATGTAGACCGGAGGATCTACTGGTGTCAAGCGGAACTTTTTGCTAGACCTTAAATATTCTTCCGTATACAGACGTAACAGTTGAAAGAGGAAATTGACAGAAGAAATAAGGGTAGCTAATTGTTTTGCAAATAGTCCAGTTTTTCCTTTAGAGGTAGAGATAATTTTGTTGGCAGAGGTCAAGGAAGGAAAAATTTTGGTTTATGTTTTCCATAAGTGACTAGAAAGATTTACTGTCTTTGAAACAGGAAATCATTTTATCTTGTATGCAGTTATTAAAAGCATTTAAGACTCCGAGATAGCTTGATTGCATCGATATCTTATTGTCTCGAGGAAGATCTGACGATTTTCAGGTGTAGAATTTAAAAAAAACTTTTATAAGCCTGGTGTTTAGGTCTCTTTCGGAAATGATCGGAAGTGGAAAACAGATGGAGTTCCAGGGGAAAGCAGAGAAGAAGTTTCGAAGACCATCTCAGTCGGCAGAATTGTAATGCTAGATTATGTGCTTCGGCATGTTTTCCACGAACTCAGACGGTAATGAGGCCGTGATCTGAATGATCACGGGATGCGAGAGATGTTAAGTGTGGTAAGGAAAAGATCTAGTGGGTTTAGAGTATGGGTCGGCAACCTTTTAACAAAAAGGTGCCCATGTGCAATTTTGAACAAAGCCAAAGTGCCACTATACAAAACTGTATAATTTTTATACGAATAAATAATGTATAAAATTGTTAAACATAATAAGGAAGGTAACTAATAAAATAAAAAAACGATCAACAATATTTCTAAACATTTTAATCAAAAAGGAAACATAGCACAGACTTTACTGTTAAACGAAATATATATTTTTATATAAGGCAACATTTTGTTCAAAATTTGAAACGTTTTCAGTGCGATCCTTGTCCTCGTGTTTCTCGCGAAAGCTTTTCTATTTCTGGTTCATGTCTAGTTACTTTTAATATTACACACGCCTCTGAATTTTCTGTTGTTAGCCGACTTCGATATGGATTCAAAATGATTTTCATATGGGAAAAAACTTGCTCACACATATAGGACGATCCGAATGCTGAAAGCATTGCAAATGCCACTTTTTTTAGGCAAATAAATTTATCTGGCAAACTAGCCCAACAATTAAGTATTTCGTTTGATTTATCCTGAGGATCACCTTCTAAAACTCTTCTTAGTTCCACAAATTTTGTCTTCCATAACTCGGAGTTCCGAAATTCAATATGCTGAAGCTCAATATCTTGAATTTCCATCCACGCGAAAAGAGAATCATTAAAAGGAATGCTAGTAAAATCCATTAACTCTGGTTTTATCAAGAAGGAGAACATGTGTCACCATGTTTATCAAAATCTTGGCCTCTTTCTGCCAATTCTTCTTTCAGTGATGTCATGTAGTTTAACATTTCCTCATTAAATGCAACATTATCACAATTATCAAGGTTGGGTAAGTATGTTTTTAGATTTGGAAAGTATTTACATATATGTATGGGAGGTAATATCGCGAATAAATACATCTATTTTCATTTTAAAAGACTTCCGCGTGACGTGGGTTGCCGACCCCTGGTTTAGAGTATGGGTAGGAACTCGGGGAAAATATGTTGGCTGATAACTTTAGCGGAGGGACATTCAGAGATAAGATGGTCAATTTTTGCCGAGAGAAAGTCGAGGAGTTCATTGTAGGAGTTGTCTGATGGTTAGTGGTACATGCTTCATAACAGTTGATTCTAACAATTAATACACAAGAATAATATAAAGAAGTATAATTCCAAAAACTTATTAATTGTTCAAATCAACGGTGCAAAAGTGTTAATTTTTTTGAAGATATATTGAATCTAGAAAAATAATAAAACAATGCCATATTTTGCTTTAAAAAAACTCTTTAATTTGATGTGTCATTTTCCAAGGTTGTAAAAAAATATTTTTTTAAGCCCTGCACTTACACACCCTCGACTTTTTGTGCACAATTTTATTATGCAATTATGAGATGTGTACAAAATTTCATGTCACTAATTCTTATGGTTTAACATTTCCCATTAGTTTAATATTGAAATTAGGTTTAAGATATTATAGCTCCAAGCGGCCATTTCGAAATGTTAGTCGTGGTGTTTCGTTTAATAAATAGCATTTAATTTATTATTATTTGACGTGCCTGAATTCTGAATTTAACAACAATATGTTTAAATGTTTGTAGATTAGTGTCGTGAAAAATGTACGCACGTACATTACGGTTAGCCGTAAAATGGTAAAATTGAATCGAACTTTGCTTTGTGTAAACTACTGTATATATTATATAGAGTACATATTAACATAACAGATGACTCAACAGTACATACTTTAAGCAAATATGACATATGTACTTATATAATAAAATCATAATCATAATGGATGTACAATCATTTTTATATTTAAACAAGATAACAACGTAAAAATAAATAGATAATAAATTTAAGATATAATTTTCATTGCGTGGATTTATTGTCACACAAAATGTCAGCAAGAACGAAAATAGAAAACTTGGAAGAATTAATTAAAGGAAAACTTGTTGGTGAAATAGTAGAGCAAACAGTGAAATCACTTGTTCCGCCAGGTGAAAATTTTGGTAGTGTGATATACCAAGTTGATTTTAAAGTGAAAAAAGGAGAAAAAGTTGATACTTACCATGCTGTGGCTAAATGTACCCCGCCGAATACAGTAACCCAAGAACTATTTAATATACAAGTCACTATTAAGGCAGAAATTGGTTGGTATACAAGCATTATTCCAACAATACTAAAATTTCAACAAGAGCACGAAGTGGAACAAGTAGCAGATTTTTTCCAGAAGTTTTATGGAGCCAGAATAAGTTTAGATCCAAAAAGCGATGTTGTCGATTTGGATGCTGTTATACTTACCGAAAATCTAATACCATTAGGTAAGCATTATATCATTCAGTCTAAGCTAGTTTTTTTTTAGGAAGTGACTCCGCAGCCGGCGCCGGTTCCCAAAATGTTGATGCATGGATACCGGCGCCGGCACCCGGGTACAATTTCTCGGATGCCGGCGCCGGTTCCGATACGGCCAAAACGGAATGCCGGCAGTTCTAACCTAAAATAATTATAGTTACGTATTTTAAATGATATGTAAACATTGTGTTGTTTCAATTTTGAGTAAAAACTATAAAATATGAGTGTATGATAAATTTTCTTCATATGAAAATTTTAATTGTGTTTTGGTGGAATACAAGAAAGCCACAAACAATGAGTTTTGGTTGCGTGATAGCAGAAATACTATTATCTGCGGTTAGCCTGTGTTAAAGGTGGAAGACCATGCAAGACAAAAAATAAAAAGTCAACAAGGAACTGTTCCACGTGTAAGAAAAGCTGCCAGGCTAGCATTTTCTTGAAAGTAAGTAAGTGTAAACAATTTCTATCCATCCTGGGGATTGAACGAAATCACAATCATACTTCATCCAAAGCTTATTTCAATTTTCTAGCAAAACAGAGACACAGAGTTACAGATCCATATGCTCTGCTAGTTATTTCTACCTCAAAAAATGGCAATAATTCCAATCAAATTGATATCAGACAAATTGAACACTCTTATTGAAGGTATATTATATGGGTTTATTTTTATTATTTCTACCCTTAAATTCGCAGAATAATAACAATTGTTATATTTTTGTAGGAAGATTTAAGTTTCGTTAAAGTTTACACTATAATAAATTATTATTTTTTGATTGAATTAAGGTATTTTGATTCTCATCTTAACTTTGACACTAATTTTCTAATGCTGCCGGCATCCATGATGCCTGCCGGCGCCGGCAGCGGAGCCACTTCCCCGGCAACTAGCTCGGCTGCCGGCGCCGGCATCCATGATGGCTGCCGGCGCCGGCATCCATGACGGCTGCCGGCGCCGGCAGCGGAGTCACTTCCTTTTTTTTATTTAATTCTCTATATTTTTAGGTAAAAGGCACACAGTGTTTACCATTGTCGTTGTTATATTTAAAGTCATTAATTATTATGAAATGTTTTTAAATAATATTTCTCACTAAGAGTAAAAAAAACATAGTGTGGAGTCAGAATATTGAATTAGATATGATAGAAATAGAATATAAGATGCAAGATAAGAGATAACTAAGAATGATATACAGCGTGTCTTCGGAAGTTCTTACCATATGGCAAAACATTTTATTATTGATTTTATGAAAAAAAGTGCCTCTTTATAAAAAGTTCTGCATCATGACAAAATAGCATCGTCATTCCAAAATTTGATCTTGGACATACAGGGTGGCTCAAAAATGTAAAAGTCCCAATCCACGTGAAGCTAAAAAGACACAAAATCGTTATTTAAAGGCACACTGACACTGTAAATGTACTAGAGTTAACTTTTTGTATGTGAGTGAATTAGGTTAGGAACATACAGGAGTCCCAAAAATAAAATTATTATCAACTTTACAAAAAAAGTATATCTTCATAAAAAGCTCTACCTCGTAAAAAAAGAGCATGGTTATTTGTAAACTTGATGTAGGACAATACGGGGTGGCTTAAACAGCTGAAAGTCACAGTTTAAATTTAAATTATTTTGCCACCTGTATGTCCTATATACAATTTTTGAATAACCATGCTCTTTTTTCACAATGTAGAACTTTTTATGAAGATATACTTTTTTGCAAAGGCGGCAAAAAAAATTAATTTTATTTTTGGGACCTCCTGTATGTTCCAAACCTAATTTACTTACATAAAAAAGTTAATTCTAGCACATTTGCAGTGGCAGTTTACCTTTAAATAACGATTTTATGTCTTTTTAGCTTCACGTGTATTAGGACTTTTACATTTTTGAGCCACCCTGTATGTACTAGATCAAATTGTTGAATGGAAATGCTATTTTCTCACGATGCAGAACTTTTTATGAAGAGGAACTTTTTTTCGTAAAATCAATAATAAATTTTTTTTCCATATGGTAAGAACTTCCGAAGACACGCTGTATAGGCATCCAATACCAATATCGTAAACTTCAGATTTCCTTGTTCTGCCTACATTTTTACTAATAAGTCAAAAACTTTCAGTACCATAACGTAGTCGGGCTAAAAAATGGAAATAAATTACAGTTAGCAGAAATATATAGTGATAGTGTATATCTGACCGGCCGGCCGTTGGGTAGCGCCGGCGCCGGGCCGCAGAAACGCGAAGCGGGCTCACTCGACCACGGCATGCCGCACGTGGTTCGATTCCGGTGCTGTACCATAAAAAGTAAATAAAAAGTACAGGTCTGGGCACCGTTGCCGTTTGAGTATAATGGTACCAAATTTTATACATCTAAGTTATTGTGGTACAAAGATACAGTTTGTAACCGAATAAGGAATTTTTGGTACGTTTTCGTGGTTTTGAAAAATAAATTTAAAGAAAGTATAAAAATATTAAAAACCAAAATAAACTATGAAAATAAATTGTTTTTTTAACGTTTTTAATATTAAATCTTTTAATATCACCGTAGAATTTAGATTTATGCCCACTTGTGCAAGTGATGATAAAGTCATCGCCGTCACCTTCTAGTTAGACGAAGTCCTATCAAAGCCAGAGTCCACACACCTGAGAAAAACAACGGAACGAAAAACGTTAAATTTGTGTTATTTCTTGGACGAAACGACCTTGAATTCCGTCGTATTTTTTGATAAGTCAATCAGAGCGCTGCATTTCCTGGTCCGTTATGTTGTTTTCTCAGGTGTGAATTCTCACTAATACTGTTGTCATGCTATATAACATTGCTAATGGCTGTGTTCAGCTGATGATCAGCGGTCTCAGCAGCTCGTTGGATTTGGCAGCGAGAGGCGTGATTACCTATATTAAATTCGAGGACATGTCACATGTCATCTATCAAATTTGATCAACTGTTGAGGCTGCTGACCATCGGCTGAACGCAACCATTGTTTGGTACATTTTCGCTTGGAACTTTGGTACATTAGCAAAATTGGTGGCATCAATACTGGGTCTGGGTATTTGTGATTGTCAGAATGAAGGAAGCGTGTATATGGTCAGAGACTATAAAGAATATAGACAAATTCTCGAATACACCGATAAGCGGGTCTCCCTTGAAATATTTGGTGGGTTTACTGGTTTATGGTTTAAGAGTATGGTTGTCCACCATTGTGTATATATACATGGTGTTGTGGAATTCACTGCATATATTGGAATGGGTGACTCAGGGGGTAGTCTTCAGACATACCCAGTATTTTTTTTCTTAAATCGAACATGTTAAAAATTTTCAACATCAACCTAAAACTCGTCCATGTTCGTTTGACGGAAAGTTTCGTGCGAAAAAACTAAAAACAATTAAATTTGTTGTAACGTTGCCAGACATTTTATAAATCTTAAAGAATATATGTATGTTCTGTTATTAACCGTAATTTAAGACAAAGGTAAAACAAATTTAAAACTTTTCCTAAGAAAAAACAAAAAAACTAAAACTAATAATAAGTTGCAAAAATGATACTTATCTACTAGGGAATATGTTGAAAATGTCCTTCATTTGCTCCCAAACAAAGCGTAGAATATTGTCCCGAACCCGTTAAAAGATATTCTCCATAATATTCCTTATTTCTTGGGCTGCCATTTCAACACAATTTCGCAGGTAATTCACTTTTTCAATTGACAGCTGCACACTATTTCCTTCATCGTACCCCACAAGGAGAAGTCACATGGTACCACTAACACAAAATAAATGTTCTTTTACTCGGAGCTTCGTAGTTAGAATATGTACAAAAGGCGCACTTGTCGAGCGTTTTCCTTAGCTGCTCCGTAGCACAAAACAATATCCGTAAGCTAATCATCTCGGCATCTTGGATTAAGAAACATTAAAAATCGGTTAAAAATCTCTATCTAAAACTAACTAAGAACTGGTGGCAAAAAAACACTTTATTTTTCTAGGGGCAAAACTACTAGTTAATAGCGTCACCTCAGCAAAATTATTTTTCAGCGCAGTTGCCAAATTATAGAAGCAGTGCAGAAGAAATACAGTATTGACTGTCCACGTGAATATTGATGTAAAAAATACATACTTACCTTTTTATTACATTCAAAATGAAAAGAAGCACTCGTTTTATAATATCGTTGTTTAAATCACGCAATTAACACTAAATCGATTTGGGCCGAATCGACGACATGAGAAAGACACGAGAGACCTTTTAGAATTAACCTCGTTCTTATTGGATATAAGTTAGGGCGAAGGCGTTTTTAAAATTCTGCGAGTAATTTACAAATTAGATAGCGTTTTTTCTTTAATAATAAGCTGTAAAAACTCTTGCTGGGCAGTTAAAATACAAAATATATATAAAACGTAACACTCTAAAATTTTTAGTATCAAATTTAATTATTTATTCATAATATTAAATAAAAACGCTATCATTACTCGTAGAATTTCAAAATCGCCGCCGCTGCATGACCGCCGCTGACCTGTCCAATCAGATCGAGGTTGATCACGGCCTGTAGCTTGTATTTTTTATCACCAGATGGCCCACGCGGCTTCCGGCCGGCGACAGACACAGAGAGAAAACCAGAAGAGGTCAGTGATACTTATCGTGTCGAGGACGATGAATTTTTTTTGGGTTTCCATAAAATTTGATCTATGATTCTTTAATATTTAGTAAAAAAGTTTCCAGCTCTTTAACAGTGCCAGTAGTATTAAAGAAATATCGTACGCGCTTATAGTGTTGGCCATTTATAAGAAAACAAAACATTTCGTACAGTGGCGTAGTACCCAAGCAAACAGCTGTTAGCTCCATATTAACTTTATTATTTAGTGAAAAGAAAATAGTTTCCAGTGCTATTCAATAAAATATCGTACGAACTGAGTGTTATGTAAGTTAAGTTAGTAAAACACAACATTCCTGTTTTTTCAGTTGAGCATTATTATTTTACTCTTCGTCTAACAGCTGTGCTCTGGATTGTTCTATTTGTGTTATAATATTTTAACTTTTTGGAATTGAGTGTTTTGAAAGAGTTAGTAGGATTTCTTTCTTTAAAGGTAATAAAAATATAATTTTTCAAACTTGTTACATAGGAGTATGGTAGAGAAACATGACAACGCCACAGCGAGTACTTATGTCAAAACAAACCTTTTCTTCCTCTGACTGACGTTGCTCGCTGTTTTTTATATGACCATGTATTTACCATCAGTGGTGCGCAGTAACTAAAAAAATTTTTTTGAGCGACGATATCTACCTTTGTTTCATCGTGGAGCGCCATTTATGAATATTTTTATTCAATCTGAATTCATAGGATTTACCGGTTTCAATATATGCAGTGAATTTCAGATCACCCTTATATGTATATACAAGGTGATACAAAAAGGTGTTTAGAAATTTTAAGGGCAAATTCTACATCTAAAAATATGAAAATAAGTTTATATAAACATGGATCCCCAAACGCTTCTATTTCGAGATACAGGGTGTTTAATATTTTATTTTTTAAATGATTCTTTTGAATTTCTCGAAAATGCATTAAGATATTGACATGAATTTTGGAACACTTCAGTATGTAATCTGAGGGTATCTTTGCGTGCAAAAATTTATTTTCTAAAGTACTCCAATCAATGGCGTGCGTGCTGGTAAGTCTTTATTTTTAGCAAAAAAATGGTACTCCACTGATTTTTTGCAAAATTGATATCGTTCTCTTTAAGCCCAATTGATTCTACGTCAAAAGTGTCTCTTAAGCATTTTCGTTCTGACGGACCGTTTCCGAGATAAAAATTAATTTATTTTTTGCAATAAAAGCAATTAATGAAAATCATTTTTTTAAAATATTTTTTGTTCAGGAAACAGTGCTTCTTGATTTAAGTTTATAGTAGATGCTGGAAATGGCTTCTCCGTGCTTCAATACATGCTCTAAATCGTCTGCGCATATTTATCCTAACCCTTCGCAATACTTGAGGTGTGAAAATATTAAACACCCTGTAGGTATATCCAAAAAGAAGCGTTTAAGGATCCATGTTTATATAAACTTATTTTCATATTTTTGCCCTTAAAATATTAAAATATTCCAATAATCTTCAATAATTTACTTGAATTTACTTCATTGGATCATTCTATACCCCGTACACGATCAATATTACTGACAATATTTTTTAATACGGACAGTAATAATGATCGTGTAGGGTCTGCTTTAGAACTAGACGGTAGTTTTAAATAATAATGTACCTAGGCAGTTTCTTTTTGTTTTGCTACCTAGAAAAATAATGCTCTTCGTCGATTGTTGACTAATATTTTGATTATTTTTATTTAGTTTGTGCTTTAATTATAGTCCTTAAATTAGTCTGATAGGGTTGAAAACTAAATTAAATTTACCACCAATAATATTTACCTATATTGTGTAACGTTTGGTGGTACAAGAATGCGATTTATGTAGATACCTACATCTCGACTTTAGAAAAGCCATTTAGAGGATCTTTTTAAAAAAAATCGGCAAGTTACGATAATTTTATTTGCAAAAGAGCGAATAACAACTTTCTGAATGTGATGTGTAAAACAGAATAATATGTTTTTTTTTTGACAAATGCGGTAATGAAATAATTTTGGTTATAATTTTAAAATACGGTGTAGTTGTGCTCGGTCAGGATTTTTCATTTTGATTTTTAACCTTTTTTTTAGCAGAAAGTTTAAGCTAGTAGGAATAGTTCTCATCTCATTAATAACGTAATATAGGTTGTCATAATTCGTTGTGTTGCTCGTTCTGGTTAAGGACAATTTTAACCGATTTTACGAGTGGTTCATATTTTCCTATATTAAATAAAAAAATTGCTATTAAATTAAAATATACCTATATATTTTTGGTAATATGCGTCTGTTGAATTAAAAATACTTTAGATTATTTAAAACTAATAAAAAAATGAAATGTCAAGATAATATTTAAGTTTGGCAATGTCCCGGCTAGATCATTTGTTTTTTCTTTATAATATTAGAGCTTATGACGTCAGGCTCTTTAGAAGCGTTGGATACGGGGGTGGTTCAGGTTTTTTTTTAAATAAAAAAAGTGTGCGATTTGAGGGGAAAAAAGTATTGGGTATATCTGTGGACTACCCCAAGAGTCACTCATTCAAACATATGCGGTGAATATATATATATACAGTGACCGGCAAAAAGTTGGACACATATGGGAAAAATTTTTATTATTGGAATATTGAAAAAACTTTTTATGCCGATTGTCTCTGCATGATGGGTAACCTAAAAATTCATTTTGACATTTGTTACGTGGTTACTCGTTTGCCGGCAAAATTGAAAAAAATATATATTGTCATGGAAAACTGGTATTAGGTGACAAGATATTGAAAAAAGTTATTAGAAAAAACTGTTTAGATTTTAATTTTATACTCCTTGGCAAAGTCTGGAGCCAAAATTTTAAAAAAAAATATTTTACATTTTTTGAAAAAAAATATACAATATTAGTTTCATATTCCCATGAATTTAATAAAAATGTGTTAAATGATCGAAAACCAAGGTAATAACCTATTATCTCAACATTTTTGTTATTACTTAAAAGTTTTATTTGATAAAATTTAAAATTTAGCTTTTTTCCATGTACTTGGGTGTGGCCAGGCCCTGTATCTGGCAACCATATTTTCCATTTATAGTTACTTCTGGAACAATATGCTTACGAAAGACCGTTTGCTCTAATTTTGAAGAAATTTTAACGTGTCTACCAAAATGGTTGCCAGATACAGGGCTTGGCCACACCCAAGTACATGGAAAAAAGCTAAAATTTAAATTTTATCAAATAAAACTTTTAAGTAATAACAAAAATGTTGAGATAATAGGTTATTACCTTGGTTTTCGATCATTTAACACATTTTTATTAAATTCATGGGAATATGAAACTAATATTGTACATTTTTTTTTCAAAAAATGTAAAATATTTTTTCTTTAATTTTGGCTCCAGACTTTGCCAAGGAGTATAAAATTAAAATCTAAACACTTTTTTCTAATAACTTTTTTCAATATCTTGTCACCTAATACCAGTTTTCCATGACAATATATATTTTTTTCAATTTTGCCGGCAAACGAGTAATCACGTAACAAATGTCAAAATGAATTTTTAGGTTACCCATCATGCAGAGACAATCGGCATAAAAAGTTTTTTCAATATTCCAATAATAAAAATTTTTCCCATATGTGTCCAACTTTTTGCCGGTCACTGTATATATATATATATATATATATATATATATATATATATATATATATATATATATATATATATATAGATATATATATATATATATATATATACAGGGTGTTATGAAATTCACTGCATATATTTGAATGAGTGACACCTGAGGTACATACTCAATACTTTTTTCGCACACACTTTTTTATTTTAACTTAAACCACCCCCGTATCCGACGCTTCTAAAGAGCCTGGCGTCATAAGCTCTAATATTATAAAGAAAAAACAAATATTATCTTGACATCTCATTTTGTTATTAGTTTTAAATAATCCAAAGTATTCTTGCACAAAGAAGTTTGATGTATAATTATTGCTATGCGGTGAATTTCATAACAACCTATATATATATATATATATATATATATATATATATATATATATATATATATATATATATATATATATATATATATATATATATATATATATATATATATATATATATATATATATATATACAGGATTTAGATCAAAAATATTTAATAGCTCCTGAAAAGAGAGCGATTTTGGTTGAGAATATGTTAAATCTTCAGAATATCTTCGTCTTAGTTGATTTATGTGCAGTCTCTGTACTCTGTGCTTGTCTTTCTCTATAAAAACATTGTACATTACGTTTCCAATTCTTTCTATAACTGAACCAGGTATCCAATTGTATTTATTATTTCTGTAAATTTTAGCATAAACAAGATCACCTGGAGCAAATGAGTTCTGAATATCAGATGCTTTATTACATATGTTTGTAATATCTGTCTTGGTAAATGGAGACATCAAGTCAAAAATTGTACGCATTTTCCTTCCTAACATATGTTCTGCTGGAGACTTCCCTTCTGGGGAGCTCTGGTTTGGAGTTGATCTATAAGTGGCTAAAAATTGTTGTAACTGACTTTCTTCTGGTTGACCTGTTTTCTTAAACTTTTGTAGTGCTCTCTTAAAGGTATCAACAAATCGTTCCACTTGTCAATTTGACTGAGGTGTAAATGGTGCTGTGCGTATATGCTGTATTCCATTCAACAAACAAAATTGTTTAGAAATTGCACTGGTAAATTGTGTTCCGTTATCACTTACAAGGGTTTCAGGTGGGCCGAAGCGCGCGAAAACTTCTTCCAATTTTTTTGCAGTAAATGATGAAGTTATAGTCTTTGTGGTGAAAATTTCCGGCCATTTTGGATACGCATCCACAATTAACATATAATAGATACCATTAACAGGTCCAGCAAAATCTACATGAATTCTTTGCCAAGGTTTATTTGGTTTGGGCCAGAATGACGGTGAAGCTTTTGAAGGCGATTTGGCAGCTTCTGCACAAGGAACGCATTTTCTGACAAAATCTGCAATGTTACTATCTATTTTTGGCCCATACACATAGCTTCTTGCTAATGACTTCATCCTTTCTTGCCCTGGATGTCCTTTGTGTAACTGTTGTATGATTTGTTCTCTAAACTTTTTAGGAATGACCACTCTGCTTAAAAACATTAGACAACCTTTGACTATGGACAGGGAATTTTTTCGTGTGTAATATTCTGAAACTTCTGTGCTTATTTCTTTTTTATTTAATGGCCAACCATTCTGAATAAAATACATGACTTTGCTGAGAACGGCATCTTTTTGGGTTTCCTGATATATCATTTTAAAAGTAATCGGCAGAATTTGTAAGACTTCATCAAAAACTTGACAAACTTCTGACTCTATAGTAACTAATGCTATTACATGTTCTTCATTATCGTCAGTGTTAGTATTGATTAAGCGAGATAAAATATCTGCATGTCCAAATTCTGCAGTTTTGGTGTATTCAATTTTGAAATCATATGCCTTCAAAATAAGTGCCCATCGCTGTAAGCGATTTGCTGTGTAAACGGGAATACCTTTCTTGGACCCAAAAATTGCCAAAAGAGGTTTGTGATCGGTCTGTAGGGTAAAAAATCTTCCATATATCATTTTGTGAAATTTTGTTACGCCAAAAACTAGTGCTAATGCCTCTTTCTCAATCTGACTGTACTTTTTCTCTGCTTCTGTTAATGTTCTTGAGGCATGGTAAATTGCTTTCATGGTGGTGCCATCCTGGGATCTGTGTAAAATACAAGCTCCTATTCCTAAATTGCTTGCATCTGCGGCAACAATAATTTCTTGTTTAGGATTATAATGTGTCAGTAACAAATTGGACTGCAAAATCTCCTTAAATTTGTTAAAAGACGCTTGACATTGTTCAGTCCAAACAAATTTGGCATTTTTCTTAAGTAGTTCATCAAGCGGATTTCGTAAAATATGCATATTCTTTATAAATTTTCCATAATAATTTATTGCTCCAAGATATGATCTCAATGTGGCTATATCATGTGGTGGAGGCATTTTTCTTATTACTTCTGTCTTTCCTGGATCAGGTTTTACCCCATCTGCATTTATAATGTATCCCAAGTATTTTATTTCTTTTACCGCAAACTTGCATTTTTGTAACTTCAAGTGAAATCCAAAATCTTGTATGCGTTGAAGAACTTTAGCTAAATTTTCTTGGTGTTCTTGAGCAGTTCGTCCCGAAACAAGAATATCATCAATATAGGCTGCTGTACCTTGCAAACCGGATATCATAGTATCAACTACCTGTTGAAAAATTGATGGAGCAACTTTGATTCCAAAAGGCATCCTGTTATACTGGTATAAACCATGATGTGTATTAATTGTTAAATATTTTTTTGAGTTTTCATTTATTTCAATTTGCAAAAATGCATCAGATAAGTCTATTATGCTAAAAACTGTGCAACCATTTAATTTAGCCAAAATATCTTCTGCTGTTGGTAACGGATAATGATGTGACTTAAGAGCATCATTAAGGCCAGTGGAATAGTCTCCACAAATTCTGACATCTCCGCTTGGTTTTTTCGTGACAACTATGGGGGCAGCCCATTCAGAATATTCAACAGGTGAAATGATGTCCAATTCTTGTAATCTTTGAAGTTCTGCATCAACCTTGTCCATGACTGCATAAGCAACAGGACGTTTTGGGCAAAAAACGGGCACTACATTTTCGTTAATCTTTAAATCTACCTTCATTTTTGTACATCGTCCTAAGGTGTTTTGAAAAACTCCTGGAAAAACAACGTCTAATGATTGTGTATTCAATGGCAAATTGGATTCATTTGACTTAATATTGTTGCAAACAGAATTTATTGGAACATCCCAAAGGCCTAATTTGGTAATCCAGTCTATTCCTAATAAATTCAAATGGCTGATATTTGTAACAAAAAATCTTCCTGCATGTGTTTTCCCATCAAACGTTACATTGCATTGACATTCGGATATCAAGGTAAGTTTGTCACCAGAGGCATTACTGGCCATGTGATTGGTGGGGCAAGTCAAAGGTTTTCCAATTGAGTGCCATGTTTCTTCTGAGATTATTGTAATATCTGAAGCGGTATCGATTTGTAATCTTACTGGATTTTCATTGATTAGTAATTGTATGTATTTTCTTTTATTTTCTGATCCAATTTTATTTATGTTGTAAATCACATTTGTTTTAAACTTTTTGTTTTGTGAAAAATTATTTTTACCATTATTGCAGAATCCTTCTTTGTGACCAATTCTATTGCACTGCTGGCATTTATAATTTTGAAATGAGCAGTATCTGGCAAAATGGAAATCTCCGCAGTACCAAAATGGATTTCTCGGAACTTGTGCTGAATCATCTTGGAAGTAATTACGTGCATTGTTTTTGTATCTGTTTGTTGAAAACCTTGATTGTTTTGATTGTTGCCCATATTTATTTTGCTGTGCTTGTTGTGTTACCAGATTGATATTTTCGTTCTCAATTTTTCCATTTTCAATCATTGCAGTATCTTTTCTGAGATTCTTAAAACTCTGGCATTCAGTTATTAACTCCTGAAGAGTAACTGTACTCTTGTCCTGGACTTTGGACAAAAGTTTAGTACGAACGTCACCATCATTACTGGATTTTAGTCCACACACGAAAATTAAACATTTAAATTGATCTGGGGTTAGTTCTTTTATTTTAAAGTCCTCACAGTGCTTGTTTACTCTGGAAGCATATGCGACAAGATCTCCTAATTCACCTTTTGAAAGCTGCATGCACTGGTATCTTACTTGAAAAAGTGATGACCTTTGTCCAAACATGGTGATGAGTTTTTTTACTGTATCATTAAAACTAATATCTTTAATTTCCAGTGGTAGAATAAAATTTACATACTCTTCGTGGGAAATAGTATCTAATTTTCTAAGTAATCACAGGACCACAAATGGGAACCGAAAAAGTCCTTTGGCGAGATTGATATCCTATATGTATTTTGGTGCGCTGATTACGAATCCGAGGTCCATATAACCCCAGCACATCACGTTCAAGGTAATTTGAAGGTCAAATGCATATATTACGGAAAAACAGAAAATCTGACCACGGATTCGATATGTAGTTTTTAGTTTTTCCAACATGACCCTCCAAGGTCATCTGGGGGTGAAATGACTCACCGATAGACCAAATTCATATTTCCCATATACATCATCACAACTTGAAAGTGACGTGCTGGGATTATATGGACCTCGGATTCGTAATCAGCGCGTCAAAAAACCTTAAGATACCTGACTAAGTTGTACGTAAAAGTCTGTAGTTGTGATGATGTATATGGGAAATAAGAATTTGGTCTATCGGTGAGTCATTTCACCCCCCAGATGACCTTGGAGGGTCATGTTGGAAAAAGTAAAAACTAAATATTTGGACGTAAAATTTCCCGCTCTTTCCGAATCCGTGGTCAGATTTTCTGTTTTTCCGTAATATATGCATTTGACCTTCAAATGACCTTGAACGTGATGTGCTGGGGTTATATGGACCTCGGATTCGTAATCAGTGCACCAAAATACATATAGGATATCAATCTCGCCAAAGGACTTTTTTCGGTTCCCATTTGTGGTCCTGTGATAATCTAACTTTTGCAGGATCTGGTAGCTTTTTAGCATCCTCTTCAAATAGACTCTCATATCTTTTATACCAAAGATCAAAAATCAAACCTGATTCTGGGTCATAATGAAACTCAGTAATGCTATTTCCTAATGCTTCCATTCGGAATTCATCACCAACATCCCCTGAAACTCGAGTGTTAGATGTTCCAAAAGCATTCGCTAAGTGAACCAAAAAATCTTGTTGGTTTTGGAGTATTAGATCTTGTTGTTTCTGAACTTGTTCTTGTTGTGTTTTTATAAAACTTAATAATGCTTGTTGCACCTCTTCTGTACTCATGTTTCCTTTATCCTCGTCGCCAACTGTTATGCAAACTATTTTGACAACAACCTGACATTCTGCCCCATACCATACAACTTAATAATCATACCAGAAAAAGGTAAAAACATAGTAAGGTATGTTCCTAACATATATATATATATATATATATATATATATATATATATATATATATATATATATATATATATATATATATATATATATAATATATATATATATATATATATATATATATATATATATATATATATATATGCACCACCCTGATATATATATATATATATATATATATATATATATATATATATATATATATATATATATATATATATATATATACAGGGTGGTGCATGTGCTGGCGCAACATAGGAAATCCCATGCAAATTTTAAAGTGATCATATATTGGCTCCCCTATTTATTTTAGTTTAAGAGTGTATTTAAACTTTTTGACGAATTCAATAAGCCAAACTCACTTGCAAAAGTTTAATAATTTTTATGACCTCTATCCAAAGTTATTTGACGAACATTATCTTTCATTTGCCTAAAATAAATAATACGAGTCTGAATTATTTTAATGAAGACACCAGCAAATATTTTGACTAATTCTGTCAGTGTCAACTTCAAACAAAGTTTGACCAATTTTTTAATTTTCAACACTATTTTGTTATGAACTATTCTACGTCTGAAAAGATTGCCATAGTTAAGTGGTATTATGCAGGAAACAGCAGCCGAAACGTATCAGATATGTTTGCAGTACATTATCCAGAGAGGCCAATTCCAGCAATATCGACCGTAACCGGAATCATTAAAAAATTTGAAAGTAGTGGAACTCTTATTAACAAATGTCATTGCGGAAAAGAGGACGAACACAATAATCCTGCAAATGAAGATGGTGAAGATTTAAATATTTTTCTACATGTAGAAGAAAATAAGGGAATTGTAAGTACTCGGCATATTGGAGACGAAGTGGGGAAACATCATTCAACCGTTTTGCGAGTCTTACATAAACATAAATATTATCCTTATAAATACCACAGGCTTCAAGAACTAAGAGATGGGGACATGATTCGAAGGGCGGATTTTTGTTTTAATATGATGGAGAGGGCAAATAATGACAGGGAATTTTTGCAAAATATTTGTTTTACCGACTACTGTACTTTTACCTTGAATAATGAACCTAATGTACAAAATTTTCGCTATTGGAGTCAAGAAAATGAATTTAGGTTTATTGAAATAAGGACGCAGTATCCCCAGAAAGTCAACGTTTGGGCTGGCATTTTGGGACATGGACCACTCTTTTTAAATCACAATTTGACCGGACAATATTTTCTTGAACTACTTCAAAATGAAATTACGCCTGCGTTGCAAGAAGTTGTTCGGGAAAATCAGGAAATTTGGCTTCAGATGGACGGCTGTCCAGCTCATAACTCCGCAGCAGTTAGGGAGTATTTACAAAATGTTTTTAGGGGTAACGTTATTGGATTAAACCACATAATTAATTGGCCAGCTAGGTCTCCCGATCTTTCGCCGAATGACTTCTTCTTGTGGGGACACCTAAAAATGACGCTCTACAAAAATATTAGATACGAGACGTTGGAAGATTTACAAAATGCCATTACTGCAGAATATGAAAGGCTTTCCGTATATCGCTTAAGAAATGTTCGAAACGAATTTTATGATCTTTTATTGTCTAGCAGCAAATGGAGGGTTGTTTGAACATTTAATTAAAAATAATTAGTTATGATTTATGATTAATTTAATTTTTTTATTATGCATTACAAAGTACAATTTTCGAAAAATAAAGTATTTGTTGTTCACCAAAAATGTTTTATTGATTTATCCTACCCTCTATTTTCGTTTGGTTGTATCACAGACAGACAAACCTAGTTGCATTAAATAATTTGAATCCTTTAAGAATCATTTAACTATTTTACCTGAAAAATAATTCTAATGTCATGTCATAAACATCTCCCGTGTCAGTTATTGACATTAACTGGTGCTTTTATTATAAAGCTGCAGAACCGTACTTTTAAATTTCGCCAATTTAAGATTTACATTTTTCTAAATCCCTTAAATACTAAATGAATCAGGTCAAAATTTTTCAAGTTAGATCGTCAAAGTATTCCTTTAAATAAATTAAAATAAATTATCGGTCTAAAATAAACAAGGGAGCCAATATTTGACCACCTTAAAATTCGCATGGGATTTCCTATGTTGCGTAGATCGATGCACCACCCTGTATATATATATATATATATATATATATATATATATATATATATATATATATATATATATATATATATATATATATATATACATATATATAAATATATATATGTATATACACTTACAAGCAAAAATAACGCACAACCAAAAATTATGCTCAATTTCAAAGTTGATTTTCTCGCTAACCGATTAATCGATTTCGATCATTTTTTTTTTGAACTGTAGCTTTTTTCTTTGGTAATTGCACTGTTATAAAATTTTTTATTAAGATTTTAGTTTTAGACTTATACAGGGTGCAAAAATGGGAATAGTATTTTTACGTGAAATTTGAGACACCCTGTAGGGAGCATTCGCAACAACAACGGATGCATGATGAAATCATACTGTAGCCTCATGTCTTCTAAACATTTTGTTTTTTTAATTTCTCTGATATCTATAAAATCAAAAAAAATACACAGTTTTATACCAGAACATGTTTTTCTTCAATAAATCACAATTTTATTAGCTACTTATTTGGTTTAACAAACAAAGTAGTCTATGATAAATCAACAATACCAGCAAATGTCAGTTTTTGACAGTTCCTTTATTTTTTTATGTACCTACCGTCTTAAATTGAATTGTCTAAGAGTTATCCGCCGGCCAGGTGAGCGTTATGCACAATGCAACATACGTGAAACAACTTTATTTAATGGAGGATCTGTGATGTTTTGGGCTGGAATTTCCTTAACAGCGAGGACGGATATCGTATCTTTACATGCGGGTTCTTTAAATAGCGAAAGGTATATCAGTGACATTTTGTCTGAGCACGTTTTCCCTTTCGCTCCGTACATTGGGAACAATTTTTTACTAATGCACGATAACGCAAGACCTCATGTAGCGCGCATCGTCAATGAATATTTACATGAAGTAAATATTCGAACTCTAAATTGGCCACCGCGCAGTCCCGATTTGAATCCTATAGAGCACTTATGGGATATTATTGGATGTTATTGGTAGGGCACTAAGACAGCATCAACCCCCTCCTGCCAACCTGTAAGATATCCAAATAATGGTTCCCGATATTTGGCAAGGACTTGACCAAAATCAAATATCCAATTTAATATGGAGTATGCCGAGGCGATGTGAAGCAGTCATTAGAAGTAGAGGTGGAAACACGCGCTACTAATGTAATTTTTTTGCTATTTATTGTTAATTATTGTTGTGTTATTCTTAGTTTAATGTTGTCAAAATGTTATTCTAATTAAAAAAACATGTTCTGGTATAAAACTGTGTATTTTCTTTGATTTTATAGATATCAGAGAAATTAAAAAAACAAAATGTTTAGAAAACATGAGGCTACAGTATGATTTCTTCATGCATCCGTTGTTGTTGCGAATGCTCCCTACAGGGTGTCTCAAATTTCATGTAAAAATACTATTCCCATTTTTGCACCCTGTATAAGTCTAAAACTAAAATCTTAATAAAAAATTCTATAACAGTGCAATTACCAAAGAGAAAAGCTACAGTTAAAAAAAATGATCGAAATCGATTAATCGGTTAGCGAGAAAATCAGCTTTGAAATTGAGCATAATTTTTGGTTGTGCGTTATTTTTGCTTGCAAGTGTATATATATATATATATATATATATATATATATATATATATATACTGGGAAGGGTAGTCTTGACCGACAGTTGAATAGAACGACTGTTGATTTTCTTGGGGTAGCGGTCTCGGGACGAAGTAAAACTCTTTTTTCACAAACGCCAAGCGTTCGGAAATTTATTTTTTCCTTTTTCAAGGCTACAATAATGGAAATTATTACATGATAGCTTATATGTATAGTTTTCTTTTTATTAAAAAAAAAACATAAAAAGAAAAACGGAATTAAATTAATTGAAATTGACCATAACTTCCTGATCCTTTTTATATGTAACATATTCCGTTTTTCTTTTTATGTTTTTTTTTAATAAAAAGAAAACTATACATATAAGCTATCATGTAATAATTTCCATTATTGTAGCCTTGAAAAAGGAAAAAATAAATTTCCGAAAGCTTGGCGTTTGTGAAAAAAGAGTTTTACTTCGTCCCGAGACCGCTACCCCAAGAAAATCAACAGTCGTTATATATATATATATATATATATATATATATATATATATATATATATATATATACATATACAGGGTGTCTAAAATAGGTGATACCACTATTGCTATCTCCGAAACGGTAAAAGATACGAGGTCAGTTAAATTAGAGAAAATGTGCCATTTTTAGTCCCTATTCATATTCCGTTTACAGAGTTGCCAAATTCTCTATTGTTTCTTATCTACAAGGGATTTTTTAAAAATTGTCAAAAAGCTAATTCTTAAATATCTCGAAAACTATTGCAGTTAGAAAAAAATTGTTTTAACAAAAATCGCACGATTTCTTACCTTCTCTAAAGTAACGTTATTGTTTTGTTTATACCATTTGTTTTTATTGAGTTACTGATAGTAACTTGTTTTTTTCAAATACGGACCTGGACTTTTTGTTCCATTTTTTGTAAGAATATTTTATACCCTTTACAACTGTGTATAACTTGAAAATATTTTCGAAATCATCAGGATTTTCTAAGAATACGGACCTGGGATCTTCCATGTTAAGGCACAATTCATAACCTATCGCTATGGTTTGTGGATTCTGTGGTTGTGAAATTGCGCATTTACTTGAAAAATGCCAGGTCCGTACTGGTAGATCCTGATGATGCTATTCTTCACCAAAATGTCGGAAAACATAATCAAGAGATACACAGATGTAAAGGGTATGAAGAATTATTTCAAAAAATGCAACAAAAAGTCCAGGTCCGTATTTGAAAAAAACAAGTTAGTATCAGTAACTCAATAAAAACAAATGATATAAACAAACCAATATCGTTAATTTAGAGAAGGTAAAAAATCGTGTGATTTTTGTTAAAACAATTTTTTTCTAACTATAATAATTTTCGAGATATTTAAGAATTAAGTTTTTGACAATTTTTAAAAAATCCCCTGTAGATAAGAAACTATAGAGAATTTGGCAACTTCGTAAACGAAATATGAGTAGGGACTAAAAATGGCCCATTTTCTCTAATTTAACCGACCTCGTATCTTTTACCGTTTCGGAGATAGCAATAGTGGTATCACCTATTTTAGACACCCTGTATATATATACATATATATATATATATATATATATATATATATATATATATATATATATATATATGTATGTATATATATATATATATATATATATATATATATATATATATATATATATATATATATATATATATATATATATATATAATATATATGACGGACAAATAAACTCTTAAACCATAAACCAGTCATCCCACCAAATGTCTTTTCGGTGGACGCCAGTGTTCGTCTATGTATGTATGGTATATGCGTGCTGAATAAAGGAAGGTTGTAAACGAATTATTCCTTGACCGAGGAGGTACCACCCCACACATCCTCTTAAAGCGCTTATGAAATCCTTATGATGTTTCCACCATTGGGAATGTGATTCGGTTAGCGGTATATACAACCAGACTTGCTGCCTTCATACGAAGATAAAAAAATATATTTATAATGCTATTGTGGCGATGAAAACAAAAATGTATTATTTATATCTTTCCCTGTGATACCCTGAATTGTGTAGAGAATTTTATTTTGAATTTTTCTGCTTAGAAATAATTTAGGATTTATTAATTTTTTTTAGTAACTAATAGAAAAAATTAAAATTATGAAACATCAAAAATTATGCACTAAACGAACCTTAACCACGCTATATTAAATTTTAGGATATAAGAATGTAGACCGTCACATTGGATTTGATATTAAAACATCAAGAGCCATCCTTAGGGATCTTGCTTCATTTCATGCTGTTCCAATGGCAATAAAGTTAAAAAATAAAGAACTTTTTGATGAAAATATAAGGCCATATCTTCGAGGCTTACACTTTAAAGAAGATTCCTCTTCGCAGGAGTTACACCAATTTAAACCTATAAAAGACGGATTGAACGAGATTTCTGAAATTGTTCCTTATATGGATAGAATTGTTGCTCGTATTGAAAAAAATAAAATACCCCAAAATTTGCCGACAAAAGAGCCGTGGGGTTCTATTTGCCACAATGATTTTTGGATAAACAATATTATGGTAAAAGAAGGGAATAATCCAAAAACTGTATTTTTAGACTTCCAAACGGCTTCTTATGGAACAATAGCTGTTGACGTTTTATTTTTCTTAATTGTGTCTGTTGCCCAGGAAGTAATAGTGGAATCTATGGATGAATTAATTAAATATTACTGGGATGAATTCGTTAAAAATTTAAACCATTATAATATTGATGACACTCTATTTACATATGAAGACTTTTTAAAAGAAATCTATGAGACAGCTCGTACAGGATTATTCGTACGAGCACTTTTCCATATCTTTATAATACTACTGGACAAAGGACATACAGGGTTTGACAGCTCTGATGAAAACTTTAAAAAGGAGGATCTGACGAAGTTTAATTTTACACTTAATAACAAACATAAAGAAAAATACAAGTGGCTGGTTCTCGAATTTGTTGAAAGAGGCTGGCTTTAGTTTCACAATGAAGTAGAAATAAAAGATTTTGATCTCTACCCAAATTGAGATATAAGATAAAATAAAATTAAATTTGTCAAACTATTTCAAATGTTAAATAAAGTTTATATATAAATATATACTGGCAATAGACAGAGAAATAAGGATAATTTCAGAACGTGGCTTTTTATTCTTTTTATTGCAAATTTACAGCTAACAAATCGCATCCTCAATGCAATATTACCAGTACTCAAAAAATGTCAATTTTAAGTTATGTTGTGCAAAACAATAATTATATACATCAAACTTCTTTATGCAAAAACACTTTGGATTATTTAAAACTAATAAAAAAATGAGATGTCAAGATAATATTTAAGTTTGGCAATGTCCCAGCTAGATCATTTGTTTTTTCTTTATAATATTAGAGCTTAGGCGTTAGGCTCTTTAGAAGCGTCGGATACGGGGGTGGTTTAGGATATTTTTTAAAATAAAAAAGTGTGCGCTTTGAGAGAAAAAAGTATTGAGTATGTCCCCCAGGAGTCACTCATTCAAATATATGCAGTGAATTTCATAACACCCTGTATATATATTGTCACGTTATTTTTCACAAAAATAAAATATATTGTATAGTAATATACAATATATAATATTCCTGAACGTTCCAGCGACGGCAGCTGTTCATCGGTGAGCACTAGGTTATGAGTTAGTAGTGTGGTTCACTTTTCTAACAAGGCGCCACCCAGTCTGTATAATTTGCTTTAAGTGAAAAAGAACCCCCAGACTGGGAGATGAATTCTTAGAAAAGAAGATGTTAAAATAAAAAGCAGATTACCACCGACTAAATTTAACAACTATATTAATACTTATTTTAATTAAAAAAATAAGTTATTGCTCAATAATTAAAAAAATAACATTTCTGATTGCAGAAAATAAATTCCCAAATACCCCCACCCCAACTTAATTACGCATTAACGCATTGCAGATCATATTAGACTGATGTTAAATTATGCAAATACATGGAATATACTGGCCTTTGCTATCAGCATATTTCTTTGGCAGGAAATGATCCACAAAAGTTTGTTCGGAATTTCTCAGGAACTAACCATGAAATACCTGTTATCCAGGCAGGAAACGTAAGTAGGTAGGAGGAAAGACGTACTTGAATATTGTACACCGGTGTGTACCCCAAGAAAAAACTCTAGAATAACAATAAAAAACAATAAGTAATGGCATATTACACGTTGTTGAAGGTATCTTACCTCAAAATATTCTTGAGAGTTTTGGAATCAAAATAGGCATTTCTTATCGAAAATACAGGAACTTGAAGGTAGATAAAGGTATATTCTAATGAATGAACTGAAATAAGAAACGAATTTTCAAAAGATGATCATGAAAAAACTGGATTATAATTAACATACCTGAATGAAGAATGAAGGCATGGAGGAATACGACTAATATACAATCTTCATCATTCAGCATAGCACAGTGTCCAAAAAACTGATAATTAGGTAATATAAACCCTAAGACATTAAAGAACCATTCTATAATAGTAAACTTAAGATACAAAAGCCCAAATTGGGTTAAGGAATGGTTCACGTGTGTAAAATACCTCACTCCACACAAGGACTTGCAGGAAGTGTCCTTCGTAGCAACAGGAAAGAAGTCTTTCTGAACATTCCGCTCAGAACACTCTGAAATAGTACCTTGATGTTGATTTATTTCAAGTTAAAAAAGGATAGCATTCAAAAACTACATTGTATATGAATATTTACCTAAACCACCAATTTCTGCCAAAGAACAGATACGCAAACTCCAATATATTGATTTTTCACGATATTTTGACGTCATATAAATCATTTCAGAAGTACGGTACTAACTTATATATATATATATATATATATATATATATATATATATATATATATATATATATATATATCTGGCGAATGCGCTAGATAACTCAATAGTACCCAAATATTAACTTAAAATTAAATGTTTTAAATTAATATGCTAATTTATAATTAAATTTACGTAACGTTGTAGCGGAACGCTACAATATATATATATATATATATATATATATATATATATATATATATATATATATATATATATATATATATATATATATATATATATATATATATAATGGTGAACAAACAAACAACCTCTTCAATCATAAACCAGGAAACCCACCAAATGACTTTTCGGTGCACGCCAGTGTTCGTCGGTGTATGTAAGGTATATGCGTGCTGAATAAAGGAAGGTGGTAGATGAATATTCCTTGACCGAGGAGGTACCACCCCACACCTCCTCTTAACAGGGGTTATGAGTATGAAAGCCTTATATTGTTTAAATCATTGGGAATGTGAGTCGGTTAGCGGTATATACAACCCACGGTGCTTTAGTACTTAGACTTGCTGCCTTCGTACGAAGATAAAAAAATATATCTACTATAATACTATTCTGGCAATGAAAACATTTATCTTTCCCTATGATACCCTAAATTGTGTCTGATATACAGAATTTTATTTTGTATTTTTCTGCTTAGAAATAATTTAGCATTTATTCATGTTTTTTAGTAATGAGTAGAAAAAAATGACAATTAAGAAACATCAAAAATGATGCACTGAACTAACCTTAACCACGATATATTAAATTTTAGGATATAAGAATGTCGACCGTCACATTGGATTTGATATTAAAACATCAAGAGCCATCCTTAGGGATCTTGCTTCATTTCATGCTGTTCCAATGGCAATAAAGTTAAAAAATAAAGAAGTTTTTGATGAAAATATAAGGCCATATCTTCCAGGCTTACAGTTTAAAGATGATTCCTCTTCGCAGGAGTTAGACCGATTTAAACCTATAAAAGACGGATTGAACGAGATTTCTGAAATTGCTCCTTATATGGATAGAATTGTTGCTCATCTTGAAAAAAATAAAATACCCAAAATTTGCCGACAAAAGAGCCGTGGGGTTCCATTTGCCACAATGATTTTTTGGATAAACAACATTATGGTAAAAGAAGGAAATAATCCAAAAACTGTATTTTTAGACTTCCAAATGGCTTCTTATGGAACAATAGCTGTTGACGTTTTATTTTTCTTAATTGTATCTGTTGCCAGGAAGTAATAGTGGAATCTATGGATGAATTAATTAAATATTACTGGTATGAATTCGTTAAAAATTTAAACCATTATAATATTGATGACACTCTATTTACATATGAAGAGTTTTTAAAAGAAATCGATGAGACAGCTCGTACAGGATTATTCGTACGAGCACTTTTCCATAATTTTATAATACTACTGGACAAAGGACATACAGAGTTTGACAGCTCTGATGAAAACTTTAAAATGGAGGATCTGAAGAAGTTTAATTTTACACTTAATAACAAACATAAAGAAAAATACAAGTGGCTGGTTCTCGATTTGTTAAAAGAGGCTGGCTTTAGTTTCACAATGAAGTAGAAATAAAATATTTTGATCTCTAACCCAATTTGAGATGTAAGATAAAATAAAATTAAATTTGTCAAACTATTTGAAATGTAAATAAAGTTTATATATAAATATATACTGGTAATAGACAGAAAAAGAAGGATAATTTCAGAACGTGGCTTCTTATTTTTTTTGCAGATTTACAGCTAACAAATCGCACCCTTAATGCAATACTACCAAAACTCAAAAATGTTAATTTTAAGTTATGCTGTGCAAAACAATAATAATTATACATCAAACTTCTTTGTGCAACAGTAACTTTAAAGAAATTAATTTGAAAAAATCAAAAAGAACTTTCATAAGAACAAAGTTACAATAAATTGTACGCAAAAACTTTAAACGCGTTTTTCTCAAAACTATTAATTTTGAGTTGTGGTAGTATTGCAATGAGGGTGCGAAGTATCGAAGTGTGTTTGTATAACTATAAAAAATAGGCATGCATCACTAAAAAATCATTCGTTTAGTTACAATATGTATAAAATATAGGTAAGTACCTTCGAACTGTGGCTTTAGATTAACAGTTTTTGATTAGAATTATATTTCTATTCTTTTATAGAAACTAGTCTGAAGTTAGCTCAGGTGACAATTAAATCACGATAAAATTTTTCAAGCCAAGAATAGTCTGGAATTTCATCATTAAAGCATCAGAAGAATAAAACGATGAAAATAATCTCATCGGGGTGCTTTTCAGAGATGGAAATCGATTTAGCTTGTTAAATTTTAAATTACTCGTATATTTACCGTACCGTACTTCTAAAGAGAAGGGAAATATCATCCATTGATATGGGGTTTAAAGGATCGGAGGTTAGAAGGGAAAGGGAAAACATCTGCAGGCAGTTTGTTCCATAATCTGAAGAGCCTAGGTATTAATGAGCGAGAGAAGTGGGATGTTCTAGGCTTTTGTAGCTGGACGGTAAAGGAATGCATACGTAAACGTTTAAAAATGATAGTTGTTGGCCGAACTTGTACGCCATGAATCCTATCCTGAAAATATTGTAAACTAATTCCTTCATGTGTCAAAATTCCCATAAAGGAGTGCAACTTTCACTGAATCACAGCAATAATTGCATCTTAGGTGATAATTTGCCGGAAAATTTCAGCGACAATTTGCATTCTTATTGTTGGTCAATCGTCAAAGTTCTGTCTTATAGTAGACTATGAAGGAAACGTCATGGATTTGTCAATACTGTCTGCATTATTTTTATTCAGAAAATTAGTCCACAAAATATGTTTCGTGCATGGAAAATTATCTAAAAATTTTGTTCTCACATTTGTGGCCTTAAAGAAATATCAGACATGCATTTTTAATGTTATTTCCTCTTAAAAATGCCCGAATCGTAGGTGGGGAGGATGGACTGCAAAAAAGCGTTAAAGGTGTTTGTAGTTTCGATAATTTTATATGCACCAGTGGCGGGTGGCGAAATTTTAAAGTTGTATATCTCTGTGCTACTTATGGAACCCATGCCAAGTTCAGGTTTTTTAATAGTGAGCATACTAGTAATGTTTTGGTAAAGAAAACAAATTGTAATTAAAAATTATCATTTCGTCGAAAATTTTTAAATTTGAAGAGAAAAATATGTGTTAGTAGAAAGTTATAGTCATTTGAACTTTTTTGAACCTAAAATATAGTTTAAACAAAAAATTAAATGACTATTACTTTCTACTAACACATATTTCTCTTCAAATTTAAAAATTGTCGACAAAATGATGTAATTTTTATTGTTATTTACCTTAAAAAATACCCGAATCGTAGCCTTAAAGTTGTTTTTAGGCAACAAATCTTCAAGCGGAATTTTCGATAATTTTAATTTTTTTTTGTGGCGGCTGGTGAAATTTTAAATTTGTATATCTCTGTTGCTACTTACGGGCCCCATGCCAAGTTCAGGTTTTTTAATAGTGAGCCTACTAGAAATGTTTTGGTAAAGAAAAAATATTTTTTAATTTTCGAAAAAAAGTTTAATTTTTGCGGAGTCCGCTGGAAAAAAAATATAAACGTTTATGTATTTTATCCATTATTATTTTTTAAACAAATTGTGCATCATTTTGTCGAAAACTTTTAAATTTGACAAGAAAAAATGTGGTAGTAGAAAGTTATAGTCATTAGAAGTTTTTTTTTTAAATGTATTTTAGGCCTAAAAATAATTCAAATGACTAACTTACTACTAGCACATTTTTTCTCTTCAAATTTAAAAGTTTTCGACAAAATGATGTCAGATTTGTTTACAAAAAATAATAAAGAAAATACCTTAACGTGTTAATTAGTTTTCCAGGGGGGGCTCCGCAAAAATTCAAATTTTTCGCAAATTATAATATATTTTTCTTTTACCAAAACATTCCTACAGGCATGCATGGGTCCCGTAAGTAGAAACAGAGATACAAAACTTTAAAATTTCACCAGCCGCCACTGCCTTAACTTAAAAGGTAGAATACTTTTACATAATCTTATTGTCCCTACTGAAAGAATGTAGAAAATTTTAAAAAAGGAAATTCCCAGACCGTAATAAAAGTTTTTACTTACCAAAAAAATAAGATTTACAATGGTAAAACTAACGCTTAAAAAACAAGAAAAAAACATGAAATCGTATCATGATTTACGAATAATAAACCTGCGCTATTAATTATTTGAACACCTGCCACCGATGTTGCAATAACGGCACCAGCGCCGTATCGCATCGCGTATGCGCGGAACTGAGTGGGGAGCGTTTCGACCGAGCCAAATAACAAATTTTAAAAATGTGTTACAAAACTTGTTCTTTACATCGTGAAAAATATGTTTTGTCGAAAACTTTTTCTTAAAACCAGTGGTTCAGCGGTTATTAGGAAAGAAATAATTAAATTTTTTATAACAATTGATTGCGCTAGAATTTCTCAATACTGATAATTTTAGCTCAATCTACATCTAATTGTCAATGTTCATGATTTTTTCAGATTTTTTTGTGCGATCCTTTTGGTGATAAGAGTGGGGGAGAGCAATTTTTAAGGATTTTTCCCGAAAAATGTTAAAAAATGTACATGTCAGTAATATATTGTATACTGTTGAATTCGTGCTTCAGTAAGCTTACATTAAATTTGACACCCTACACAATTGAAAATTTTGTGGAATCACTTCGGAGTCCTTCCGTCTGTCAGGCGATTTTCTCTAAAACAATTCGACGTAAAAATTTAAAATTTTTCACAGAGATAGGGTGTGTAGATAGAGTGTTTTGATTCTGGGGGTTAATTTCAGGGGGTAAGCACTTTATTTTGTATATGTCAAAAATTTAAAATATCTACAATTTTAATTTTTAAAAGTTATATTACCTTATTTTTTAGGTACACTGTATAAGTAAAAATAAATTTGATATATCGAAAATTGGTTTTGAGACAAGCAAAAGCTAACCTTAAAAGGAAAACGCTGGGAAATACATAATAAAAAAAATTCCCATTTGTTAAGAAATATCGGGCACACTCGGGGTTCTTCATTCGAGACTAATGTCCTGCCGTTCTTCTTTCCTAAAAATTGTCCTTCATATTTGAATAAATGGTTCGATTTCCGAGGCAAATTGGCAAAATGTTGTTTCCGAACTTAGTTTAAAAAATGAATTTCCTTCTTATGTTGATTTTGAAAGTATATTTTTTATTGTTGAAAATGAAAACCTAACTTTACATATGGATAATCATTTTAATGAGCTCTCTGAGGTTAAAAAAAATATGAGTTAATTATTTCCTTTGAAGATTACAAAATAAAAACTTTGCACCACCTGAAAAGTGGAATTATATTTTTCAAAAATTCCCAAACATTCCAAATGTTTTTTGTATTGTTTCGTTTTTTAAGTATTCCGGCGAGATCTGCTTTCTCTGAAAGAGCTTTCTCTATATTTGGGACAAAACGGAGGAAGGAAAGGAAATAAAAAATGTTCTTTAGAACTGATTCGTGCTAGCTTCTAGTTACATTTAATTTTAAAGAAAACTGTCACGAATTTTATAATTTAATTAAAGATGATAAGGAACTGTTAGATTCGAACAAAAAATATACCTTTGATAAATTTTAAAAAATAAGCAATAAGTTTCCCTTTAATTTTTAGGACCTATGTACTTTCTGATCTATCGTTAAAATTTAAAATACTAAGCTAAGGTAAAACCATTTAGAAACCTTATTTTATAAATTGGCGGATGCGTGAGAAAAGTACTATTTTGCAAAAATTACTACTGGTAGTTTTTTTGGGTTGCCTATCTTTTGTACGCAAGGGGTCAAATAATTAATTTAGGCAAGAGTCAATGACATGGTTGTGTTGTTTAATAAATAAATAACTTTTTAAGCGAGTGTCACAACAAATGAAGTTTTACGGATCTATTAACGTCCCTGAAGTGTACCTTTTTTGGCCGCTTTTTTACTTTACGGCCGCTTTTTTACTTTTCGGCCGCTTTTGCAAACAAAGTCATTATGAGGGCAGCCTACTAGACACATTTAATTTGCTTATTTGGGTTATTTCCACGTCCGATGTTAAGATTGTCAAATTATGAAGGCGGCCTACTAGACACACTTATGGTTAATAAAAATTTGAATCTAATCTTCCAGTTTCGTCTTTGTTTAGAAACAAAATTGTAAAAAAAAGTTGTTACCTACTTGATGAGACACTCGCTTAAAAAATTTTGTGTGCACCTCGGCCGTATGATCTTTTTTGTCCTCACCTGAAATTTGTTGGCCTCGGCTACGCCTCGGCCACAAATTTCAGATTCGGCCAAAAAAGATCAACATTACGGCCTTGGTACACAAATAACTATTTTAGTTTTTCAGAACTTAGGTATAGTAAAAAAATCCTTGGATTCTTTTAAGAGTTGTGTTTTAATTAGTTAGTGGACCGTTTTTTACATTAATGGCTATACCAATTGTTTTGTTAGTGTTGTATGAGCTTAACGTAAAACCTAACAACCTGTTCTATTTTCTTGGTAAAATCTTTCTACAGTAAGTGTATTTTACAGAGGCTTTAATCTAAAAGTAACAAAAACATTAGTTTTCATTTTTGATAGTACGGATAGTGACAAACAGGCGTGAAATATTTGTGTTTAACTTTGTTAATTTTAATTATTAGTTGAGTGCTGTTTTTTCATTAGTGGCTGTACTATGTTAGTGCGTAGGTATTTATTAACCTAAAATATTTTCAAAAGAAATGCATTTTAAGATTTTCCTACAAAGGTAACAATAATAAATAAATAATAATAAAAGTTAGTACCTATCAAATTTAATTACTTATTCATAATATTCATATATTTCGTAAAAACGCTGTGTGATAGTATTTTAACTTTTTGAAATTAACTGTTTTGAATGTTAGTAAGATTTCTTTCTTTACAGATAACAAAAATATTATTTTTTTAAACTTGTTACATAGGAACATGATAGAGAGACTTGGCAAAGCCACAGCGAGTACTGACGTAAAAACAAACCTTTTTTTCTGTGACTGACGTTTCTCGCTGTTTCTTATATGGCCACGTATTTATTACCAATTTTTTTGAAGGACGATATTTACTTTTTTGTATCGTCAAGCGCCATTTATGAACATTTTTTTCAGTTTGAATTCATACCAGGATTTACCGGTTTCAATATATGCAGTGGATTTCATAACACCTTGTATATATATATATATATATATATATATATGTATATATATATATACATATATATATATATATATATATATATATATATATATATATATATATATATATATATATATATATATATATATATATATATATATATATATACCACATTAAGTTTGTGCGCTAAAAAACAATGAATATGGGGATTGCATGCATTGCATGGGGATAAGTTTCTTTAATATAATCAGTTGTAAACCTCGATTTTCACCTGACATCATTCTGGCGCCATCATAAGACTGCACAAAGTTTGAAACATCACCCAAATTATGTTTATTTAAAGTGCCCAAAATTGGTGTAGCCAGACTTTGCGTATCTCTACAGGTGGAATAATGAACGAAACCTATAAGTCTTTCGACAATCTCCAGATCGATCGCATATCTTATGGACATTAATAATTGTTCCTACTTAAAGCATCTGGCCTCGCCCATGCACAAAGAAAAAAGGTCACATGATTTAACTTCTTTAACAATTTTCTCGAGAGTAAGATTTGATATCACCTCGATTATTTCGTTCCGTATATCTGGGCTGTAATAATTGTAGTTTTTTGAAATGGAGTGACAAATTCTTATCATATTTTGAAAAATGTTGAGCAATTTCTAAGAAATTACCCCTACTTATTTTTAGACGATGACGCCTCTCGATGCCCTCTTAAAGGCAAACCCTGCCGAACAAGAATCAGAATTATATTAGAAGGTTTAACTAAATCAGACAATTTTGACAATTTATTCTTCTTGCTGTTTGATGAGTTGTTGATAGACATTTCCTACTGTGAGAGACTCACGGTTACTACATTCAGCGTGAGGTACTGATTCTGCGTATTTTTTAACCTTTCTGCTAGTTTTTTCCGGTTGTTAAAACCACTTTTTACAAATTTTTCATTTTGTTCTCGTAAATTTCCTCTATTGAAGTGTCTGCATACGAAATAGCAGATTTTATCTTTCTCTTTACTTATTCCAACCAACAATTATATACTTCATATTATTTAGACGAAATCGATCTAACTTTTGTTCCAAAATTTGTTTTTGAGAAATCTGTTAGGGGTTGTGATGGTCCGACTTGAATAATGCCTAGGTCATCTGATTGATCAGCATTTTTAAAAGAAGATCTAGAAAAATCAATAACGGCGACATCAGTTGTTACGATTGGTGGAAGCGAGCATGCAGGTAAATTTTCTAGACTCTTTGTTTTTTCAACGTTTATTTTTTTATTCAGACAAGATTATCTTGTTGATGGTTCGAGTTGTCCAGGTTGGGTTGGATTTTATCACATCTGTCTTGTTGTCTTCACGTGTCCTCAAACTATTGTTATTTTGAAAAAATGATCAAATGTCTTTAAATTTCTTTGTTTAAATCTAGAAAAAAAGTTTTTTTATGTTATTTGAACTAAACCAAGTAGAATTGCTATACATGCTATTGTCAGATAATTTCCAAATACAAAGCAAAACAAATATTTTTACAACGATTAAATTTTATTTCCGTTTTTAAGCAATCGAATAAAATAAAATGTACTTTTATTGGGATGTTTTATTTTTTTTTAATCCATGATAAATTAAATTACTTTTCAAGGTTATCTACAACCATACATACTTCAGTGTATTTTTTTCTATTAAAAAATTATACATATTGCACAAACGATTAATATATTTACTTGAATTTAAAATTATCATCAAAACGCTATCAAGTTTTCATACTTATTTCATTTAAAAATTAAAAGATCAAAAATTTTGATAACATAATTATCTCTAGAACAAAATAATAATTAATTTTATATTCTAATAAAATATCATGTCCTGACTGACTGACTGATTCATCATCGCCTAGCCGAAACCGCTAAAGCTAGAAAAGCTAGATGGGTATTTAAAAAATGCGTTTTAAGACTGCTGCAAATCGGTTGCGAAATCTTATTGTTGTTGCTCTGACTTTAGCGGCTCAGTTGGATAAAAAAGGATTAAGTATGGCTAAAGTTCAAGTTGCATCACAAGGGAAAAATAAAAAATTAGAGTGTTTACTGTCTAACTTTTCTACAATTATCGAACATTATCTCAAATTTAATAAACATTTTATAAGTACATACGGATGTATGTAAGTACATACGGATGTGTGTACCTTTGTAATTTAGCATACACAGTGTACAACTTAAATATTAATTATATTTTTCCTATAATAATCATCAGTGGGCTTGATTGGGTTGCTTTGACTAATTTAGGCTTTTCGATATTAGATACTTTACCTCGAAATTCACTAAAAAGGTTTCGGACCTAGTACTGGTAAATATATCTGCGATTTTCTTATCCAATTTTTACAATATCTGGAAACTTGTTGCTTAACGGAACTTAGTCCTTTTATTGTGGGCAATCATATTTAAATTGTTTCTTTTATATGTATAAAAATTTGCGACAAAAACTCAGAAATAAATGCGTAGTACAAAACTTGGTTGTGTTATTTTTACAGTTGTCAGTTTAAAACCTTGATTGTCAAAATTGTTCCTAGCGATAGTGAATCCAGGGAAACAGGTCTTTTAAACATGGATGCATCATCCTTAACCGTTATAGAGATCCAGGGGATAAATATTGTAGAACAACATAAAACGTAAAGTAAGATTGTTAAACATATCTGACAATGATGGACATGATAACTGCTTATACCTGACAACTAATTTCCACCAATGCCTAGCGATAACATTAAAAAAATTCTGCTTTTTCTACTTGTTCTTATTCGTTGTCACGATTCTTAGTCGAACGTTTTCTGAATTAGACACTTAAAATAAGTTTTTTACTATCCATTTTGAGAGACAGAGGTTTTTAATGCGACATTGGCAAGTGTCATGTATGACGACGAATAAAAAACAAACCAGTTTGTTTCCAATCAAAACGACTCCGTACGTGTGCTTCAAGCTAAAATGCGTGCACTGTAAACCAACACATATGAATTAACGTTGATTACATTGGATTCGTGTGCGAGTGATTTTTTCGTCGCACGTAAACGTACAACTTGTCGTACGATCTTCGGGTTATATTGTGTCCGCTTTTAACGCGTGTAGTCAACAGACTGAATGTCAAAATGGACCAAGCTTTTGATGATTTTTGTTTAGTGGAAAGTATTTTTTTTTAATTCATAACTTTGGATAATAAATGGCAATAATTGAGTCTTCTGAATTATACACCTAAAATCAGTTGTTCAGTGTCCATTTTAAGAGACTTTGTGACTTTACAGGTTTTCTAATGCGACAGTGGCAACTGTCATGTGTGGCAACGAACAAAAAACAATTTGTGTTCAACAAAAATCGTACGACTCCGTACGCGTACGTCAGGCTAGAACGCATGCTTTGCAAACAAACACGTTTGAATTAATAAGTTTGTTTTTATTTGCGACCAGCTTCCGCCCACGACTTCCTGCGCGGTATAACAATTTTGATCCATTACAAACTTTAAACCACTATTTTAACGCCTTAGGGGTTGATTTGTTAAAAACTGTAAAACACGCGTTCAAATATTTACGTTCAGATTGACTAAGAAGGTTTAAGATTAAGTTAAGAAGTACCGGTTTAAATTAAGATCTTATAGTTGGTCAGCTATGTTTTGACGGGTTTTTGTCCTGTCATGGTAAATAAGTCGTCAATAAAAACGTATGAATTATTCTGATATTTCAGCGATTTATTTGATTTCCAAAAGATTTTCATCCTGGAACTAGTTGCTAAAGTTGCTGTTTTATTATTGTCGAAAGTACGTACTAAAATTGTCATTTTCTTTAAAAATTTGCGAAAAAGCTCAGAAATAAAATCATAGTATATGTAAAACTTAGTTGTCTTATTCTTACACTTGTTTTGGTTTGTGAGTTGAAAAACTTTTGGTTGTCACATTAGACCGGACTAGCGTTGGAGAATCTGGCTGATATTTTTTAGAGTACTTTATAAAGTTTCGAGTTAGCAAGATCATCTAATATTTTTTCTCCATATAAAGTTTGAACCCCTGTTTGGTATAGGTTGAATTTTAAAAAATCGTTCCTTAGTATTAGGAACATTATATTAGAATCAGTTTCTAGACCGAGCGGTGTGGGCTGTGCGTTAATATGTTAGTCAATGGGTCAGTCCGTTTCTTCTTTTATATATAGTGTGTCCATGGATAGAGTTGACAAGAGGAAACCATTTTTTATTATTGATTTTACGAGGAAAAGTAATTCCTTATAAAAAATTCTGCTAGTCAAAAAATTAGTTTGCCATATAAAAATTTGAAATCAGATGTACAGGCTGTTAATAAATTAAGAAATCCTGAAAATCCTTTAAGGGAGAAGGACCATTACCAACAAAATGTGCATAAAACTAAGTTGTTTATAATCTAAAATAAAGCCTAAATACAAAATTTGAAATCTGAATTATAATTTTTAGGTTTTTTAGTTTTTTACAATTGAACTTATAAACATTCAAAATGAAAACCTGAGAGTGCTGCCCTGTCGATAATATTGAACAAACAAAATTTTTATGGTAAATTAATTTTTTTGACAAGCAGAATTTTTTTGTAATGAGTTTTCCTCGTAAAACTAATAATAAAGATTTTTTTCCTCTTGTTAACTCCATCCGTGGACACACTGTATACAGCGTGTCCAGAAACCATCTTAACAACTGGTAAACTTTTTTATTTTTAACTTTACGGAGAAAAGTTATTCTGTCACTCTTGGAGAGCTGTGACATGGAGCATCGACATGTTGGAACCAAAATGTGTTTCTTATATTCAGTGGTAGTCGATGAAAAATTCAAATAATTCCGTGTTCAAAAAGGGCAAGTAAATTTCACCGGAAATATTTTCTCGAAAAAAATACGACCTTAAAATTTTGCTGTTAAAAACAACACATCAAACGTTTTTCTTGAAACAATACTGGTCACGATACTTAATTACAAAGTGGGGATTTTCATCACTCCACCACCTACAATTTTGGGAACACATCACTCCGTTTGAGGTGAACGTGGCCACATCTGAAAATAATATTTGTCTTTCAAAAAATGGGTCATCTTCTACCTCACCTTGAAACCAAGAGCAAAACAAAAATCGTGAATCAAGATCTCTAGGCTGCAGTTTTTAAAGAAATTTTGATTTGTATTGGTGAAAATGATTTTTCCTTAAAATAGCTTGGGCCGTGGATTTTATATAACAGGTCGTGGAACAGTTTATGAAAACTCTAATTGGCATCTTCGTTCATCCGCCAAACCTGGTGCTTGTCGAAAAATGTATTGCTTACAGATTCGGAGATTTTAAATTTATTAACTATCTGACTATATCTGACACACCGTATATGCTTGAGCAAAATTTTTGATTGAGTATTATTTTCTCAACAAGCTAAACTTTTTATGAAGAACTTTTTTGCGTACAGTCAAAAATAAAAAAGTTTCCCATCTGTTAAGATGATTTCTGGACGCGATGTATAGATGTCGTACGTTTACGGGCAACTAAAAAATCGGGCGAAAACGCATCCAATGTAATTAATGCCTAAATTGTTTTTATTTGCAATGTCGTAGGTTTACGTGCGACTAAAAAGTAAAAAAACAGTATTATACTGTTAACCTAAATTTTAACAGTTAAAAATTTCTTAAAAAGTTCAACAAAAGGGAGGTACATAATTTATAAAAGATTTAACAATTTAATTTTCAGGCTTTTTAATATTTTTATAGTCGTTGAAAAAGTATATTATTCTACTTGCTCTAATAACTATTATTTGCTGTCACTATCGGTCATGAATAATATACTATTTCGTCTCAGGGCAGTTTAAGCAATAAAAATTTCAGGAAGGGCTATTGTCGAAAAACGATAAATAGTAGGTTTGGTTTTATGACAGTAAAAATCCGATCTACAGACGATAAGCTAAATGGATGAAGGCATTACAATTTGTTTCCAATGAGCAGTGGTAAAATTACATTTGTCATTTTGCAAAACTTATCTTTTTAAGGTGTGCCACCGAAAGATATATAAATGCCTCTGATATTGCGTCCCTAATAATATCAGAGAACTCTGACAATTTCGAGGAAGAAATGGTTTGTGATGAAGATTTAGTAAACCCTTTTTCAATATTTTTATTTCTTGTTATGAAAATAATGTTTTACTTTCGAATACTAATACATTAAGAATTTTAGTTTTTATATTTATTTGAAACAGAAAAAAAATAAACCCACGTTTTTAATGTTTAAAGAGTAAAATCAAAACAATGAGTAAAGTACAACATACGAGTATCTCTGTTTTTTCGTGTGAGGGTAGGGCTATTTCCAAATTACTCTAATAAAGGTATCCTTATGGTAACAGGTTATCGTGATTGTTAGAAACTCCATACTTAAAGCATACGTGCAAACAGTAACTAAAAAGGCTTTGGTTATTTGTTTTTTGATTTAGTGTATTTCCACGATACAAGAGCGTAATACTCGGTCGAGGATCGAACCCACGTTTATAAAAACTTTTATACCTATTTATTCTCTGTACCTAAAACATTGACTTTTTTCCTGAATCACCATGCATACTACTTCCTAAAAATACACGTATGTATTTAGCAAATTAGGTAAATAAAAAAAAATTGATTAATCATTACAGCTTTGTAAAGTCATTTTTGTATTTAAACATGATAACGAGATAAAAAAAACTCGCTAGTATATTTAAGAGAAAATACTCATTTTGTTGAATTATTGTTACACAAAATGACCGCAAGAACGAAAATAGAAAATCTGGAAGATTTAATTAAAGGCAAAATTGTTGGCGAAATATTGGAGCAAAAACTGCAATCACTTGTTGCACCAGGTGAAAATTTTGGCAGTGTTATTTACAAAGTGGATTTTACAGTGAAAAATGGAGAAAAAGTTGATACTTACCATGCTGTGGCCAAATGTACTCCTCCTAATCAAATGACTCAAAAAATATTTAATACACAAGTCACTATGAAGGCAGAAATCGGTTGGTATACAACTATTATTCCAACAATATTAGAATTTCAACGGGACCATGGAGTAGAACAAGTGGCAGATTTTTTCCAGAAGTTTTATGGAGCTAGAATAAGTTTAGATCCAAAAAGCGATGATGTTGATTTGGATGCTGTTATACTTACCGAAAATCTAATACCGTTAGGTAAGAACTTAAGTAGGGGAAGTCTAGCTAAAACGGGATACTAGATAAAACGGGACATGCGCTAATAAGCAATACGCTATCCGTTATCTATCCAAATATGGTAGAATTATAAACGCCCGCGGTAAAGTAGAGACGTGGCAAGTTGAAACAAACAGTTTGCTTGCGTCCTTCCAGAGTAAGGTAAGTTTTTCATACTTTGCGGGATTTCTTATAAAACTTGTGGGAAATATTCTTAAGGGCTGCATGTTTATTGGCCAATAAAATCAGACTCTATTTTTTTTACATGCAGTATAGTTGTATTGAAACAGATATTTTGTATTCTTGCAGTGATATAGGTGTGTAGGTCATGTTTATAATTTTTTGATTTGTTCATAGCGGTGTTTGCTAAAACGGGATATTACATAGTTTTTAAAACGGGATATCCTGCGTTTGAAGCAATATTTGTATTTGCAGATACTCCGTACTCGCAATGTTATTAAAGCAAAAATACCAAAGAAAATTTAAACGTCAGTCCTAGTCAGAAAAGCAAATGGCTTCTGCAATATGAAAGTGTTGCTTTTTTACTGTTCAAGTTATAAAAGTAAGAACACAATTTTACCACGTAAAAAGCCTATCCCATTTTAGAATAACTGTAAATCCCATTTTACCAACATCATATTTCCCGTTTTATCCATATATTATATGGATAAAACGGGAAATATGCAACATATATAAAACAAATACATTTTAAGGACAAAACTAACATATTCCAAAAATCAAAACATAATAATTCTGAAAGCTAAATCGTAATAGATTCTACTTTTCACGACTTTAATTTTTTTAGATACTCGAAAAGATATTTTTTTAATGGTTGAACCTTAGGTATCCCGTTTTAGGTAGACTTCCCCTACTTTAATTCTTTATAATATTTTTGCAACAAACACACAGTGTTTTGTCATACTTGTTGTCAAATTGAGGGACATAAATCCTTATCACCTGTTTTGAAATATTATTTCAACTTGCTTTTTTTCTATCGAGGCGTTCGAATTTCTTCAAAAAAATTATCTAGAAATTCACTGCCTACTATCAGGGGCGAAATTAGAATTTCGTTCTAGAGTTACACAAAACTACATAATCATTCTAAGAAATGTACACTATTTTCATAATGGACAAAATAAATAAATAATATGAAAAATGTATAGAAATTTGGAAAAAATGATGAATATATGGGAAAATATGACAATATCTAAACCTGTTCTTGCGAAAACAGAACGGTTTGCTATCTTAACATACCAATATTCTAGTACTTTTTTAATTTATACCTTCTGTCCATTTAGACTGATACATTAAAATTTTCGAAAACACATTTTTTGAAAGCTCGTTTTTTCGAAACTATATTTTATCGAAAACAGAACTTTTTCGATAATACAGTTATTTAAAAACTAGGGATGTTTTCGAATTTTTTGTTTAACCACTTTTCGAAACTACCTTTTTTAAGAAATCATGTTTTTTGAAAGTATATTTTTTCAAATATTGTTTCGAAAAAGACTTCGAATATGTATGTTAAAAAAATACTTTTTTGAAAGTAATTTACTACAGAGTAACATAGCAGACACCAGGAAACGTAAACCTGACCAAACAAAAAAAAAACGGTTCGTTTAGGTTAGATCAGGATCTTTCTGATATTTTCTCATTGACATTTTCTAAGCCAGTAGAGTTCATAATTTAAACTGTTTTCTAAAAAGTATATTTTCGTAAATTTTTGTAGATCAATTTCCGAAAAAGCACCTTCGGAAGATGTGTTTTTTTTTTAATTATTTAATTTAACATCAAAAAAGATATCTTCAGCTTAGCTTACACGCGACAGGACAACTTGTTTGATTAATATGAAAGTATATAAATATTGTTGTATTTTTTATTAATGCCTTCTGCTCCTTCAGGGGGATATACGAGTACTTTCGAATGTACAATTTTTCCAAAACCGATTTTTAAAATTTTTTATAAAGCACAGTCCAAACATACATTTAATGTTTTCAAACAACGACTATTTGAAAAAATACCTATTTTACGAGAAAGTAACCTACCTAAAGAAACCTGATCAAACCCAAAAAAGGTTCGTTTAGGTTGGGTTTGCTTAGGTTGGGTCATTAACGTTTTCCAAGCTATATACTAGAGTTCATAATTTAATTATCTAAATGATGTTTTTGAAATCATATTTTCCGAAAATGTCCCTTTTTTAAATTATTTTTTGAAGTCATTTTTGAAAATAAAATACTTTCGAAAGACGTGTTTTCGAGCAAAAAGTTTTAAAATATTTCTTAAATCCGTTTTCATAAAAGTGTCTTTGAGAAAACCGTGAGGATATTTTTAAAAAAATATCTGTTCGAAATATGTGTTTTCAAGAAGATATTCTTGAAAAATTGCATTAATCCGTTTTGGAAAGCTATTTTCGAAAAAAATTACTTTTAAAAGAGATGTTTTTAAAAAAATAAAAACTATTTGGTTATTTGTATCCTTTATAACCCAAACGATCCAGCGAAAATTTTGATACGACCGCTGTGAGAAGTGTAGGGAATGTTTTCACAAACAATCGAAGAGCATGTAAATCAAAATTGCCAAAAAAGGCTTGCATTTTTTTATATTACCTACTAGCTTGCGCCCTCGACTTCGTCCGTGGTATAACAATTTTACTCCATTACAAACTTTGAACCCCCATTTTACCCCCTTAGGGGTTGATTTATTAAAAACTGTAAAACACGTGTTTAATCATATATTTTTTGGAGTGCTAAAATAAAACTACTGACCAAATGTCTTATTTATAGCTTCAGCGGTTTCGGCTCGGCGATGATGAATTAGTTAGGATATGATGTTATTATATATATATATATATATATATATATATATATATATATATATATATATATATATATATATATAGGATTAGGATTAGGATTAAGGTGAGTGGGTCAAGAGCTGACCCTCCACTGCGACCATCGCGATCTATTGTGGCTCTATATATATATATATATATATATATATATATATATATATATATATATATATATATATATATATTACTGATAAGTCAGGAACGTTTCGGTTTTTTGCTCAGGTTACAAAAAAATTATAATTGCAAAGACATAGCAGGAGCGGATTTAGAGGAGGGGGCGCAGCCCCCCCTAGAGCATTATACAAAAACGATTTTAATAGGGAATTTTATAAAAATAAATATTGTAACATTAACCATTCGTTTACGTTCTACAAAATATAAACAAAAACAAACATTTGCTGTATATGTAAGGTCTATAATGTATAAATTATACCACAAGAATAACAGATATATACGAATATGTTATATAAAAAATGTAAGCCTTTTTCGGCATTTTTGATTTACATCCTCTTAGATGCTTTCTGAAAACATTCCTTACTAAAGAAAACAAAAATCCAAATAGGGTTTTTTTCGATTAAGAGCAAATTTTTTGGAAAAACAGCTATTCGAAAACGGATTAACGAAATTTTTCGAAAATATTTTCTCGAAACACTATTTGGTTTACCTTTTTTCAAAAACATCTTAACAGCTTTTTGAAAGGTGCTTTTTTGAAAACCGATTTATGAAATTCTCCAAAACGTGGTAAAATAAGGTAAATTTTGTCGAAAAACAGCTTTATCGAAAGATGCTTATTTAATTTTGGAAACGGACCTACAAAATTTTCTCGAAAATATTTTTTTTATCAAAAAATAATCTTCCAAAATTACATTTTCCGAAAACATAGTTTTTCAAAAATTTAATTATGAACTCTACTAGTGTAGAAAATGTCAAGAAAAAGATCCGCAACTAACATCAACGAACCGTTTCTGTGTTTAGTCGGGTTTGTTTCCTGGTGTCTGCTGCGTTACTCTGTGGTAAATTACTTCCTCAAAAAAGCGTTTTTTTTTAATATGAACATGCAAAGTTTCTCTCGAAACAATGAAAAAATGTACTTTCACCTAAGCAAACCCAAGCAAACATATTGCCTTTAAAAAATATGTAGTTTTGAAAAGTACTTTCACAAAAAAATTTGAAAAGCCTGTCTACAAAAAAAATTGGAAAACACCCACGTTTTCGAATAACTCGATTATCGAAACTGTTTTCGAGAAAATATATTTACGAAAAACGTGCCCCCCACCCTCCGCAAAAACCTGGATCCGCTACTGTGTCGCACGCGAACTTGGCCGTTTTTTTTTGGTCTACTTTTGTGTAGCTCGAGGTAACGTTACGCCCCCCCCCCCCCCCCATAGAAATTAGAAATCCACCCTGACTTATAGTCGTTGTCACTGACTTGGTAAGCCGACTTAAATTTGAGCCGCTCTGAGCCTGCCGACCTACAGTAATGTATAAAGCAAAACCTGTCACTCACTAAGCTAGGCTCAAATCTAAGCGGGTTTATAATAATAATATTGTAACTTTTTATTAATCAGGAAACGTTAAAAACAGAATTGATTAACCACCATTTTATAAATTTTAGGATATAGAAATATGGATCGTCATATAGGATTTGATCTTAACACCTCTGAAGTCATCCTAAGGGACCTTGCTAAATTCAGTGCGGTTTCGGTGGCAATTAAGTTAAAAAATAAAGAACTTTTTGACAAAAATATAAGACCATATCTTCCCGGTTTATCGCATGGAGAAGATTCTTCTTCAAATGAAACAGACCCTGCCAAACCTGTAATAGCCGGACTGAACGAGATACCTGAAATTGTTCCTTATATCACCAGAATTGTTGCCCGCCTCGAAAAAAATAAAGCGCAACAAAATTTATCAGTAAAAGAGCCATGGGGCTCTATTTGCCACAATGATTTTTGGGTAAATAATATTATGGTAATGGAGGGGAATAATCCAAAGACGGTATTTTTAGACTTTCAAATAGCTTCTTATGATACAATAGCTTTTGACGTTCTATTTTTTTTAATTGTGTCTGTTGCTCAGGAAGTGATAGCGGAATCTATGGATAAACTAATTAAACTTTACTGGGATGAATTTGCTAAAAACTTACAACATTATAATATTGATGAAACCATATTTACATATGATGAGTTTTTACAACAAATCGACGAGACAGGGCGTACAGTTTTGTTTCGACGAGTATTTCTCCATATTTTCTTTATATACCTGGATAAAGGGCATAAGCAGTTTGACACATCTGATGAAAACTTTAAAAAGGAGGATATGAATAAATTTAATTTTACACTTAATAACAAGCATAAAGAAAAATATAAGTGGCTGGTTCTGGAATTTGTTAAAAGAGGCTGGCTCTAATTATTATCAACAACTAATTATGTCAATCAAACAGAAGCGTTGAAAGATTTTGACTTCTAATTACTGAACATTGTATAATAAAATTCCATCAAAAGCGAAATGAAATATTATGTAAATTCACTGTTAATAAAAATAAATTTAATCTTAGTATGCTTTTTTATATTTACTTATTCAGGAAATCTACAACTGCTAAATTCGAAGTTAATTTGTAAAGGTATTAAAAAATGCATACGACATAAAACCAAGGAAATATTTTATTTAATTGAAATATAAATATTTATATAATAGAGGCCATCGCACGGTGGCTTCAGAGAAACAATTTGTGGCCAGAATACAGAAACTTTTACAGAAACTGTCTAAAATGAGCTCAAATTTACAGTAAAAATAATAAAAATTATCCCTCTAAGATTTGAGGTGGTATTTGGAGGGTGGCAATAATTTTATTGTCTTGATTTATGTAAAATTCAATTGCGAATTATCAGGAGAAAAGGTTGCAAGTATTAGGATAGTGTCTAGAATTGGAAATCGAGATGCTGGTTAAATTTTCAAAATTTCGAATTAACATACCTAACCCAACCTAGATTTGGTTCACAAAGGGGTTTTATATACCGGGTGACAGCGAAACTACTATACATGCCCCTATTTTAAAATGGATTTAGTTAAAATTTGAAATTTTGGTCATCGATTGGGTTGAGGACATGCATATTTTACGAAAAAACAATTGACTGTCACTTCCGCTTTCACCGGAAACGTCTCAAATTTTGTTATTTTAAATAAATAGCAACCCCAATATAATATGATGGCAATTTTAAATTCTACGGAAAATTCTAAATATTTTTCATGTGACTGGTCTTATTCCTAAAGTAAATAGTTTTTGACTTACGACGCTTTAAAGTTTCACTTATTTTTGCATTCATTTGGATTTTACAGAAAAACGAAGAAGGCTAGGGCCAAAACAAATGGTGGTGTTTGTACTTCAATTAAAGCACTCTTTGACGACATTCAAAAAAATTATCTAAATAATTTTAAAATATTGATATTTTCGTAACGTCGATAATCAAAGTTACAACAATAAGACTTTCACTATCCAATCCTACTTTTTTCTCCTCTAGCCACCATTCTTATTTTACCTTTTCGAACAACTCTTAGTATGAAAATCAAACACAATTTTTTCGGTTACACACCACAACCTATTCAAAATCTAATTTTTATTATAAAAATCAAGTTAGCCATTGCACAGGTTGCTATGGATTTCCAAAACAATTGAGTTTTGATAGATCTAGGAACTAGGAGCTAGGACTAGGGTCTGTTTATTAGTTGTTTTGTAGTTGTGTTTTTTTCAAACAGGGTCGTAGTGTCCTATTAGTGCCCTATTAGCGTCCTATAAGTGTCCTATTAGTGTCCTATTGGTGTCCTATGGGTGTCCTATTGGTATCCTATTAGTGTTCTATTGACCGAGCGAGCCTGGATTTGTATGAATGATTTTATGTAGTATGCATACTTTGTTAAATATTTTAGTATTCGCTTGGAATCATTCGAGATAACCTTTGACCTTTTGTACTAATTTTAAAACTAATCACTTAACGAAAAAAGATAGGTAAGGATATGTCCTAAAACTCTCGTTTTGCAATCAAAAAAATTATAAAGACATAATTAACATTTTATTTAATTTACGTGGCGCATTTATGACATATTTTGCTAGGTTAAAATTATTTTATAAACCTTTATTTTTTACTTAACTTGGCGTAAATCGTTGTAAATTATTGTTTGTGGTTTATTTCACGTATTTTATTGTTGATTATTTTGCAAATTATTTCTCCGAAATGACATGACACTTTACGAGAGCCGAACAATCAGACATGCTGCTCGTCTACGGCAAGTGTTTGCAAAATAAAAGACAAACCCAAACACTCTACGCGCACAGATACTCCGACAGAAACCGCCCCTGCGAAGCTTTTTCCAGCAACTGGTAAAACATTTAAAAAATTTACCAGAAACTGAAAACGCAGACTTTATTAGTAGTAAAGAAGTCGAAATAAACGGTTTAGCTTGTGTGAATGTCGATTCTAATATTTCTACGGTTAGCACAGTGGCGTATTTTCATTAGGGCGTAGGGGGCGATCGCCCGGGGCGACCGGAGGCCGTCCCTCTGGGTTTTGGCGGATCACCCCGATTGTCTCTGGCGGCTGCCCCTCTATCGTATAAAAATATCCTGGTACTCTGGTAATCACGTACTAATTTAATATTTCGTTAAGGTTTTGAAGTTTTGGAGCCCTGAAAACTCAAAATGGCATTTAATATGAGTTTGTCACAGATAGTTTGTAATTATTAAATTAAGTAGTTACTTTTGCTATCGGTTGCTGGTTGCTGGGGCGGCCGATCATATTCGCGCCAAGCAGCCCAACTCTATAACAGAAAAAGCGACGATGATCGCTTTCCACCAAAGAAAATAAAACGGTATGAGAAAAGACGGAACAGTGTATTTCCGTTGCAACACTGTTTATTGACAAAACAGCTAACCTCTTTACCGACTGAGAAGACTTGGCGCTGGAAACCCTGTCATAAATTTTTAAAAATTTCTGAATGCGTTTCCCGCGCCAAGTTTTCACAGTCGGTAAAGAGGTTAGCTGTTTTGTCAATAAACAGTGTTGCAACGGAAATACACTGTTCCGTCTTTTCTCATACCGTTTTATTTTCTTTGGTGGAAAGCGATCATCCTCGCTTTTTTTGTTACAGAGTTCGGCTGACGCCAAATATAGAAACACGTCTCTGGGTCAGCAGGGAAAGCACAAGAAAGATTTTACAGAGACATGGCTATAAACCGTACCGTACAAATAATATGAAATTCATCAACATTTGGGTATTGTCGATTTTCCTAGACGAGTTCAATATTGTCAATGGTTTAAGGAAAATTATAACAATAATAATAATTTTAACAAAATGGTATTGTTTTCGGATGTGTCCCAAAATAACTAATTTGGGCATGCTTAACAGAAACAATGTTAGATATTGGGCGACAGAAAATCAGCACCTCTTTAGAGAAGGTGCATTCCAAGCAAGATTTGGTGTAAATGTGCGCCTAGGTGTTTTGGGGACCAGGATTGTGAAACCAATATTTTTTTATGAACGTCTTACATCTGAACTTTATTTAGATTTTTTGGAAACGTCAATCAACGACTTTACTGAAAATCTGCCTCTTGCTGAAATTCCAAACTTTTATTCCCAACAGGACGGCGCACATTGGTACCAAATAATTAATTACCACGACAAAAATATGAAATGCCGATCACGGCTAAATAACTTTATGTCGTAGGTATTTACTAGATTAATGGTGGGTATTCGATCCGTGTACTATTTGTGTTTAAGTGGCCCCCAAGCCGGAATACGACGGGCAAAAAGTTGTCAAAAAATGCCGTACACGGCTTATGTATTAAAATTAAATTTTAATTGTACTTTAGCAATGGCATTTATTTTCTGTGTTCCATCAGATACTGCAGTTATTATTTGTGTTTGTTAGTAAATTGTGCATCTTATAATTAGGAAGTTTCCTATTTCAGAAATATCGAGTAACTTCAACATCATTTAATAGTCTTTCACTTAACTTGTCAAACAAAAAAAATTATCTCTATATCTTCAAAATTGACGAACTTATTCAATTTCTTATTTAATAACTTCGCTCGCGGCTTTTATCGGCCGTGACGTCAAAATACACAACTCTGTCGCCCCACGGTCGCCGGGCTAGCTGCCCGCTGCTGCTTTCGCGTGTTTACTTTAATGCATTGTATCTATGTCGCTGATTGTATCACAGATCCATATAATGGATCTGTGATTGTATCCTGTCCGGTAAGAATAACACTAAAGATTAAACGGGCGCCTATTCCGCTGTTGACGGAGTTGTATGTATGGACGTCATCGAGCCTCAGCCAATGTGAGCGTGGCATCTCAGACTTTGAAGGACGATACATTTTTAATTACTACAGATAATTAAATACAAAAAATACATATGTTTTTTACATTTTTAGGACTATTTATTAAGAGAAAATGAAAAAATGCAAACGTCCTAATTATTTTAAAATTATCTTCTAGTGAATGGTAAGTATTATATTAGCTCTGTTCGCAGAAGAATCACAAACTAGTCAGAGCCAATACAATTGCTGGAAACCAGTCCGCAAACTGTCATGTGACCAAATAGCTAAAACTTGATTGGCGCTGATCGGTTTATGATTTCTCTACGAACAGAGCTAATAGCATTATTAACTACGTATTTTTAATAAATGGTTTTGTAAGTCAGTTTTTTGAACAGCTTGCAAAAAAAGCAACAGCTTTCATCAGTTTGTTATTTTTTTGTTTTAATCCTACATAATAATATGTCCCTATTAACTTGTCAAAGTTTAATTGTCACCCTGTGACAGCTAGCTTTAAAATCTAGTAATTTTTAAATAACTGCATGCAATAATTGTTATTATCTATACAGTTTACATACAGAAGATGATAGCGAAGAAGAATTTAGTGACAATGGCTGGGAGAAAGGATTAGTTGTTTCTAAGACTAGATTCTGTTATTTATTTGTTTGTTAGTTTAGTTTTAATTATTAAATTTAAGCAAGAAACGGCATTAAAAATTTCTCGTTACCAACATATAAATTTTTAATATTACGATTTTTATTTTAAACAGATAAACAGATTTTTTAACAGTTTTTTTAGCAAACATTACCTTGCTTAGCAACATTTGCAATAAGAAAAAAATTGTGTTAGTAAAAACGTCTTTGGTACCACGGCTCATAATGCTAGAATTTGTATTAAGTATTTGAATGACAGATTCGGAGACCACTGGATTGGGACTAATGTACCTGTAAAGTGGACTACGTTTACTGAACCCTACCTCAAAATTTCTAGATGACTTGAAAAACAAAATATCAACGACCATTAATAACACCACTAGAACTGAAAAAGAAAATCTGTCAAGAAAAATAGTAGAAAAATGTTAGAAATCTTGTCGAGGAAGGTCGTATTTTTGAGAACCTCAATTATGATTAAAGTACCTATAGGTTACCTTCAGATAAGTATGTTTTATTTTGTTATTTTCAATTCAACTTATTGTTTTTACTTAAATTAAATTATTAATAAAAAATTATAATACAAATGTTCTCGCCTGCAGGCTCAGTGTTGTTTTTAGAATCATGGCTGACTTTATTTTTATATTAAAAATTAGATACTGAATATGAAGCACTGTAATCGAAAAAAATGATAGTATCTTATATTTTTAAGTGCGTCATCAGAGATTGCTGTAATTGAAGCCCAAACAGCACCATTTGTTTTGGCCCTAGAGCCTACTTCTTTTTTCTATAAAATCTAAATGAATATTTGCTAGGTGAAAATTTGAAGCATCAGAAGTCAAAAACTATTGAGTTTAGGAATAGGTTATGTTACCTGAAAAATATTCAAAATTTTCCGTAGAATTTAGAATTGTAATAATATGCTAGGGTTGCTATTAAAAATAACAAGATTTGAGACGTATCCGGTGAAACCGGAAGTGACTGTCAATTGTTTTTTCCTTAAAATATGCACGTCACTCAACCCTATCGATAACCAAAATTTCAAATTTTTATCTAAAGCCATTTTGAAATGGCGGCCAGGATTGTAGTTTCGTTGTCACCCGTATAGAGTATGGATAAAACATACTGGCTAATCGACGGCCGGGGGTATTTTTAATTAATACAAAAAAGACAGTCGCCCGGCGGCATGATCTTCTTACGTGTAAAAAGCCACCGAAAACAAACCTAACCTCAAAAATATAAGCATATGTTGCACTAGTAACACGTTTACCGGTTTTCTTGCATCAGTAGCGGGGTTCAGAGGTAGAGTATCTGCTTATGGACCGAGAGGTGGTGGGTTCGAGGCCGTGCTGGGGTGGACTGTCATTTAAAAAAATTGATCGGCTCTAAAAGGTGTATTGAAATCGTGTTAGCACTTTCTCCTCAACGAATTTTTTAAAAAGTTTTAATGTGGAACTTTCTGAATAAAAAAGTTATAACAGTGTCAAAACGAGGTTGACCACGACCGTTAGTCACTCATCTTTAATGACAGCACATTGTGTAATTAGTTAATTCATCGTTAGGTCCTCTCTTCCTAAGAAGCCTTATAGGTACGTAAGAAGATCATGTCACCAAAAGATGTTTTTTTTATATAAAAAGTCCGCCGGCGCGTCGGTCGGCTATATATAAAGCAGGGGTAAAGGAAAGGCGAATGCTTGTGAATCTAAAATGAAACACACATGTAAATTTATAAAGTGCCCAATTTTAACGATTACAATATTTTACTTTATGATAAAAACACTAGGAAACAAATTTTAAACTTTTGTCGACAACTTGAAAAACGTTACTTGTTTCTCGCTAAACCAACCACACTGAATTAAAAAATTAATACAGAAATCCTCTAGCGCTTCTAGATTTCTGTTTCCAAGTGAAAATTCCGAAAATTATTATATAACAATTTTTTTTAACTTAAAAAGTATTTGTCGAATATAACTTTATTTTCGGTCTATACGTAATAATATCAAAGATATGTTAATTTCCTTTTATAAATAATAAATCTTATCATGGCTGAATTTCGCCATCCTTGATTTCTTGTGTCCATTGCAGGCGCAGTTCGTCCATAAAGTCAGTTGGTCAATGACCCACCTAAATATGTTTTCAATGATCTACCTACTAATTTATTTTTCAAAACCAAAAAATAATCTTTTCTTTCAAAAAAGTTAAAGCTCCATGCGAAATCTCCCCAAGAAAGAATCAAGCTTGCTTCGGACTCGCCGTATTTTAAATTGACCTAACAGGTGTATTTAGACTATTTTAAATGCCTTAAAACTAAGAGAGAAACAAACATACGTGCTTTAGGAAGTTAAAATAGACAAACTTTGTCGACGGCCCACCAATAATATCGCTTTCGGGGCGCGCGTGGTCGTCAATGCCGCCGCGCCGATTGTCGGGTTGTCGCAAATTCTAGCTCACTAATTTAAATCTGACCAATTTATTATTAGAACAATATTCGCGATTCGCTATACTTAATATAAGCTTGTCTAATTTGATTTTAAAATATTTAGGTAATTACTAATAATAATAACTGTTACTGTGGCTATAAAACATTAAAACCTACAGTAATTACGATTTCGACAATAACTTGGCAACGCAGCACCCAACGCATTAATATTTCAAAATTGTATCCATGTTGCCGCTAAGCTCTTGTCAGTGTTAGGAGAAACGAAAACGAAGGAACCACAAGAAGGACTATACCGGCGAATTGATGCGTTCCCAAATCACAAGTAAACAAACAGTGTCGTGCCGTTATAAATTAATTTTCGTGTACAAATTTAAAAAAAATTAAGTTTCGGAGAATTCTCAATCTTTGTATATGTGATACATATCCTTGGCGATGATAATAACATATTTTTGGTGTTGTGTGTTGTGTGTCATCTGTCTACATGTAAAAAATCGTGCTGTGCTACGTTCAAAATTTTTATTTTTTCTGCTATTTTTTTGGAAAAAAATGGACCATTCGTCGATTTTTTTTAAGTGCTCCAAAGAAGGTAATCTTTCCTTTGCCTATTCGAAAATTTGTTATTTCCGTCATACCTTAAGTGCACAAGATCCCCTGTGTTAACAATGGCTTTAACGGTGCAAGAAACTGTTTGAATGTAAGTTAAAAAAAAGTAACAGAAAAAAATGCAGTTTTAGTATTTTATGCTTTTTGCGGTATTTATGTGTAGGTAAATAATATAATCTCTTGGCAGAACTAGGCATACTACATATTTAAAAACCTTCCTTAATTAAAAGATTGTATTTTGCTTGTTACGTTGATATCACTGGTTGCCCAGAAAATTTGCCCCACCTGTAAAAAAAAACTGACGGGCCGCACCTGGTCCTTATGTCGCGACATAAGGATAATGAACAAGGAGAAACACGTTCATCACTCACATCATCAAGGTTACTAGGAAAGAGTCCATGTTCGAATGAGAAAGGTTAATATTGGAAAATATGCATCTTAAGGCTTTATACAACTGAAGCAGGTCATTTATAAGGTCTCATAATGGGCGTCCCATAGAGGGGCAGTCCCCCCCTCCCCGACGGATGCTGACTTTTTCTTTGATTGATTTTTCCGTTCAAACCCCACTTTAACCAAACATTGGAAGAGGGAGATGAACGAAAATACTAGATTTTTGTTTATGGGTTGTAGACCAAATTTTAAGTGGAAATATCCATTTTTATAAATTTACTCGTAATATGTTCCCTAACGAATGTACATTTTCTACTAATGGAACTGTAGCATCCCAGCATGTCAGGTTCTGGTCTCGAGAAAACCCCAAATTTAGAGTAATGAGGCGAAGACGATATTTTACAAAAGTGAACGCGTGGTGCGCGATATCTGTCCATGGCGTTATCGGCCCATATTTTGCACATTTTTTAGCGATGAACTTGAAAATTTGCCATTAAATTTTTTCCAAAAATTCTATTTTCAACAAGATGGTTGTTCAACACATTGCGCTCGCGAGGTAATAGAATGGCTTCACCGTAGATTTGGTCCGAGGTGGATTGGTAGAAATCGCCCAATTTTGTGGCTCTCAGAGAGCCTTGACTTAAGGGCCGTTTAAAACACATTGTTTGCTTTCGAATTCCAAGCGTGTGTTACGGGTAGAAAACAGCAACTTGATGTAATAAATAATTTTGTAATAAAGTACCAGTTTTAGACTTCATTTGTGTAAGTAAAGATTTTTATTGTGGGATTTTAGAAACTTTAATTAGCAATTAAATAATAATTTAATAGACGATACCTTGTACTTTCTGTAATCCTTGCTAAAAGAGAAGGACTAATATGATGACTCGATGCTTGTTCGAGTGGTTTTTCTTGATTATTTTCCATGTTTTGGGTAGTGAATTTTATGAGTGTTTTCTTGGCATAGTGTCACCAAATTGTTTTTTCCATTGCTCCGGGAAACACCCTTCCTCCTGCTTGAAGTCCGGTAGCGACGAGGCGTCGTTGCGCGTCGCACACGTGATGGATGTGATGGGAGAGAGACGTCACATTTGTTTTGACCTTTTTCGAGCCAAGCGAGTTACAGCTGATCAGAACCACTTTCCTCCGTCGACGATGTATTAGGAATTAATAGGTAAGGCCTCGTTTGACTTCTTGTAAATATAATTATTCATTTTATTTTAATAAAAGTATTGCTGCAGAATTAATTATGAAGCCAGGGTTTTTAGTATTTTAATTAAGATCCCGTGACAATTATGGTGGAGGTCGCCGTGTTTCGGCCAGAGCGGCCGTAATTTTCGTGAACAATTGCCTTTTAGGTTTCATTATTAATTTTTGCAAAATTCGCAAACTACTTAGGTAGCAATTTTTATTTTGGTTTATATGCTAAAATATATTTTTGAAATAGATATGAAATTATTAAGGTAACATTTGCTGGTAAAATTCCAAAAAAGTCATGATCAAGGTTGTCGTTTTTATTTGCTTTTTGCGGATTAACCAAACGTTTTTTAGGTACATTCCTGGTGCGAAGTTAACTATCTTTCATGCTTTTAACGGTATTTTATATTTAAAATTTATTTAGGGCGTTTTTAAACAAATATTTTATTGGCTGGTGTTACATATTTAGTACGTTTTCTATGGATAAACTTAGTTTATTTTTAAAGGATTTAGAATTTTTCGGTTTCTGTAAAATACATATTGGATTTTTTTTAATTATTGGATTTTCTCTAGTAACTAATGCCGGTAGAAAACTTGTTTAAAATTTGTTTTTAACATTTTTAAGTTCTTTATATTTAACGAATATCTTCTGCCTTTTTGGGTTTGAATTCTAAAAATAAGCAAAATTAAAATTATGCCAGTTATGCAGTATGAAAATTGCTACGTAATTTTTTTACTAGTTTGGAAAAAGTTTTAACAATAAATTTTTGATCGCGGTTTTAATATTTAAGGATGCGTTATTTTTTAAAATGTGCACTTTTCTTACTACATGGAAAAATTAATGGTGTTAAGAGGTCATTCTAAGAAGGCAGGAAATAAAAATAAAGTAACAGAAAGTGACCATCAGTGGACATCACGGAGTTCCAAGAAGAAGATACAGTCGTGTCAGACTTACTACAGGCAGTCCAGGATCCGAATTATGGCAATTCACATTTGCAACGTCGTGCAAAAAATTTTACTGTCAAAAATGGTGTGCTATATAAAAAGTCGGCTGTCCCACACCAGGAGGACAAGTTGGTAATCCCTCAAGGACTAAAAGCACAACTGATGCAACAGCTGCATTGTGAGCCATTGTCGGGACACCTAGGTTATGCAAGAACGTACGACAGAATAAACACACGCTATTATTGGGATAAAATGCATCTTAACGTTAAGAAATTTATTAGGGGATGTCCTGATTGTCAGACGAGAAAAGGGCCAAACAATGAAAAACCAGCAGGTGATCTGCAACCAATAAAGATTGATAATTTGCAGCCTTTCGAAATGATAGGTATAGATATTTTAGGACCCCTAACAAAAACAAAAAGTCAAAATAATAATATAGTTGTTTGTACAGATTATGTGACCCGTTATGCAATATCCAAGGCAATACCTAGTGCAAAAGCAGAAGAAATAGCAGCCGTTTCTGGTGGACGAAATAATAATCATACATGGGGTATCAAAGAAAATATTGAGTGACAGAGGTCAAGTTTTTAGGTCAGAAATGGTAACAAAAATGGTGCAAAATATGGGCTCAGAAAACTTATATACTACGTCATACCACCCGCAGACTAATGGGCTAACTGAACGTTTCAACAAAACAGTAGCAGATATGCTCAGCCTGTATGTGTCTACGTCACAGGATGACTGGGATAAATACCTACCAATGGTAACATTTGCCTACAATTCCAGCAAACAGGACACAACGCAGTTTTCGCCATTTTATTTAGTTTTTGGGAGAAACCCACAGCTCATACCGGACGCCATGTTTTTAAAATCAGCCACTATGCTTATTCCGAACCCGAATATAGAGGAACATAGACAGGAAGCAAAAAGAAATATTACTCAGAAACAGAAAAAGGACAAAACCCGATATGACAGTAACCACAAAAAAGTGACATATGAAACAGGAGACAAAGTCAAACTTAGAGTTTACATTAGAAAGAAAGGAAAAAGTGACAAACTGCAGTGCAAGTATCACGGACCATTTGTAGTTGTAAGAAAAGCATCGCCAGTAAATTACATTATCCAGAGAGGTGAAGGAGCAAGAGCTAAACAGGAAACAGTCCATGTATATAGATTGGCCCCGTACCACGAACCATGTAATTTTGAAGAGTAGTAGGAACAATGCATATATTTTTTTTTGTTGTTATATAAAAGCCACTAGTGAAAATAGGTAGTACAATAAATAAAAGGTATTTAAAATTTTTTCCCCCAAGTAATAAAGAGGTATAAGGTAGTAAACGGTGTTAAAAGAATATAGCGAGTGAAAAATTAAACGTTTGTGTTAAGAGAGAGAAAAGTAAGAGAGATCGTGAACAGTTGCACGAGGCTCTGTGCAGTTGAGCGTTGCTTGAAAGCGTGCCTGATCAACACGTATAATCTGACAATGTTCAATGATGCTGTGTCGTTAATTTTGTTTTTGTGTATAAGGGATAAAAAGTAATGGGTAAAGCCTCTAATTAATCGTATTTTTTTTCCGGTAGGGGAGGGGGAGAAATAAGTAATTTGCGGAAAATTTGCGGAACATTTTTGGAAAATTTTGGAAAATTGAAAAGTTTTTAAGCGATGAAAAATTTCTGAAAGAAAGGTAATTGTTCCGAGCACGGTCGTGCTGGGTGGCCACGGGGGCCAAACACAGAAAATGGATGGGAAAGAAATCACTGCTTCACTGTATATAAAATTGTAAATAAATTGTGTAAATAGTTTTTGTAGCGTCTAACTCCCTGTTTGCTTCTTTTTCATGTACAACTTGGGACCACAACACCTTGGGGCCGCAACCTGGAGAGCGGCGACGACCTGCCAGGCCAGCGGACCACTGACGGTGCCAGAGGGGGACAAACCCACCTTGGGACCACAACACATGGGGACCACAACCCCTTGGGACCACAACACCTTGGGACCGCAACCTGGGGAGCGGCGACGACCTGCCAGGCCAGCGGACCACTGACGGTACCAGCGGGGGACAAGCCCACCTAGGGACCGCAACATCTGGGGACCACACAAAGGAACAAACCGAACAGGAGGGAGGAAGACCCGCCAGGAGGAAGACAAGAGCCAGAAGTGCCAAGGAACCATCCGACTAGAAGGGAGGAAGATCCGCCAGGAGGAAGAAAACATGAGAAAAAAAATGCAGCTTTTTAAATTGTATATTGAAATTTTTTTATTAAACTCAAACGAGATTGTTTGTATTAGAGATAGATTAGGGAACTCAGTCACAAAAATCCTTCGGATTTTTGTTTTCCGTGGGGGGGGGGAAGTGTCACCAAATTGTTTTTTCCATTGCTCCGGGAAACACCCTTCCTCCTGCTTGAAGTCCGGTAGCGACGAGGCGTCGTCGCGCGTCGCACTATCGGGCCGCTGGCAGGGGAAGTGGTCTACCTGATGGATGTGATGGGAGAGAGACGTCACTTTTGTTTTGACCTTTTTCGAGCCAAGCGAGTTACAGCTGATCAGAACCACTTTCCTCCGTCGACGATGTATTAGGAATTAATAGGTAAGGCCTCGTTTGACTTCTTGTAAATATAATTATTCATTTTATTTTAATAAAAGTATTGCTGCAGAATTAATTATGAAGCCAGGGTTTTTAGTATTTTAATTAAGATCCCGTGACAATATATTGCTAGTCGTCGAGACTTGATAATTGGATACATTTCTATTGAACTTCGATTAGGCCTTTTATTTTCGAAATTATTTATTTTGAAATGTAGTGTAATGTAAGTCGGCTGTTTAAGATATAGGTCAATGTCAGGACGTTGACATTGACATGGACGTTTCTCCTTTTTGGATTTTTAGGCTGGGGGACCTACCATAAGCCGTATATGACAGAGGCGACATGGGTTTTGTTAATAAAAAGGGCAAACCTTTTATGGCGATTTTTCGGATTGGCGAAGATTGTTAGGGAATTTTGGTTCTTGGAAGTTTACGGTTGGTCCTGTGGTTAAAGGAACCATATTATTTTTTCTGGGGTATGTATATTGGAGTAAGTGAAGATAACGTATCTTTGGTCTTTTCGTCGTCAGCCATCGACAAGAGGAGAGCACCTGGGAAAATCCAAGTGAATTTTTCGTTTTTTGGGAAAATGCCACATTGGCAAATATAATTTCTTTTGGAAACGTCCCTTTTTCGGAGTGTATTAGTAATGGTCTTTGGACAGTATACATTCCCTGGCCAGGAGGCCGATAAATATGTGTTTCCCCCGGTGCTGAAAAACCCTTATTAACTTAAGGTAGGCGAAATTGTATAGATAAGACTTAGGGTTGTAAATTGAGAATTGATTGTTCTTACATAGGGTTTATTTTAACCTATATCTTATATAAGGTATTTCCTTTTAGGGTTTTAGTACTGGACTAGACTTTTACAATTGGGTTTAAACTACTTAATTTTTGGATTAAACGTTTTAAGTTTGGGTTAAAGTACCTGAACTTATGGATTGGACATACCGGGGTTGGTATTGTAGAGCCCAACATTTCATTCGGAGGTTTTGAGATGACCTTGAATGACCTTGAGAACTGTTAGGTGTCAGTTTTGGAACAAGCTTCTTTATCCTGTCCACGTCAGGACGACAGGAGTTTACAGGGAACTTGAGAACCCTTCTCCATGGTTTCAACGCACCGAGAGGCAACCTCGATGATGGTTGCAGACAGCTAAGTGTAGCTTTCAAAGCTTTACCTACCCGTGGGGTTACCGACATTGATTTTTGCCAAGGGACAATTTTCCCTATTTGATTTATCTTGTATGATACTGATTGTACCTCATAGAGGTTCTTTTATTTTGGAATGCCTTATAGGGGAATCAATGTTTCGAACCTTACAGGTAGAGTCCTTCAGACCAATAACTTGCGATAGAATATGAACATTTTGTTTTACTCTTTTAATAACCTTTTTCGTTTGTGCGTTCGAACGAATGTAAAGTGCCGGTGACGTGCAAACGTGGGCGGATTGTCGACAACACGCAAGCGTAATACCAGGCCTCGTTAGTCCATTTTTGGTATTTTGTAAATTTTCATGTAACAAATTTAAATAGTAGAATCGAGATGTATAGTCATGTAACTACATTTTTACTGGGCTTATATTTTAAGTGTACAAATTTGGGAAAGTGTAGACTGGAACCAAACGGTTTCATTAATTTTCATTTATTTTCATCAGGTATTAGGGATCCTAGTACCGTTTGGCCTAGTGGAAATATCAGGACTGGGGTTGTTGACTCAGGGCTGGTATACGTGGCTGTACCCTCTATGAGCACAGTTGGCTTTCTTCGTGCAGGGGGGTGTAGCCACCGTCAAGCGTGCTAGAATCCACAACCACGTGGACCCTTTTGATAGTAACTTTGCAAATATTCAATACCGTAACCGTAAAACTTAACTTGTTTTTTTGTGAAATCAAGACATTTCTTTTAATTACATTTACTTTTCGGCGTCTGACAGTTTTGGTGCGAGTGTTTTTGACCTAGCGGACATTCCAGTTGTCTGGTCTATGTGGTCACCTACACCCTTGAGGCACAGCTGACTTTACCGTGCGGATATAGTGGTTGCCGTCAAACACACCCTGATCAATCCATACTGGGTGAGCTATCACTCATCAATTACTGTAAATTACGTAAGTAACTCTGTCTTATTTTGTCTCAGAGGAGCTTGCATTTAACTTAAGGAAAAAAGACCTGCCTTTTTAACCTAAATATTTTCAAGATTAAATGTATTGGCCTTAAACAATAATTTGTTTTGCTTTCCCAGTAATTTTAATACCGGACTTGACATATTTGTTTTCTTTTCCTGGTTTTGTTTCAACGCTAAAGGCTAAACGGACCACCATTTAGAGCCTAAATTTAGAAATTAAAACTATGGTGGCGCCTCTCTAATTTTGACTAAAATTGCCGATTTTGACTTTAAAAGCTAAACTCTCATCTGTCACTAAAAGAATCTACCCTTGAGATAGAGCTAGCGTATGGAGGTGTTCTACAAGCAGCGTGATTTGGTCGATTAGGTAACAGATGTAAGTAGATAACCTTCTCAGGGCGTCCCTGGGTCACAATCGTTATCTGTATGATAACAGTTGTAGGGCGAATGATTTTTAGCCACATTTGGCAACAGTGGCATTGCAATATATTCTCTTTTAAGGTTTAAAGCGTAACATTGGCTCCGGGTGGTATTTTCGGATATTTTGAAAGCATTACACTGGCGACCCAACGTTGCGATATAAAAATCCATTACGGATGCAAAAGCCATAACATCACACGTGCTAGACATGTCCACGAAATTTCAGGGAATGTACTTTGGAGTCTACTTTGAAACCCATCCACTTTTAAGAATATATCTCCCAGATACAACTAAGTATTTAACTTTCTTCTCGACATTTTTTTTCTACTTTTTTATTTTTAATTTTTTTTATTTTTCGTTTTTTGACATCTGAGCAGTAGACCAAAATGAGTTTCACGCGTAAACTCAGCGTGCTAGACATGCACACGAGATTTCAGGGGATGTACTTCGGTGTCTCCATTAGAACCGATTCACATCTGAGAATATACATATCTCCAATTGTAAAGCAACAATTAAGTATTTAACTTCTTAACATTTGTTTCCCAACTTTTTTTTACTTCTTTATTTTTTGTTTTTTAAATTTTACCAAATAATATTGATGTGCAAAGGCAGAATTACACAGGCTGTTCGATCAATATTCCGGGAGGAAATAAAAATTCCTTTAGATATCTAAGGAACCAATAAGAAAAATGTGTTGAATATGAGGGTGGAGTTTTTAAATTTTGATATCTTTATTGTATAGATTCAAATTTTTTTGGGTTTAATTAAATGTTCTTATTATTTAAAAATTGCACTTGAATAAGAAGAACGATACATAAGTGTATCGTGATAAGAAGTATTTTGAATTAAATAATTGCTTATTTAATAAAGACATTGACAAACATGTCCATAGGTGTCATTATTGTTTAATATGTACAAACTAGTACTCTTGTTAATGGTGTGAGAGAGAATAGTTTGGACTTCAAAACAAAAATAATGTGATAAAACTATTTTTTTAAGAAGAAGGGTTTTAGCGTCCGTAATAATGTTGGCAAAAGAAAATGTTAGTGGCAAAGCGGAAGAGAAAGACAGTGAGTTATGCTCTTGCATTAAAATACGAGGAGTCTAAGGTCTAATGGATAGCCCCGGGCCTGGTTGAACAGTAAGCTTTCACCCTTGTTGGGGATCATCGGATTGACGTAACCATTAAGGCAGCTTCCCACATAGCAAACTCGCATATTCAATCAAACCTTGTGACCAAAGATGGTACATAATACGCGCGAGCGCCATCTATAGGAAGCCACTGTAATGCAAGAACAGATCTCACTAAAGTAAAGCTGCTACTGATATATAGGCAGCCAGTAAAACAATAACTTAGCGGAAGCATGACACCCGACACCGGAACCGATTTTTGGGCATACTCCAGATCTCCACAGTTTTGTGGTACTTACTAGGGTTCGCACATACAATCTCACCGGGCGCCGTGCAACTCCGTCAGAAAAGCCAAATGATATATAAGAAGAAGGGTTTTAGCGTCCGTAATAATGTCAGCAAAAGAAAATGTTAGTGGCAAAGCGGACGGGAAAGACAGTGAGTTATGCTCTTGCATTAAAGTACGGGAAGTCCAAGATCTAATGGATGGATGAATGGATCGATGGGAGAAACTGCCTTAATGGTTACGTCAGTCTGATGATCCCCAACAAGGGTGAAAGCTTACTGTTCTACCAGGTCCGGGGCTGTCCATTAGATCTTGGACTCCCCGTATTTTAATGCAAGAGCATAACTCTTTCTCGTCCGCTTTGCTGCTTGCTTTTACTTGAAATCTTGTACTTCAGCTTAGGGCTTAATTTAAAACATATTTCATATTTGTTCTTGATAGAACAAGGTATGTTTCCACTTAAGCAAAATAACATTTTCGCATTTTTTATGCTTCCTGTAAAAAAATAATTTTTTTATAACGTCAGTCTTATTTATTTTACAAGCAAAAACTTTTATTAAGAGTGACATTTTTATGTACATATCTTGCAAAATGTAGTCTATTTGTCCTCTTCTAAACTCATCCCCGGACATGCTGTATATATAGTAAGGAGGTAAGTATTTAAAACCTCACTACTAACGTGCCTATTTACTTTTTCCCACAAAGTTGTAAAAATCGAACTATTCTACTTTTGGCCAAAAATTTCACAATCAGATCTTAGAAAGCTTTTCAGTTTTTATCCGCAAGTTATAACATGAATTAAGACGGGAGTTTGGTCGCTCAAAATCGGACTAAAATTAACCGTCAAAAATAAGTGAAAATTACTCCCTTTTATATTTTGTAGATGGCACCTACAATATTATTTTATAAAATTATTTGGAAAATGAATTTTACAGGTGTTCAACTAACCCACAAAGACGTAAGTTTGTATTTTATGGCTACTTTGTTTATTGATTGACAGATGGCGCTCGGCTCGTACATGCAAATTAATAAATTTGGGATTATATTATTATACCGTGTACCAAATAAAATACGAGTGTGATTCAAGGTTTTCATTTACTATAAATAATAATATGATCAGAAATTAGTGTTAGGTGTACTTTTTCAGCCAAGTCCAAATAATATGTTGGTAGGAATCGTTCATTTACTACTGATTATTTCTGATAAGTTATCAAATTCATTTATAAAAAAGTAATGCACCGCATGCTAAAAGACCTTTAAAGACACCTTTCCCCCAAAGACCATCCAAAATCCACTCATATCTTTCCAATCCTTTGGCGAAAACGCTGTTTTCTTTCACCCCTGCCGTTGTGACACTACCCCACACCCCTCACCCTACGACGTTTCCACCCTCACACTTTAATGCCCCTTCGGCACACCCTCATACACACTACTTCTTTTTGGGATATCATGGGATACATCCATCATCCACCATTCTGACACTCAAATCTTCACCCTTTGGCGAAAGCGCACTTACTGCCTTCCTGACATTCCACCCTCACACCCACATCATCCCACGAAAAATTTTCTCATTTTGTCGCTATTCCTTTGGCACCGGTGCTCCTCAATTCCTCCTCCGAGCCACGCGATCATCTGTATCTCACTCTAAACAGTTTCTCTCATACACATTACACACGGTTGCTATGTACGTTTCGCTGGTTGCTAGGCAGCAGAGCACTGTTTTACCGACATGACGTCATCCCATAAGAGATGCATGTAAATTTGAATTTCGCGGGCTGATAAAGTGGTTTACTATCGGTATGTCCGTTTTGTACGTCTAGCGTCTTTAACAATACATACAAATAAAATACAAATACTCCTAACCTAAAGAAGGACACCATTTTGCCGTAACATATTTCTAACAATGTGTTTTCCATTTTTTTTTTCAGTTACATCTAACTTCTTCAATATATACCTAACGTACTACTGCCAGAACGAATTATTTTTTCAGAAAATATATTATTCCCTTTACATCCATACTTTATATGTTATCATAAAATTTACTCCAATTTTATAAACTTTACCATCAGAAATCAGAAATTATTTTATTTGGTACACTGTATATTACTCATATTAAATATATTAAACGTAAATACATCTTTCTCCCAAATCTTATAGAAAACTGTAAACAAACTATTGAGCCGACCTCTTTATAACAGGTGCTGAACTTTTGCCTGGTTCTTGTCTAAGTAACCACCAGTCCGTGAAATTAAATATGGCGGAAAAATATCGACCATATGATATAATATTTAGTTTTGGGTGGATATTGGCCGAATAAAGGCATTTTTTCGGTTGAAACTTTCTAAAAACAAGTCTCGTAATTTACTCTCGGATCTAACCCATTTTTGTTACATTCTGTGACACAAGTTTTTAAATTGTTATTATTTTTGTTTGTTGATTACGTGACAATGTGGCCAAAGTTTCTAATAAAAAATATGTTAGATCCGAGCTTAACATTTTAGCTTTGAATACATGTCTCTAAATTGTTCTAAAATTGCGTAGTTTTTAAAAAGACCTTCCTGAAACGAGGCTCTGCAAGGCAGATTTTTCCGGATTCCACTCTTAAGGAAAATTAGATACATACTTCATTTTCAGCATAAGCAGCAATATTACCTACTAGCTTCAAGTCCGTTCAAAGAGACCTGGCACAGAAAAGTCATGCATCAACTTATTTATTATTAAAATCTTAGTTATTTATGATACAGTGTCGATTATATTAACCTGCTGAATATGATGATAAAGAGTTTTTGTCGCATTTTGTCAGTCAGATAGGTTTCAACAGATAGGGTTTTTGAAAAAGAGGATATCATTCTCTACAACTTATTTTATTAAAGATTTTTTATAACAAAATAACAGAATTTAGACTAAAATACCCTGATATACTTGATGACCTTAATATAAAAAACCGGAACAAACCCGTATAATATTACATTTAAACAATTTAATTTTTAAAATAGTTATTAAAAACTATATCCAGTTTCTCTTTATAGCCTCTAAAACTATTATAGACAACTTGTTTTTCTGATTCTGTCTCATGTTCTTCAACGAGTTGGTCAAATGTTTCAGGGGATCCAATTCTTCAACAGTAACATCTTTACTTTCAGCAAAAATTATTGGCGAGAAAAATATGGCATGAATCACTTCTGATTCGATAGCAGCCGTACGTATCTCTTCGAGATATTCTTCGTACGTTAACTCAATGTTGAAATGTAGTTTTTGTAGAACAGAAGTGAATTCATCGAAATAAAACCTACAAAAAGACTATTTATATTCTTGAAAAAAGTACAAAATTTATTCTGCTAGACGTATTCCAAACATGATGCATCCTGATACAATAAATATACCTAGTATGAAATAAAAATTTGCTCTCCCTATTACTAAGACCCTGTCTAAATTAACAATCAAGGGTAATAGTGACAGAACGGAAAGTTAAAACGTAACTGATCAAACACAAGATTTAAATTTAAACCAGTATCTACTAAGACTTAAGGCTTCATTTCCGACCACATCCATTTCTTGCCAACTTAACTTTATTTTAGTATAATTTTTTGCTTTATTTTTCATTTGCATAAAGAGAATATTGAGGTTCTAGTGACAGAGAAAATGACACCATAATATATCTCTTAAAATATTAATCTTCTGAATGAAATCATTATACACGTTGAAACTTTAAATAATTGGATGAAAATGGCTTGCAGGATCTATTGAATCTATACTTGGTACTCATAATGTTATTGCTAAAAATTTTAAAGCCGAAAAATCATGTTAAAATGAAATTAAGTTGGCCACCATTGACGCGATTGGAAAATGCCCCCTTAAACCTTTTTAATAAAGCGCCGGTTAAATTATTTTTTATTGTTTTAAAATCTTCGATTCGCTCGCGTCAAGACTACCTCAAATAAGTTTTTTTTTAAGTTGTAGGTTCCACGGTCAACTTTAGACAAGTTTTATGTCAGTTTAGATACCTACAGGGTGCATAATATGAGACTAATCTAAAATGTCAAGAACTCAACTTTGATAATAGTTCTGTAAATGCTGCCGGCAAGTGTTAATATTAGCAAATGGTTTCTAACTGAAACCTTCATTGTCAGGCGTTTTAAAACATAACGTTACCACAATTTATCATATATAGCTAGGTACCCACAATCCGGGAGCAGGTGACAGAAATTTTTCGGCCAATTTCATTACCAGTTTTCTTATTATTGATCTGCTCTTTTATGCCATGAATAGTAAAAATGGTCATCTGTGAGGGTACGCGAGGGACAAAGTACTTTTGTTAGTGAAGCAAGTACGTCGAAAAAACTAAGTAGTTCCACTGAAATTATTCTACTTTAAACTTATCGTATTAATAAGTGTAATCTATACTAATATATAAAATTGTAAATTGACTGACTCACTCATTCATCAACGCCCAGCCAAAACTACTAATGCTAAAAAGTTGAACTTTTGCACACAGCGTTATTTTACGCCGTAGACGTCCACTAAGAAAGGATTTTGCAAAACTCACGCTCTGAGGGGTAAAAGCAACCCCTAAAAATAAAATTATTTTTTATTTTAAAAACTACGAAGATTTAAGGAAAACGCCAAAACATGTCAATTCTATTTTATTTTTTACATAAGACTACTTTTTTTCGTGTTGCAATTTTACCCCTAGGGCGTAAGAACACACTTCCACCACAGATTTATCAAGGCCCATCCCTAACTACCAAAGATAGAAAGCTAAAATTTTACATACGGCTTTAGTTTAGACCCCAGACGTCCACTAAGAAAGAATATTGCAAACTCACCCTCTAAAGGGGTAAAATCAATCCCTAAAAATTAAATTATTTTTTATTTTAAAAATTAGGTACTAAGTTCTAAGGAAAACGCCAAACATGTCTATTTTATTTTATTTTTTTACATAAGACTACTTTTTTTCGTTTTTTTTTTCGTTCGATAGTAGCTGAAATTTTGCATACAGCTTTAGTTTAGGCCCCACACGTCCACTAAGTAGGAATATTGCAAAACTCGCCCTCTAAGGGGGTAAAAGCAACCCCTAAATATTTAATTATTTTTCATTGTAAAAACTACTACGTTCCAAGGAAAACGCCAAAACATGTCCAATAATTTTGGAGAATACGAGAGTTACTGGCGCATCTGGGAGCTGTATAGATAACATTTGTACAAATATTCCTAAATCTGAGCTGCATAGTGCTGTTTTACGGACTGCAATATCAGACCATTTTGCACAGCATGTTACGTTTAAATGCAGAGGGGAGGACTCTTATAAGCCCCATTATAAAAGATTCTTTTCATTAAGTAATAAGACTAAATTTGTAGAATATTTTAGAACAGGAAAGATGGTTAAGTGTTTATGATATAGATAGGGCAAATGTAAATGAACAATGGTCGGTTTTTATGAATTTATTTTTACCCATTTTTAATGAATGTTTCCCTAAAAAGCTTGTTAACAAAAAACAATATAAACAATCTCTTTATAAAAACAATAGGCAGGTACAGGAGGTGAAAGATAGGTTAGATGTTCTTTTGCATTTAAAAACGCATAGTAATATTTTTAATGTTTTAATTTAAAAATGTAGAAAAAGAGTATGATGCGGTTTTAGTGAGTGCTAGGTCTAAAAATTATGAAAATAAGATTAGACACTCGGATAATAAAAATAAATGTATGTGGACCATATATGATGAAATCTCTGGAAGAAACAATAAAAGAAATGTCATGCTTTCTGGGGATCCGGAAAAAATATCGACTGATTACAATGATTTTTTACTTCAGATAGTGCCAGATTTAATAAAAAATATTGAAAAAGTGGAGTGGGATTGTAACGTGCATAATAACTTAAAATCTATGTATCTAATGCCCGTTACTTGTCCAGAAATTCTAAAACTGTCAGAAAAAATTAAAAATAAGCATAGTTGTGGAGATGACGAAATACCTACAAGCATTGTTAAACTTTGTATTCCAACAATTTGTAAGATATTGTGTCACATAATTAATAATTCACTTAAAGAAGGTATTTTTCCCGATCAGCTTAAATTAGCATCAATTAAGCAACTTTACAAAAATAAGGGAGATTCAGAAAGCATGGACAATTATAGACCGGTAAGCCTACTTCCGAGCTTTTCGAAGTTATTTGAGTTAGTTATGAGCGATCGGCTAATGAAATTTATGAATGAATGTGATCTTTTCTCAGGGAACCAGCATGGATACCTTAAGGGGAGATCAACGCAAACGGCCATTTTTCAGTTTACCCGTTTAATTTTACTCTCTTGAGCAAGGAAGGATGGCTATGGGTATATTTTTGGATCTGTCAAAGGCTTATGATTGTTTGGATAGAGGGCTTCTTTTGAAGAAACTTGATTCTTATGGCATTAGGGGTTGTGCTCTAAACTGGATTTTGTCATACTTAGATAACCGAGCACAAAGAGTAGTTATTGCAAAGGAAAACTGTTTGTATAAATCAAAAATATTGCAAAATACAATAGGAATACCACAAGGTAGCATATTAGGACCAATATTGTTTATTATATTCATTAATGATTTAAACTTAAACTTTGAAATTAATAATTTGGCTCGATCATCTAGTCTTACAGAGTATGCTGATGACACTAATATATTGGTGGGTGGTAGGGACCTCTTGGAATTAACATCTAATGCAACGATGATTTTCCACGACACCAAAGTGTGGTTTCAAAAGAACAGACTGCTTATAAACACAGAAAAAACAAACATTGCTATTTTTAAAACCAAACATAGTAGAAAAGAACGACCAGAACTAGTAGAAATTGATCAAGAGCAGCTACCAGTAGAAAAAAATACAAAGTTTCTAGGCATTCACATTGACGAATTTTTAGATTGGTCACATCATATAGGCTATCGGGGTGAAAAATTAAATAAGATATGCTACGGTCTACGCATAGTAACTAAATATTTAAATGAAACAGCAAAAAGAACCTTATATTTTGCAAATTTTGAAGCAACAGTTAGGTTTGGAATAATTTTTGAACCAACTCAAAATTAGAAAAGATTTTTGTTATTCAAAAACGTGTGGTACGAATATTATATAAAATGCCATATTTACAGTCATGTAGAGGTACATTTAGGTCAAAAAGTTTGTTAACTGTTTATGCTTTGTACATTTACGAAACCATTTTATTTTTTTATAAGAATCAAGATAAATTTAACACCCTTACTTACCACAGTTATAATACACGAACAAAAGACATTAATTATCCCATACATAGGTTGACATTATCCGAAAAGAATCCATACTATATGTGCATTAAAATGCATAATAAGTTGAATGTGGGTATTGGGAATGCCCCAAATGAGCGCTTATTTAAAAGAGGACTAAAACATTTTCTTATAGAGTTGGAACCTTACACTATTAATGATTATTTAGAAACTTAAGAAATTGTAAATCACATCTTTTTTTTTTGTTTTTGACATTTCCTTTTACTTTGTTAATGCATTTTGTATTGTACAATGTAATTTTGAAATAAAGATTAAATAAATAAAATAAAATAAATGTCCATTTTATTTTATTTTCTACATAAGACTTCCTTTTTTCGTGTTGGAATTTTACACACTTCTACCACTGATTTATCAAGGCCCAACCCGAACTACCAACGATAGACACCTGAAATTGCTTATATCGTTAGTTTAGGCCCCAGATGTCAACTAAGAAAGGGTATGTCAAAACCCGCCCTCTAAAGGGGTAAAATAAACTCCTAAAAATTAAATAATTTTTTAGTTGAAAAACCAATGGGTTTTATGAAAAAGGCCGAAACACATTTTATTTAATTTTGTGTTGTAAAGTCATTCCCAAAAAATTAAAATATTTTTTATTCTTAAACGACAGATTGTATTGACAAATGCCAAACCACGTCAATTTTTTTTTAGATAATAACTATTTTTTGTGTTGTAATTTAATCCCTAGGGGGTAATACCATGTGCAATCATTTTTAGTTTATACTTAAATAAATCTGGCAACTGTGCTTTCAGATGTTCGGTCCGCATGACCTAGCGTGATCTAGCGATCACTTTTTTATTTTCCGCATTCTTTATTGTAATACACAGAAGCTATTGTTAGAAAAATGCGCATCCTGCATAGATGTACTTAACTATCCAACAGCTTGGCTTTTTTTGCAGCCTCTACGAAAAACAACCAATGTCGTTAACAAGGAAGTGCTAATTTCCAAATATGTACTCTAAAAATATATTTCATAATTAAAACAGGCTGGCGAAGCCCGCTGGTATCAGCTAGTATTTAATAAACCGTAAGGAGAAGTACGCCATTCTCCAGTGCTTCAGCGGGACCAGTGGCGGCGCTAGGCGTCAGCGATGCCGGCGCGGCGCGGCGACCGCCGACGGCTTCGCGTCCATAGGAGCCTCGCAAAGAACTCGCAAGTTAATACTTAGCTATAACTAACCTAGAATATTTTGGTACGAATAGGTAGTATTTACCCAGAACCGTCTGGGAACACTGCTAATTAGCAACAATATACTCATACTTAGTAGATACGTATTTGTGCCTCATTCATTTGACCTAGTACTTTTTTCTGAGAAATAATAAAAGCTGATGACACCGACATTCACATTTGGTCCTGCCCATCACTGAGCGGGACAAAGGTGTTTTGTTAGTCGTTACACATTGAAACGCTCCTGGCGAGCCCTATCATGCGCGTACTCTTGCAGATGAAAATCCGTCGCATAGAAATAATATATTGATAAAAAAAAATGGTAATGAAATTGGAAGTTGTTTTTGCCAGCTTCTAGACTGCGACAGCTATACTACTCACCTAAGAAGATCATCCATAGATTTTTGAATAACATCATTTTCTACACTAGTTAACAGAAACAAGACTACATCTTTAGCATACGACAGATAAAAACACATTTGATAATCGACTATCTTTACTAGGGGTTCTTTTCCTTTCCTATAATTTACCATAATATTGTTTATCCACAAGTCATTATGTGTAATCGTATTCCATGGTTCCTTGGTCAACTTTCTAAAATCCGCTGGTGTTTTATCAAAAAGTGGTCTTATTTTATGCATGTGTGGCGCAATATCAGGTATATTAGTTAGAGCATCCAATAGCAGTTCTTGAGGTTTTTTGTCTGTCGTAGAAGATGGTTTATTTTGTCCCTCGGAGGTGGTCGTCTGATTGTTACTAGGCGGCTGTGGACGGGTTTTATTAAGATATGCCTTAAGAGTTTGAAATAGATCTGGTTTTGCCTTTTTAATTGCAATAGGAAGTGCGTGAAACAGTGCTAATTTTTTTAAAATTACTTTTGACGTAATCAAGTCAAATCCTACACATCTGTCTTCATTTTGATATCCTAAAAAATAATTGATTTATTTGATAGCGCTGAAAGTCAACAGATAAACTGACATGGGGACACCAATAAAATAACAGAAAAAAAATTGAATAGAAACGTATGAAAGACGGATACCTTTTTTATTAAAAACTATGAATTGAATTCGTTACTGGAAACGATGCAGAGATTCATTTAACAAGATAAATTATTTTACCCTGAAATAAAACTAAACTGTAGGACTTCCGGCCACATTTTTTATGGAAGTACAACTCAAACTCAGTCGAAATTCGATCTAAAATACACCTTTTTCAAATTCTATTTGTTAACGTAGAAGAGACCCGGGCAGCAAGAACCAGCACTATAATTTAGATCCTAAGGCGTTGCTGTAATATAATGAGTTACATTTCGTCAAAAAATTGTATTCTTGATATTTTTTAGTATTCCTTGCTAAAATTAGCAAAACGGAACATTTATGGATCACTTCCGTGTCAGTCCCTCCGTCCGTCTGTCACAGACAATTTTCTCTGAAACTGGTTCGACGTAAAATGAAATTTAGCACATAAATAGAATGTGGTGGCCCAATTATCGACATGAAGTATAAAAAGTTGAATTTTGATTCTGGGGGTTAATTTCATGGGGTAAATTGGGAAATGAAACAAAAATTCAACGGCACCGTGTAGGGGGTCAAATGAAGCACGAATACAACAATATATATATATATATATATATATATATATATATATATATATATATATATATATATATATATATATATGTATTTTCTTTATGCATTTTTTAAAACATTTTTTGAGAAAAACGCTTAAAAATTGCTGTCCCCCACCCTCATCACCAAAAGGATCGCTCAGAAAAATCTGAAAAATTCATGAACATTGAGAATTAGGTGTAGATTGAGCCAAAATTATCAGGATTGAAAAATTCTAGCGCGATCCATTGTTATAAACAATTAAATTGTTTATTTCCTTATAACTGCTGAACCATTGGTCTGCTTAGTTTTGCTGGATGTAAGAAACAACTTTTGTCCTTACACGTTTTTAAAAATTTTTAATTTGGCTTAGTGGAGACGCTCCCCACTCGGCTCCGCGGATACGCGATGTGATAAGTCGTTGGTGCCGTTGGCGGCGGGTAGCGCTGCAGATGGGTGGAGATCGGGCGGCCGAGGTTTGCTCAGGTTAAGTGATGGCACGGAACACTAATTGTGCAAGTATAGGATGGACTTGATCGATTTTTTTTATTTTCTGACCGCCCATGAAAGCCGAAGCTTTAGTATAGTCCCTGTCAACTATAAATCGTCTGATTTCTTTTTGTTTGAATATGCCGACTGTCCTAGATATCGCCAGTATTTAGTCCAGGTGAATAGGTTTTCTGAACTGTTTAAATAAATAATAAATTTAATCCGTTATTTGTAAAAAATTATTTATTGTTTAAATTTATTGAAAACAGTGTACGTAAATTAGTTTACACCTTTTTTCAGGAATTTTGAACTTACAAGGAAAACTAGAGCAATACAATAGTCGAAAAATACAATTAATTAATTTAATATATGCGCCTGGACTAAAATTCTTATCCCGGCTGAAGATTTTTTGTTCGGGTATGAGAGTTATTTTATAGAGTTTTTTTTTATAAATGGTAACACTTATAGTAGTTATAGTTGACGAGGACAACACCGTGGGTGAACGGGGAAAGTCCAACTCACACATCCAGAGCTGAAAACACCTCTAGCCCTTTATGTAAAGTTATTAGTAAGGGTGCAAATGGAGTTTTTTTTCAAATTCACAAATAATCAAATACCTTGCTTTTCAAAAGTATAAGAAATCGTTATTTATAATCAAAATCTTAACACAAATGGAAAATTTGATTCTAGTATATCAAATTTTAATATTTGTAAAAAAAAATTCAAAATGTTACAGCACCGGTTAATTATAATATTTTGAATCATAAAATCATAACCCTACGTCGAAATAGACGAAATATTGTTATAATGTTGTAAATGCAAAAAAATAGTTTTCTCATTATTTAATATTTTCTATAATATTAGTTTCTTGAATATTGCGATCGGTATATCAGAATAAAAGGAACAAAAATTATTAGAGTTAATTTGGCAGAAACGTTGTACATATATCACTTCCAATTCCACTTCAGAATAAATTTAATAGTGACATTAGTTATCCTGCAAGCAAGACTTAAAATAAAGTGGTCTCGGCTGCCTGGGTCTGTCCTAAACTTTATTTGGTGGGTTTTTTCCACTGTCCTACTTATACGTAAGTGTTACATAGTAAAAAATTCCCGATAATCATTCCGTTATGGTCACTGTATAGACTCCAACAGAAAATTATGGGGTAAAGTGAGATATATTCTTGATACAGGTAATTTCGTGATGGTTTTTATTTAAATAATCATGATCACGCTCCTTAATTTTAAAAATGTTTGGTTTCTGTAACGCATTGCATTGCTAAGGCGCCACGTTATGACGAGTGTCAGAAAACTGGCAAACACATGTTTTTTTCTATAGAAAACTGAAATAATTCTGCGCACGATTTTCTTTCAATTGTGTCAGTTGTCTGTGCACGAAAAATAGAAAAAGAGCCTGGTGCTAATATCAAACTACTAATCCATTTCTAAAGTTTTGACCCCTCAGTCTGAGGGTCAATAACAAAAAAAACACGGGGCAGAATAAACTGAAAAAATTACAGCTTGTTAGGACGTTATCCAAGAGTTTCTTCCAAAAAATGTATTATTGTAGTGTAAACGATATTGAACTTATTCATAATCAAGTAGAAAAAAACAACGATTTTACTGCGTTAATACTGATAAACGATTTTCTCATGTCTATATATTGGTTAATTTTTTCCCTATTTAAATGCAATTTTGAAGGTAGATAGAAAAATATCTATACTTTCGCAAGAGATTGGTAGTATGTGTCTAAAATTCTATTTTTTTATTTTTTAATGATGTTTGTGTATCAGCTGTACTGTGGACAATTTAAAGCTTTAAAAAAAATCTTTACACTCGTAGACGTAGTTATACAAATGTATTTTATTACACAAAATTAAAAAAAGCACCTTTAGTTCTTGTAAAAATTTTAATAAATATTAAAAGCCACATAAGAAAGAGATGCAAAGTGTTAAACTCATTTACCGACATAATCACAGTACGGTGGCGTCGTCGTAAAGGTCGTCTGTAGTCCGTAGGTCCATGTATTTTTATTTGTTTAGAATTTAATCTATTTGTTATGTATTGAAAAGATTTGTAAAATAATATTATTTAGTTGATTGTGGTTGTTTATATCTAGTTATAGTTGATTTAAATTTTTGGTTTTAGTGGTAGATAGTAATTATTATTGTTTTCACACGATTTTTAAGATTATCTTGTTCGAATTTATATAAATACCTGATGTAATCTGAACCAAAAATACGGTACCTAACTACAGTCTAATAAGTTAAAATGTCTCGTCAGTGCAACGAACAAATGAAAAATATTATATTAAAAGTCAGAGCGTACTTTCAACAAAAGAGAAAGACACCGGTTTGGAAAATATTTTGATTGAGCAAGTGGTTAAAAGAACAGCAGATTGCCTGGGTATTAGTGAAAGCACCATTAAACGTGTTACTGCGGAAGAAAAAAGTTCCGGTATTAGTATACCATCAAAAGGGAGAAGTGGAAGGCCCCGACTGGAATGTGATGAGATTTTGCAGGGCGCCATAAGGAGAACAATATTAAATTTTTACCTGGAGCGCCGGTTTCCTTCTATAAAAGAAGTTTACCAGAAATTGAAAGAAGATGTCGATTATTTACCAGAATTTTCAGAAATGACTTTGTACCGATGGATTAAAGAACTTGGGTTTTCCTATAAAAACAATTAATAAACCAATTTTAATGGAACAAAACACAATTGCTGCCAGAAGAGCGGAATCCTTATACGCCATAAAGAGATATCGTGAAGATTCTTGGCAAATATTTTATACAGATGAAACATGGTGCGGTGCAAATCATTCAAGGAAGTTTGGCTGGGTTGAAAGAGTTAATCCCACAAAACGGGATAATTTTGATGAATACAGAGGTGGTATACAGGAAATTAATGGCTTTAGAGGTGGAATAAAACGGCCATCAGGATCAGGACAACGGGTTATTATCTTACATATTGGTAGTAAAAATGGGTTTTTGGATAGCTGCCTGAAGTGTTTCGTTGGGAAAAAAAAGTGTCAGTGGACTACCATAACGAGATGAATAAACAACATTACGAAGAATGGTTTAGAACAGTGCTTTCCGTAATACCTGACAAATCATAATCGTAATTGACCAAGCACCGTATCATACAATGTTGGATCGTTGGATCCTTATTTTCGAAATCCTACAGCTGCCTGGACAAAATAAAAAATAATAGAATGGATGTCCCAGCGAAAAGCAACATTGCCCGATGGATTTACAACGTTTAATGAATTAACCAAACCAATGCTGTTAGACCTATGCAAGAACTATCACTTTCCAAAAACGTATCTTTTAGATACAATTGCAAAGGAGTTACGTAATGATAATGTAAAGCTTCTATGGTTGCCAGTTGCACACTGTGAATTCAACGCAATTGAATTAATTTGGGCATATGTGAAAAATAAAGTGGCAAAATTGAATACTACGTTTAAAATCACAAATGTACTAAATTTGTGTCTTGAAACGATGCAGAACGTGCCAAATTCTGTTTGGGAAAATTGCGTTGGACACGCTAATAAAATTGAACCATTAATTATAAATTTAGATGAAGATGATGATTCAAATGAAGACTTTAGTAATGATGAAGAAGGAGAAAACGATCCATAAGTGTAGGTATTCTTCGGTAAAAAAGAGTGGTGTAATCCAATCAGGTTATTTTTAGTTTTAGGTTTAACTAAATTTTATCAGGGCTTTGTACCTTAAAAGTTAAATCAGATGTGATTCTACGTAAACAGGCCACTTTCACATATTTATTTTATTATTAAGCAAAGGCAAATGCAGACAAACTTAACACAGCATTTGTTACAATTTTCCAAATATGCGAATCATAAAAATAAGGGAAAATCAAAAATATTGTTTTTCTTTTAGGTGAATTATAAATAAATAAAGCTAATTGGCCTATTTACGTTACTCACTTTGAAGTAATATTTTTAAATTACTATTGTTCTACTACACACGTTTTGCCTATTATATAGATCGTAATGAAACAATCGAAAATCGTTAAATACAAATAAATGTAAATATGTACCAATGCATATACTTATTTTTTCTTAATGTTACCAGTTACCTAATTTATCATATAGAGCACAAAAAAACCGTCACTATATTGCATTACTTTAATGATTATTACCTTAACACCCATACTATTGCACCTTCGACGCCCCGCTCCATCCCGCAAGCACAATGCTGCTATCCTTTACACAAATTAATTGTTTGTATTTACGTTTATGACAACGGCCAAAACAAAATTTTCGTTAAACGTAAAGTTACATCTCTTTATATGATATGTAATACAAAAAAACAAATATTTTTGCTGTAAGATTACTGGTAGTAATTACATAACCACAATCATTTTTTGAATATTACTACCAAACCTAAGAAAAAAAAATAAAACTAATATTTTTTGGGACTAAAGTAAGGTTCACTTTATCGCCTGTAAAAAATTAGTTAGGCCTGGGAGTACCAGTAAGCCACAATAAATTTTTACAATTGAGTAATTGATGAAATAGGGAAAAAATGGTGACAATTTTACACTTACGTTCCCATTAGAAAAGCACCAAGGCATCTACGGTTACAAAGTTTGACATGTGTAATAGAGACAAGTAACTTGACCGAAATATGTGAAAATTATATTTTTTTAAATTGTACTTTTTACCTTACAAGCTTCCAAACTGAGGGGTCAAAACTTTAGAAATGGATAGTAGGTGGGTTGATATGTGTTAGGTAATTTTATAGCTTTAAGCTTTTGTACAAAAAAAACACTGTACCGTAATTGAAATGTTTGTTTTTATTACAGCTTAAGTTTGAGAGAGAAATTTTAACGGTTTTTGACACATATTTCTAACCAATTTACTTCTTGACTATTCCTAACAGAACAACAAGGAGAACATCACATTTGCATTTTTTGACTGCCTAGCTACAAAAACTTAAAATGGTTCGTTTATCCCTAGGGTCTCCAAATTAGGAAACATATTTGCTGCACATGTTTTCTCTTTCCCTCCCAACCATCAATCCCGTATCAGTCTACGTGCGTTGTCCAAGTTAAACGGAAACAAAAAAATGACTTAGCAGACTATGTCTTGAAAAGCAAAGTTTTGATTGCTATAATATATTTGAATTTAAATATTCAGTTTTTGTAGTTAGGGTGTAGTTTTAAAGAACCACAAAATTACCTAAAGAAGCGGAAATCCACTATCACAAACTTACCTCTAAGATTTTTAGCAAAAATTTCTACAGAAAGGGAAATTTTAGACTACAACAGAGTCAAGCAGAACTAAATATAGTACAAGTAGTTAAGGAGGGACACATGCCAATCTACAAGTCATCGAGATTTACTCGACTTTTATGGAGTACCTTAATTAGAAGATCATTTTAATAATTTTATAATTTTTATAATTTTATCATAAAATTAAATGATCTATCACGAAATTGACATATAGTTTTTTTCATTATTTTTACCAAAAAGTAGCATAAAACTGAAATAAATTCCATCAAAAAGTATTTATACGATATGGTTTCGTTGAGCTATTAGCGGAAAAGCTTTTCATAAACAATAAATTTAACGGAATATCAAAATCATCATGAATATACCCTTCTAAAATAGTTTAGGGTCATATTTATAGTCGTTCCTCAGATCTTGAGATTTCGTCAAGCATAGGTGACCCCATGCTTAAATCATACATAAAGGTGTAAGGAATACTTAGGAAATGACTATAAACACGACCCATAATCCCCCCGAGATCTTTTTATTCTATAGAATTTTGTATTATGTAAGTTAAATAAAAATAGTGAAATCATGCAAGTCTTACTACACTGCTATTCCACGTATTTTAAACACTTGTTTGTTTGGGTTTGATGATGATTTCTTACCATTTTTCTTGAAGAATGCAACTTAATGACTAAAATGCTCTAATTTAGTTTAGCCTCAGTTATAAGGACCAACCCAAAACGAAACAGTTTTATTCACCATTAAAGTCAAGTTATTTATTAATTAGCTTGACAAATTACTTAGTTTTTCAATTACTTGATATAACTATTTGACTTAACTTGCCGATAAATTTTCACTACTTGACTTGAGCTTAATTCGATTTCAAGTCAAATAGCTTAAAAATCAAGCCAGGGAGTAGGAATCTAAATAATATTAACAAATAATTAAAGAAAAAGAACCAACCTTTAACTATTAAATTTTCAAGAAACAAAACTGAATCACCATCAGCTTCTTCTTTAGATGGATCTAAACTATATCTTGATCCAAGGTATTCAGGATAAAAATCCAACTTAATTTCGTTTTCTTCGGCAAAATATTTTAATTCCGGTACAATTTTGGAATACCACTTAATTTCATTTTTCATCACATGGACACATCTAGCAGAACTTTCTTTCTTATGATTTAATGGTAAGCATTTAGCTACAGTGCTAACAGTTTTGAAATTTCCATTCTCTTCTACTTTGAAGTTAACTTGAAGGACGAGGCTAAGGAAATTTTCACCTGGCGCAATAAGACGGGATATCTCAACCTTTTGAACTTTTCCCTTTAATTTGATGACTTCTTCTAGGTCTCTTATTGTGTGGCCAAAGGAATCCATTTTTAAATTAACTTACAAAGTAAAGGTCAGATTCGTAAACTTAAATATCAACAAACCTGTACGTAAAGTCTTATATAAATAACAACGAGGTTATTTGCACAATGTTATCAATTCGGCAAAAATGTAATCTTATCGGTTACTTTTTTTTAAACAATAAGAGCAAATGGCCAAATTGGGTAAGGTATAGTCGTGTTTTCCCTTATATAGTAAATATATCATTATGACAAATAATATAATAATAGTTTGACCATGAAAATTTTGCGCCACTCCAAGCATTCTGACACGGATAGCGTTAATTAGCAGCGTCGAAATTATTGTCCAGCACGTATTGGCGCATAAATTCCGAAAATTATTCGCGCGCAATTTTTTCACATATATTGTCACAACGGGGGTTATTGCGACTGAGACTAAATAACAGTCTCTGGGATCGTTTGAGGGAATGAAGTTAAAGCAAATTATAAAAACAAAATATATTCTCTTGAAAACAATTACAACCAGACATAATAAATAAAGGTAAATACTTACTTAGGTTATGAGTGAATACATTGCGGAAAAGGCGGCTCTTCTCCAGACCGACGGGCACACGTCTTATCTCGACATCTTCTCTGCAACGACTGCCGATCATCTGTCATTCAGCGATCAATGCCCGGTGCATTGCTAAGTCAGCATAACTTGGGTTCCTCATTAAAGTTAAACCAAAATTAAGCTGACCGCTAATGAGGCTACCAGGTTCACTGAACGAGAAAGTGGCTATTCATCGTTAATATCAGAACGCATCTTTTAATAAAATGTGATTTTCAAATATACCAGACAAGAATCAATAGAATAAATCGATACAGTCAATGTGTTTCCTAAAACGGAGGAAAACTGCTGACTGAATGATAGGGCGATGAGAAAGACGAGTGTGTTAAGAGGCACTTTCTAGTTAGACTTAAGTTAAACTGGGGCGCCGGATTTTACATTGTGATAGATTGTGAAATATTGGTGGAAGAAATTATCCTCAAATTTATATCAAGTAATATACACTTACGAATACAGTCAAAAATAATAGAACAACTTTCATCATTTTTGAGCGCGCCGGGGGTGCTTTACTTGAGCGAGATTTTCTACGATTAGGTTCTCTTCGTGATTACCACAACCTTTAAAAAATTTAAAAAGAAAATTTTAAAAACTTTAAGCTTTTCCACTAAACTACGACGCAAAATATATACGTTCAGATTCACTAAAAAAGTTTAAGATTTAGTACTGGTTTATATTAAGATCTTATAGTTGATCAGTTATGTTTTGTCAGGTTTTTGTCCGGTCATTGTTAATAAGGCGTCATTAAAGACTTCTGAATTATTGTGATATTTTAGCGATTTACTTGGTTTCCAAATGATTTTCATCTTGGAACGAGTTGCTGTAATGAATTTAGTTCTATTATTGTTGAAAGTACGTACTAAAATTGTCCTTTTCTTGATAAATTTTCGAAAAAGCTCAGAAATAAGTTCATAGTAAAATTTAGTTGTCTTAGTCGTGCACTTGTCAGTTTAAAACTTTTGGTTGCCAAAGTAGACCAGACTAGCGTTGGAGAATCTGACTGTTAATTTCTATTAGATTAATTCTGGAGTAATGTTGGTCTAGATAATTATTAAACAAATAAAATATGTTTACCTACTTATTTTCCAATAAAAAAAAACACAGATACACACAATCCAACATTCTACTACCAAAATGTCTAATAAGCACAACATAATCAAAATAATGCAAAATGCTTTCTGAAAACACGGAAGATCCACAACAATATTCCTAAAAACAATCCATGATTTCACTCGTCAGAAATCAAAATCGGACGGGATGGCTCTGTAAATAGCGAACTAATATTGAATAGACAGGTGGGTTGAATAATGATGGAAAGAGATATGCCGGTGCAAAGGCGTAAGAAAAGGAGGCCAATCTAAAATGCATTTGATGTGAGATGCTACCCATATTCCACCTGTTGACGCTTTTCCGGCTGCAAGGATTAGATGCGGAATATGTATCTTCGTCGCTTATATGTAAATGTTTGGCCATTTATATATCCAACTCTCATCAATTCAGCGATTGTCTGTGTTCGCGAGGTGTTTTCTGACTTATTGAGCTTTGCAAATATGTTTGTCATGTGTCAACGGCAGCCCTTAAAATCTTACCTGATATTGAGGATATAGGTATAGGTAGTTTAATAAAAACACGATATTGTGAAAGAACGTACCTGAATATATAAAGATATCCTGATACAAAATTTTTTCCCTAGCTAAAGCAGGTGTATAAAACAATATTTTGAAATAATAAAATGTACTCGAAGATATAGAAAACAGTTAAATCAGCAGAACACATACGTCTAGACCGGACGCATATTTACAGATGCTAGCATGTGTTGACACCAGGGTGTTGAAATCAGCGAGGGTTTGGAAAAACAGTACATTTACAAATGCTAGCAGATTTGGACACCAGAGGCGATCATAGTGTTGAAACCAGTTTTAGATAACCTGAGCAGTAGATAACCTTTTTCCATGATTGTGCCTGTACGGAAAATAACAATAAAACGTTGTTGGAATATTGAAAAAAAAAAATTTATTAGAGCAAACGAACAAAATAAAAATAAAATATTAGGTTAATGAGCAGATCCATGCCCTTCAGCATTAGGTTGGTTTTGTGAGATGTTAAGATGAATAAGGAATAAAAGCTAACCCAGATCGGCCCTACAAGGTGCAGAAACTAAAATTGCATAATAGTCGTGAAATACGCTCTCGGACAGGTTTGCTCAGTTTTAGGTTTCATCAAGAAGAAGAAATATGACCAAAAAGATGCTGCCACAGTTTTAGTTCTTCAGTCTGTTAGAGAACTCCTGTGATGTCCCTAAGAAGTGCTAAATATCTTCTAGAAGCTGTGAAAAAATCATTATTCAGATGATCTTAAAAGAAAATAAATTATTTCTGTTCAAACCCTACTTTAGCCAAACATAGGAAGAGGGAGATGCAGCGGAAAGACTAGATTTTTGTTTATGGGGGGCGATCAAATTTTAAGTGGAAATGTTAATAGAATCCCAAGCATGTCAGGTACTGGGTACTGGTCTCAAGAAAGTCTCGAATTTAGAGCCCCCCGAGCATAACAATTTATATTTTTTTAACAATATTTCTGTAGAGAAACAAAAAAGGTATATTGGCAACGGGTTAGGGCTCTGTTACTATTTAATTATTTTTTGTGAAATTTTGGCATTAAAGCTGTTCTTAGAAATAATATAATTTCTTCTTGTGGCCATAGAGTTGTAAAATACGTTCTCGGACAGGTTTGTTCAGTTTTAGGTTTCATCAGTATATTTTTTAAATTTTTTATCGTTGCCGAGTGTTTTTACTGCGACTGCGCGATTCGTATTGGTATAAAATTTTGGCAGCACCGCATACACCTGACATTTTATTAAAAAAGATACTGATGAAACCTAAAACTGAGCAAACCTGTCCGAGAGCGTATTTCACGACTATTATGCAATTTTAATTTCTGCACCTTGTAGGGCCGATCTGGGTTAGCTTTTATTTCTTATTGATCTTAACATCTCACAAAACCAGCCTAATGCTGAAGGGCATGAATCTGCTCATTAACCTAATATTTTATTTTTATTTTGTTCGTTTGCTTTAATAAATATTTTTTTTCAATATTCCAACGACGTTTTATTGATATTTTCCGTACAGGCACAATCATGGAAAAAGGTTATCTACTGCTCAGGATATCTAAAACTGGTTTCAACACTATGATCGCCTCTGGTGTCCAAATCTGCTAGCATTTGTAAATGTACTGTTTTTCCAAACCCTCGCTGATTTCAACATCCTGGTGTCAACACATGCTAGCATCTGTAAATATGCCTCCCGGTGGCGTTGCTCAGTCTCTCTACCATATTTATATGTAACAAGAACAAGTTTGAAAAAATAATGTTTTTGTTAGCTTTAAAGGAAGACATTCTACTAACTCTTTTAAAACACTCAATTTCAAAAAGTTAAAATACTCTAACACAAATAAAACAGAGAAAACAGCTGCTTAAACCAAGAGTAAAATAATATTGTTCAACTAAATACCCAGAATTGTCTTCTACCTCGACTCTTATATTGCACAACACTCAGATCGTACGATATTTTATTGATACTGGCACTGGAAACAATTTTTTTTCACTAAATAATAAAGTTAATATACTATTACAGATTACAGCTGTTTGAGTAAAACATGACCACCTAACACCACGAAATGTTTTGTTTTCTTATAAATGGTCAACACTATAAGTGCATACGATACACGTTTTTTATACCAATGGCACTGCTAAAAAACTGGAATTTTTTTTCACTAAATAATAAAGAAGCATAGATAAAACTTTATGGAAATCCAAGAAAATTCGGCGTTCTCGACATTATTAGCGCGTTCGGCAAATGCAATCTTTTCCATCGTTTTGCTCGGAGTTATTGACAGGCACGTGATCGGTCGTACTGTTTACAATAATAGGTCATGTGACCGTCAAAAATTCCGAGCAAAACGATGGAAAAGATTGCATTGCCGAACGCCCTATATGATAAGAGTCACTGACCTCTTATGTACCGAAAGTGAAGGCAGAAAGCCGCGCTGGTCATCTGGTAATAAAAAATACAAGGTACCAATGACCGTCATCAGAGGCGTATCGTGAAATTTCAAAGTTGTAATATCTCTGTTCCTTCATACAGGACCCGTACCAAATTTAGGGGCGTAACTAGTGAGCCCACTGGGAATGTTTTGGTAAAGAAGAAAAACATTTTGTAATTTGCGAAAAAAAGTTGAATTTTTACTGGGCCTCCTGGGAAAAAAATGAACGCGTTTATGTATTTTTTTTATTCTTGTCTCTAAACAAACTTTACATCATTTTGTCGAGAATTTTTAAATTTGAAGAGAAAAAATGTGTTAGTAGGATGTTATAGTCATTTGAATTTTTTTAAACCTAAAATATAATTTCAAAAAAAAATTTAAATTACTATAACTTTCTACTAACACATTTTTTTCTCTTAAAATTTAAAAATTCTCGACAAAATGGTGTAAAATATGCTTAGAAAAATAATAAATAAAATACCTAAACGCGTTCATTTTATTCCCAGGGGGGGGGGGGGGGGGGGTTTAGCAACAACTCAACTTTTTTTCGCAAATAACAAAATGATTTTTTTTCTTTACCAAAATATTCCCAGTGGGCTTTGACAGGTCCTCCAGGGGCGTGCATATGAGAAGACGGTACAATATTTTTGCAATAAAAACATGTGCGCCACTGATTTTTTCACATTTTCGTATCCCAATCAAATAGTACGTTAAATTTTTAACAAAACTTACCTCTTTATATTTTTTTCAATTTTCACTTCGTTTAGGAGATAAATGTAATTTTATTAACCGCCATACTGGTTGAGTTTTCCCAACACATCGGTTTTAACATGTAAAGGCCATTTAAAAAGTTTAACATCCTATATCTTTGAAACAAAGCTTCTGCGGACTCATATTCATATGAACTTTTTGCTTTAATTTCTTTCAAAGAATCTTCCTTTAAGCGATGACACATGTTTTTTAAAACACGCTTGATGTATGTATTAAGTAGATAGTAGGTTAAAATGTTTATATTCTTAATGACTACTGATATTTCAAAAGTAAACACTCTGACACAGCAATACGTTTATAACGGAAGTAATTTAAATACAAAATAAAGGAAACTAATAAAGGTTTTGTAAAATCATGTTTATACTTAAAAAAAGATAACGTAATACAAATAAATCGCTAGTAAATTTAAGATAAAACCACCGGTTTTTTGGCTCATTGTTATACGTGTCGTACAAAATGTCTGCAAGGACGGAAATAGAAAACTTGCAAGATTTAATTAAAGGCAAAATCATTGGAGAAATAGTGGAGCAAACAGTGCAGTCACTTGTTCCACCAGGTGAAAATTTTGGTAGTGTAATTTACAAAGTGGATTTTAAAGTAAAAAATGGAGAAAAAGTTGATTCCTACCATGCTGTGGCCAAATGTACTCCTCCTAATCAAGTTAGCCGAGAATTATTTAATATACAACTCACCATTAAGGCAGAAATCGGTTGGTACACAACTGTTATTCCAACAATACTAGAATTTCAAGGCGAGCAGGGAGTGGAACAAGTTGCTGATTTCTTTCAGAACTTTTATGGAGCTAGAATAAGTTTAGATCCAACAAGCGATATTGTTGATTTGGATGCTGTTATACTGACCGAAAATCTTATACCATTAGGTAAGCTGTTCAGCATTATAAACTAATTTTAGATATTATTTATTTCTCTTAGGTGTTTATCTAATCGACATGGTTTTGTCATCCTTGCTATCATATCTAAAGACACAAGTTATTCAATGTTTCCTACTAATACCTTTGTCGCGCTAAAATCTAAACAAAAAATATAATAAATGACCAGAAGTTGATTAACACAATATGGGACCTGATTATTTGGCTTTCACAATGTAATAATAGGTTTGTTTTTGCAGCAGTTTGAAACTAGTCAGAGTCAATCATCTTCAAGGAAAACAGTTTGCTGATCGAAACCGGATAATCTCATTGGCTCTGATTGATTTGAAACTGCTGATATATGTACATACATACATTCAACGCAGGGCCTTCCTTGAACTATAGATATCTTTAATTTGGGGCCTCTATTAGTAGAAACATTTGATACGATGGCGAAAAAATATTCAACAAATCAATTCTTTTAAATATATGTATATTACAAATACTTCCGCCTGCCTTTGTACTAAAAAGCAAGGACAGTTTATTACTAAATAAAATGAAATGACATTTCTATAGTTTTTTTTTAAATCTAGCCCACCCTCGATTAGTGGAGACATCTGAAGGGTCGAAATAAGCAAAAAAATTATTCAATGGATGAAACCAATTAGAATGGGTCCCCAAAGGTGTCCAAATGAACGTATAAAATTCTTTATAAAAAATATTTTGTCGCTAATTTTTTTTATTAACAATTCATGACCAAAAAGTAGTTTTTCGCACATCTTTTTTCGTTTTTTCCGCCATACCTCAGTTAGTTATTAAAATAGCGGAACGCCGTTAGCACCATCAGAGGGGTTGAAAAATTTTACAAAATTTTGCTACTGAGCACTCTTGTCAACGTTCAATAGATTCGTCAGAATTTAATAAATAAAAAAACGCTCAAAAAGTAAGCGCGCGAGCGCTCAGCGAACGCAGCGGTATATACTCATAACTTATGAGTATATACCACTGCATGCGCTCATGACGGTACGGACATACCGAAGATGCCGTGATGATCGCGGTGGAGGTCGCGGTCGATGTTTACACGATACCAGGGCGAACATACCGGAGAGGCTTTCCTTTCACTCCTTTCAGGGCCTTTTGCTTTTTCTTATTTGAAAGACGTGCTTTGAGAAAATTTGCAAATTTATAGAGTATTAGTACAGTGAATCTATTGATTTCTTACAACATAGTGAATTATGTATAGAAGCGCCAGCAGCGAAGATAGCGATTGTATGTCGCAAGCGAAAAGTTGTGGATTATGTCTACCTTTTCAAATCGGCAATTTAATGCTCCTCCCATAAACCAAAAAGACAATATTTAGATGAATATCATCACCTGTTTAACGAGCTAAAATGTCATCCACACAGATTTCATGCTTATATTATGACAATGTCTGTTGATACATTCGACATAACGTGTCACGACGCCTTAATAAGTGCACTTCTGGTCAAGTGAATCTCGCGTGATAAAATGAACCAATGAACTAGCAAGTTACCTCGAGGCCAATAGTTCAACCGCGAGGGAAAAACAAAGTACCTAATTTGTTTTGACATCGACATTGCTGTAGACCGCGTGGTAAGCGGCAAGGGTGAATAGGTGAAACCATCTCTGGCATGTACGGTCTCATAAGAAAATACGTATTTGTTTTACAAAGAGGTGACATCGATGTAGAAACCGCGATCATCGAGCGTCTTCGATATGTCCGTACCCCAAGCGTCGCGCGCTATAAACAAATGCTTTTGATCTTTTTTGATGAACTTTTGATCAATTAAAGATATTTGAATAAAAACAAAATGGCACGTATAAATAATCGCCAGGACAATCAATTAATCATATTTTGAAAGTATTTCGAATGTTTGAATTTCCGGTATTCTTGTTTAAGTGTGAAATTTTCCACTTTGTTAATTCAACTCTGTATTTATAAACAAGTTTTAAAAAGCTAAAATGTAAGTATTGTAATCTCTTCCTGAGGCCACTATCTACGAATTCTGTGAGGGGTGTATCCATAGGCTTCTTAAATTTTTTGTTACGGCAAATTTTCAGTTGTCTGTTTTTACGAAAAATATATTTTCGCATGTTTGTCCCTTAGGAAATCCAGTCATTATTTTTTGTAATTTTTCAATCTTAAAAACAATTCAGTAGTTATCAATGAGGTAAAACATTTACTTTCAGATGGTGTTACTGATTTTACAAAAACTTTAATGTTTCAGTGAGTTTTATTGACATAAAGTTGAAGTTATCTGGAAAAATGGAAATTGATATAAAAAGATAATGAAAAAAGATAATCAAGTCAAACTTGGTAAAGTTTTAGATAAATATGTCTTCTATGGATATCTAACCATAGATATGACTGTTCTTGCATATATTTTCATAAATTTCGTTTTTTTCCAAAAAAAAAACGTGATTTTTCATGTGCCACGCTTTAACAAGAATACCGGAAATCCAAACAGTCGAAATCCTTTTAAAATATGATTAATTCATTATATTGGCGATTATTTATTGGTCGTAGATAAAAGTGCTCAATAGCAAAATTATGTAAAATTGTCTAACTTTTCTGACGAACCAACGACGTTTCGCTACTTTAATAAATAACTGAGATATGACGGAAAACCCGGAAAAAAACGACCTTTTTGCAATAAATTGTTAATAAGAAAAATTATCAACAGAATATTTTTATAAAGAGTTTCATAAGTTCATTTGGACACCTTTAGGGGCCCATTCTAATTGGTTTCATCAATTGCATAATTTTTTTGCTTATTTCGACTCTCCAGATCTAACTTGCCACCTCTAGATAACGCTTGAGAAGAAGTAAATTCAAAAAGCAATATATATTAAATTTTACATCTTTACCCTTACCCCAGCTACCCCTACTCAAAAATTTCAAATGATACCGTGTAATACATGTATGTCAAACTCAAACATTAACATGGGCCAAATAAATTAAACAGATATGCATGGGGGCCGCAATTACTGAATGATCCGTGGTCGAAAAACCAACGGGCTTTTTAGATAACTATATGTTTAAAAAAAATAATGTTCAAACAGTGTATCAACGGGTTTATTTTCAAAAAATGCTTACAAAAAATTTTAACATTTTCGTCCTGACACTTGACATCTCTTCGCTGCCACCAGCTTTTCTAGTTCCGGGGAAATATTATTTGTAGTAGCAACCTTTAAAATTGCTCCAAGGTGCTTGTCGGTCAGTCTGGATCAAAATAGGAAATCAAAATAGCGGAAAAATAATAAGTAATTTTGTGATGTTATTAGTTGGGTAAATATTTGTGTTATCTAGTTGATCTTTCTGGGCCGCAAACAATTTAGTTTCGGGCCGCATGCGGCCCGCGGGCCGCGAGTTTGACATGCATGGTGTAATACATCACTTTCAAGCCCATAAAAATCCAGATCGAAGCACGTTTAAAAAGTTGAATTTCGTTGACCCTTTAATGAGTTATGGCTAAAAATTATCGGATAAAATCCGGAATAATCAGTGCTATGGCAATTTTAGTAAATTCACTTTAAATATGAGTTCAAAATGTGCTCCATTATTGGTTAGACAATAATACAGCCTATTATTGAACTCTTCGCGGACGTTCTAATATACCGGAGCAGCCCTTACATTATTTCCCAAAAAATTAATTGGTAGAAGAGCTACTCTAGAATGGCCGGTGGGATGTCCAGATATGACACTGCTTGATGTTTTCCTTTGGGGTCACTTAAAAATGGAAGTTTACGTAAATCTGTCAGAGATTATTGAAGTGCTTAGAAAATGTCCGCGAAAACGTCGAAAATAAGCTGTACTATTGTCTAGCCTATAATGGAGAACATTTTGAACACTTAATAAAGCAAAATTTGTCATATGACTGAAGGTAAATTATTCGTGACTTTGTTTGATAACTCTTGACCTTAACTTATTCAAGGATTAAGCGAATTTAATTTTTTTAACGTGGTTAGATCAGGATTTTTATGGCTTTTAAAATGATGTTTTACAAGGTAGGGGCGCCATTTGAAATTTAAAAATAGTGGTAGCTGGGGTATAGTGATAAGGTAAAATTCAATATGTATTGGTTTTAAACTTGAATGATTAATGTTTTTATTTTCGAATATTTTTTAAATCTAAACAGAATTTATATCATATTGAGTGTTATTGAGGGTGACTAGTTTTAAAATAAAAGCAATGTATAATGTTCTGGCGATAATAATTTATTTTAATAAGGAATGAACCCATTTCCCAAAAAGGAAAGCACTGAAAATTATAAAATAATATTTTACGTATTATTTCGGAGATTAACAGTACGTTTAACTTTGTTGCAACTTAGGTAACTTGTACACCACATTTCTAAACTTACATTCGGCGCATAATAGGAATCCTTAATGATAATAAATTATTAATATATAGTAATATCTGTAATTAATTATTACTGAGCTTAATAATAAGCCTAATTATGTCAGATTTAAATAAGATTTGTGACAGATCAATTTAGTCACAGTGTTTTGCCAAATTTTTACTAATTACTCTTGTTAAAAAGTGCCTGGTTTATTTCTAACTTGGTTGGACTGCTGTGCCTCCGTGCTGTGATCACGCTGTATAATTTGGTTCTGGTCTTATTTCCAATTTAGGTCCAAGGAGTTTTAATTTATTTGAACGCTCTTTGTCTAGTATAAGTCTCCTTATTCCCTGGTTCTATACCGTATCCAATTTGATTTGAGAATGATGACAGAAACCCATTTTATAACGGAGAGATCAATTATGTATCTCTCCCATGTTCTTTCTCTCTCGTCTTCTTTCCCTCTCGTGCTCGTAAAATTTTTACAACTGGTAGAAAGACGAGAAAGTCAGTTTATAAGAAACATAAACATGCCATATTATTTGAAGCCTGGCCCATAAGTTGTTTTTGCAGCGCAAAAATATATCTAAAAAGTTTATATAAAGTATTAGCATCTTAAATTCCAGTGTTCTGTGAATCTGCGACTGACTAACAACTATTGAAATATTACTCAAGATATATATGTGTTTGTTTTTCTTTGCATTACTTGGGACGGGCTTTATGGGAATGAGTAACAGGAACGCCGATCCGATATAAAGAGGGCATCACAGAAGATTGCTTTAGTCTTTAGCTATTCAGAAAGGAGTAACAATTGTGCCCTAGAAACGTTCGGTTTCAGTTTAAAGCTGAAGTCACTGTGTCATTACAAAGACCTTCTAAAACTAAGACTTTTACAGTTAAAAATAATTGTGAAACTACTTGGTATATTCGATTAAACAATTTGTATCGCGTGTTTAACTCACACAAACGTCACTGCTTGCAGGGAGACTGTATTATAGATCCATTTTCATTACATAATATATCGTGGAATAGGGAATATATTTTTTTAATCCTATTATAAATTGTTTATCTTAATAAAAAATATTTACTCATTTTTGCTATTTTTTCTTTATTTATTTAAAAACTTTTTCTACAATTATTTTATTGCAAATTATTGGTAAGAGCAAGTATTGTTTCTTAGTCGGGTGGGTAGTAGTATAAATTAAGACGGTTAATGTAGCTATGCTGACACTGTTGTTGCTTTAAAACCCAGATTTTTGTGCTGTTTGTGTTTAGTAAAAACAAAGGTATTTTGCCATAAAATCATAAAACTTACATAAGTATTTTGCCAGATTAGGAATATATATAAATCTTACATACGGGTCGAATTGATAGCCTACTCTTGTGAAGTCGGTTAATAACCTACTCCCCTAAAAATGATCATCATTCGATTTTTCCCCTTAGTCACGAAGCTGCCAGTACGGTTTAATAATAATAATAATAAAGATGTTTATTTATGCCAATAAAACAATTAAAAATATAAATATAAAAATGATAAACTAAAAAAGAAAACCAAAAAATGACAGTAGTATACTAGTTGGCATAAATAGGTAGGGTTTTGATTTATAAAAAATCATTCTTCCAATCCTACCCTTACTAAATAATTTTTTATATTTTTTTTGAAAGTTATATAGCTTAAGCCCCTCAGACTAGAAGGAATATTATTATAAATTACAGAAGAGGTATATTTAAACGAAGACTTATATTTTTCAGTATGGTTTAGGTATTTCTATTGCGTTCTGATTTCTAGTATTAACATTATGAATATTATTCCTGAATTCAATTTTTTCAAATAAATATCTTGGTTTCTGAGTTAAAATTATTTCATAAATAAAACAGGATAAGTGGATTTCGCGTCTTTTTTTTAATTTAATTAAATTATGTTGGTCAAAACTAGGTGATACGTGATCATACTTTTTTAGCCCTATTGTCACATATTATTATAGATAATTTATTTTTGCATTACGTCTGTCTACCTAGCAATAATTTGGGAGATATTTATCTCCTGGCGTTATTATTAGACAAAGTGAAAATTATGCACAATTGATTGTACAAGTCTAACCACTCCGTTTTAAATTTTAGGATATAAAAATATAGACCGTCACGTTGGATTTGATCTCAACACATCAAAAATCATCCTCAGGGACCTTGCTACATTTCATGCTGTTCCAATAGCAATCAAGTTAAAAAATAAAGAACTTTTTGATAAAAATATAAGACCATATCTTCAATTTGTTCAGCCCAACAAAGATTCTCCCTCGAAGAACCTTCTCAAACCCGTACAAGAAGGATTGAATGAGATTTCTGAAATTGTTTCTTATATGGATAGAATTGTTGCTAGTCTTGACAAAAATAAACCACAACCAAACCTACCGACAAAAGAGCCATGGGGCTCAATTTGTCACAATGATTTTTGGGTAAATAATATTATGGTAATGGAGGGGAATAATCCAAAGACGGTATTTTTAGACCTTCAAGTAACTACTTATGGAACAATAGCTTTTGACCTTTTATTTTTCTTAACTGTGTCTGTTGCCCTGAATGTAATATCGGAATCTATGGATGAACTAATAATATATTACTGGGATGAATTTGTTAAAAACTTACAGTATTATAATATTGATGACACTTTATTTACATATGAAGAATTTTTAAAACAAATCGATCAGACAGCGAAAGCAGGGTTATTTCGACGACTATTTGGCCATATTTTTTTTATATATTTGGATAAAGGGCATACTGACTTTGACACATCGAATGAAACATTTAAAAAAGAGGATTTACAGAAAATTAATTTTACACTTAATAATAAACATAAAGAGAAGTACAAGTGGTTGGTGCTTGAATTTGTTAAAAGAGGCTGGTTGTAGTTATTCAATCAAGTAGAAGCGTAAGAAGATTTTTGATGGGTTTCCCAAAGCTTTTAGAGTCACCTTCGGCAATAAGATTAAAAGTTGTGCTGTCACATTATAAGTGTCCTTTTGACTAATTATATTGATAAAATTGCTTTGGGAAACCGACCTATAGATTTTTATTTAATAACCGTTGTCAGTAAATTCTCCAAACTGTTTCAAATAATTATTAGTACCTGCAGTTTTTATGTAAATGCACTGTTAATTAAAATACATACAACCTTAATGTGTTGCTTTTTATTTACCTTTTAAGAAAATGTATCAGCATCGAAAACAAATTGCATACCGACGTCACCAAAAAAAAGCAGTTTAGTTACAAAATAAATCTATGTAGGTGTCATCGCATTTTAGATAAATAATTCACAAAGTTACCGCCAAAAAATGGTAATAGGGAATATGCATATAATCCAAATAAACCTGAAATGTATTTTTTTCTATTCTCTACTTAAATTTAATATTTATGGTAGTGTCACAAATCAGGATCTAGATGGAGAATATGGTAGCGTGAATTAATTAATCCTGATCGTAACATAAAAAGGTACTTCGATCTACCTATCTTAATCTTAATTATGAAGGTAAGGCACTCTCGAAGGTCTTGCGGTCTCGAAGGCAAATAATAAAGTTAATAAAGAGTGTTAGTAAATATAAAACTCTTACCAAACCAAACTTGATCAAATGGTTCTGGCAGAACTCATCAGGAAATGGAACGCGCGACCCACGATTCGCGACACACGAGTTAGCCCGAGTTATCAGTTTCGCCTTTAATGAATCTTAGCTCTTTGATATAATGCGTGTTATCAATTCTAGCCTCTGTCGTTTAGCAAATAAAACAATTGTGTTTCAAAACACTTAAACTCTATTAACAAAAAATAAATAAAAAAATAATGACTTTACAAAGGTAAACTTAAAACTAATGTACAATAAAATAATGAATTTGGTTTAAATTAGAAGAAGATTAAAGAAAAATCTAGGCTTTTTCGATAATCCCCCGTATTATAAAGATTGAAAATCCCCCAATCGGGTTGGTCAGACCCACATCACATTAATCTTACCCGAAAATATTCACTACACTTTAAAATACAATATATTAAATTTGGAAGAAAATGACTAAGAGCCCAGTTTTTGTAAGAGAAACCGATTAACCGTTAGAACACTAACAAAAGGGAAGATTTGTATTTATCAAACGAACGTCGATACGGAACTGATTTTAAATATCTCGTTTAGTTTAAAGGTAGCCTAATCGTACTGCCTATTTCTTAGGTCATCCCCCTGGGTACTATTATTTTTATCCTATGGCCAATGATAGCTCTCGTTAACCCTCCGAGAATCTTTCGGGGTAGGTTTTAAAAGTTTCTGACCAATTATCAGAAGCGACTTTAAATTGTAAGTTTCAGATATTTAGCACTAGACGTAGCTAGGTGTTCACAATTTTAATGAAATTATAAGGATTTACCTAATTATAATATTTTGTGATCTCTCTCTCCGGTAATAATATATATGAATGTATGAAATAACTATATTACTAGCTTAACTAAACTTTCAAAGTGATAAAAAAACCTATCCACTGTTATTTAAACTACTTATCTGTTTTCTTTATATGTGTATTTTTATATATGTGACATAGGAAAAAATCACCTTGATTACAATAAATGTTTGAGCGGATATACAGTAATTTTCGCGATACAATCGACATTCTCCTTATTTTTATATCAATAGAAAACGGATCGGTAACTACATCTGTAAATTTGGCGGCATAAACATCGTTGGTGGCCTTAGCACCCACAGTTGTTATTTTGACGGTTGTAGCCATATAATCCCTAAGTTTTTGTTTGTCTCCCTTGTGTGGTAAAGTTTATGAGACAAGTATTTTAAATTCTGAAAAGGTCTTAATCTCGATTTTGTGTGAGTTTTGAAACCAAATATTTATATCTGTTATTTGGCCATTATTGCCTTTTTCTGGTATTTTAGATCATTACCCTGCCCGGATGTTGAACCACATGTTCGCTTTTCGTGAGAAACTAAATATTGAAAATTATGGCTTTTAGAATATTCTTTGTTCAGAATTTTAGACTATTTATTTATCGTAGAAATAACTAACTTTACTATATAGCCATATTATATTATATTGATATTCATAAGTAAGTTTTAATAAACCATTTTATTACATTAGTTGTTTTTATCCATTTATTTTGATATTTATTAACAAAAAAAAAAAGATTTTCTACTACAAAGTTTCATACAAAATTTGAAACTTGCAAAACGTGATACTATTGGTTGGGACGTCACGTGTGAACAGTAAAAGTGTTATAATATCTAGTACATGATGAAATCCAGTGTTAATATTTTATTTTCTTGATTATTTTTCAGACGCTACGAGATTTCGTGTATAAGAAATATTACTTTTAAATAAAAAGAATTTTTAACAATGACCGACACGAAATTTGTGCAAAGGCAATCGGTGCTTATAAAATGAATGGCCGCTTATTTGTCTTTAAAATTTCGTTAGAAATACTTATTATGTATTATAACATAAAAATAAAGTTCAGCCAAATATGCTTACCTAAATTTGAAGATACTAACCTTTACTAACACCTATTTATGAAAAATGTTTTATTAACTTTGGACAGGGTATTTACTTTCTTTCAACATCGGGTGTTATAGGCACGTGACAAATGAGGTTTTCAGTACCCTTGCAGTGATATTTTTGCACATTGGCACAATACAATATTTATAGGGTAGTTTTTTAATAGATTTTATTGTTTCTTAAAAAGAATAATATATAAATTACACTGTAATAGAAAAAAACAACAGTGACACAAAGAGCAACTGAAGAACTTGCTGCAAGAAGGGGGCAGGTCCATTTTTTTGACAAAATTACATTTTCCTACCATTATGTACAATTTTCCAAGCCCTATCAATTGGTGCAAGAACGATGTATATATAGATACGTGTTTAGTTGCCTTAACTTTTATTTTTGGACCTGACCCTCTCAGAAAACTGGTGCAAGAACGAGGCATGTCCGGACTTACCTTGTTATTGCACCAAATAAAATATTTCTTTAAGAATCTAAAATTTCAAAATTCAATATAGTCTAGTTTTGGTATGCCAATATATTAGAAATTTGATATGAAGCAGAAAAATACGTCCTTTCCTATTTTATTTCCAAATCCGGAAAATATAGCATACGAGGGCAAATTTGCCCTTAAGAAGGTCAAATATGAAAATGTTATGACATTAGCAACAAAATATGTATTTGAAGATTGTATGCCCTATTACCGGAGTTTGATAAATGCCGCCTCAGATTCACAAAACGTAAATAGTAAAGAAACTGATTTTACCGACAATAGTGGTTCCGAAGTTCCGTTTGTTTTGTTTTTTATACTACTTTTGAATACACTGTTTTTTGTATACTAAATCTGTTCAATAAACTGCCAAAATAATATTATTTTTACTTTTTTTGCAGTTATGGTGCATACAGAAGGTCCGATCAAAACAAAACTATCAAAATTTGACTGATTTCATATACTCATTATTCTTATTTATACTCATTTTTTCTGTAAATTACTCTAAAAGTACTGGTTTGAAATACTTTGGGCTAGTTTTGGCTTTGTTTTACGTTTTTTTTTTAATTTTTAGTGCAAGAATGAGGCAAGTCCAAACTAAAAATGTCAAAATCTGATACATTTTAAAAATTTATTATTATTTAGGTCGGAATACACTAATGTCTATCAAAAGAAACAGAGCCAACTCATGACACAAAATAGTCAGCGAGTCCTGATATAGTATGACATTGGCAGGCCACCACAAGGAGAATTAAAGGCTCTATGGGGCTGCATTGGATCCTCCACTGGAACTGTAGATATAATATCTTCCAAGTTGTAGTCGCCTTTTTCACTAAAAAGATTGTATAGGTATAATGCTATAAAAACTTAGTACTACATCGAAAGCTGTTTCTGGCTAGAGATCCAATGGTAGATTCCACAAACAAAATTGACGAGAACAACAGTTGGCGAACTATATGCTCCCCCACCTACTTCTTGGTAATGGCTGTTGCCAGGCTTTCAGTTATGTGGTATACTGTCAAGTTAACTTCTGCAATTCTAAATGTCACCGGCTAAAGCATATGACTAAGGATTAATAAGATAAATCAATATACCATTATTTTTCGGGATACTAAATTTTTAGTAATTTAATATCAGGGCATGGTGAAGAGCCTTTCACCGTCGCCTTTACACCTGTGGCGCAGGCTGGTTCACTGTTGATTTCAAGATTTGTCAAGAAGTAGTGTTTTGTGTGTAACGTTTCAGGCAGGTCGGAATATACATGTGGGTGAAATTTTAAGTGATTTTTGTTTTTTATTAAAAGGACGTTATCCAAAAACTTTAAGAAATGGTGCGTCAGTGCTAAGTGTGTGGAAAAATAGGTTATTTTCATCAGGAACTACCTTTTTACAGGTTTGCTCGGTCGAGTACAGACGACCCGGAAAGCCATTACGGTGGCATGCGGATACCACGTTATAGCTGTCGTTCTTCGTCCTACACACGCACAATGTATAAAACAAACAAATGGCGAGTTTTGAATGAGCGGCTGCGTCTCCTCTTGTTGGTCAGTGGTATGAACAGAGGAGGCCGACGGACAGCCCGACGCCGACGACGACATAATATGTGTCGGTCTAACATAGTGGCAAGAGTATTAATAAAATAAAACAGCTTCATATTTAATTATTTTCGACAGAATACTACAAATTACTTAGTAAAATAATACAAAAACAACAATAATTATACATTCGTCATTGGGTCGTTACATAATTTAGATAAGATAAAAAGGAAGATTCTATAAAATAAATCGATTGAATTGGTGTTACGCGTCTGTGAACATTATTCATCAAAATGTCCACTCGTGACAAAATAGAAAAATTGGAAGAACTAGTTAAAGATCGTATTAATGGAGAACTAGTGGAACAAACAGTGGAATCACTTGTAGCACCAGGTGAAAACTTCGGTAGCGTTATTTACAAGGTTGACTTCAAAGTGAAAAATGGTGAAAAAGTGGACATTCATCATGCGGTGGCTAAATGTACACCGCCTAATAAAGTAAGTCAGGAATTGTTTAACATAAAAGTTACTTTTAAATCAGAAATTGCCTGGTACACAACTGTAATTCCAACGATTCAAGATTTTCAACGAGAACATGGAGTGAAGCAAGTAGCTGATTTTTTTCAATCTTTTTATGGAGCTAGAATTAGTTTAGATCCTAATAGTGACGAAGTTGATATTGATGCTGTGCTGTTTACGGAAAATCTAAATACATTGGGTAAGTATGTATATCTTTGACACGGTGAAAGATATTTACATATCTTATTTAGGTTCCAGTCTAGACCCCCGACTTCGCTCGCGTGAACATACCTTGTACGTTGTTTTGATTTCTAAGATGTCATCCAACCTTTCCATAATTCAGTAAGGTGTTTCAAATTTACCAAGATGACTAATTTAAAAAAATTTATTTATGTCACAATAGAGAGCGTAAATAAACGTAATAAGACTTTACATACTACAAGACTATACATATTTTAGCCAGTGTTTATGTCTATCGTTATTCTGACCATGCACAGTATTACAAGGTAATAGTTTTGGAATCCTAGGACTGTAATTATGAATACTGTTATTCCTAAAATGTGCAGAACGTGATAATTATTCCTTTTTTATTAATTTTTTTAGGAAAATAAGGAAGGCCTTTAAACGATAACCATAAACTGAAATAATACTTTCAAAATCTTTATAACACCCATCGTTTTAGTTTTATACATAACTATTAAAAAGATATAGTAAGTCAAGAACCAGTGGGATTCGAATCCCTATGATATTCCTAGTCAGTCTTATTTTGCTAAAATACATCTTTTTACAAAGTCCTGTGCCATAATTAATGCTTTATATATTTAATAATTTTATATTTAATATTCTATATGAGCTCGCTGCACGCGGGCCGAACACCTAATCATGTGGGTATATCCGTGATCAAAGTAAAGTTTTATTTCCATGAGAAAAGGCACTAAAAATAAAACTTTATTTTGACAACGGCTGTACATTGCAAATATTATTATTAAAGTTTTGCAAATGGGGGTAATTCCAGAGACGGCTCTAACCTAGTTGGAAATAAAATTAGGATTCGATGTGAAAATAAAATACAAATATTTATTTACCCACATTGTGTTATTTGAAAGTGCGAAATACGAAAATACTATACAGGGTGTCTGAAAATTGTTAGCATGGGCAAATATCTTTACTATTAATAAAGATAGAGACACCAAATTTTAGTTTTATCTTATTGGTTAATAAATCTACTTTTCTATGTAATTTGACTTTTTCAATGACCTTGGGGGGTTACGCTAGGGAGTTGAGGTCAAAAATGTTAAATGCAACCCTATGCCGTGTGGTACCTCATTTTAAAGTCTTTTCTCAGATGTTACTTCTTGGCAGAGTTCCAAAACGGAATTTATCACTGCCAAGAAGTTCATGGTGGCCATTCTAAACAACGTGTAACGTAATAAGTAAGGCAGGCACTGTTGGTCTGTTACCAGAGGCGTCGATGCCGAAAATAAGTACATACGGTATTTGACGGAAATAATTTAATGGATGGGCGTTGCCGTGATTGTATGAAATAAAAAAAACGGTTGAGTGCAAGTTCGACTCGCGCTTAGAGGGTTCCGTGAGATATACACTGAAAAACAGCTATACTAGAGTCACGAGTAAGAGTCTTCAGTGAAGGATAGCTTAGTCTTGTGTATCCGCAAGAGCAAGTATAGTCCTTCCAAAAGGCATGATATTCTTAAAACAATACGCACATCTATACTTCTTTCAATACTAACTACGAGTAAATTAAGTATTGTAATGTTTGAAACAAGAACTAACTTAGCTTGAGAAAAAACCAAATAAACTTGAAATAAGTATAGCAATTCTTAAACGAACTGCAATACGGTCGTAATGTAAAAGTAGGTAACCTCAACCCAAGTACAGTAATCCTTATTTCAACCTGTTCTTAACTTAACTCCGGTGTTGAAGTGAATACACACGGAGTATTTATCAGTGACGTATATTGAGTGTGGTCAAGGTGTCAGAAAGGCACTGATGGGGTGTGTGTGTATTAGGGGAATTGTGTAAGGTGGTGTAAGCAAGGGCGTCTATATTTTTCGTTTGGGGGGGGGGGGGGGTAATTTCAGTGTGGTTTTAGCAGGTCCTTATTTTAGCATGAAAAACTGATGGAAAAGTTCGAGATAAGAAAATACCATACAGGGTGTCTGAAAAGTATTAGCATGGGCAAATATCTTTACTATTAATAAAGATAGAGACACCAAATTGTAGTTGTATCTTATTGGTTAATAAATCTAATTTTTTATGTAATTTGACTTTGTCAACCCCCTTGGGGGGTTACGCTAGGGAGTTGACGTCAAAAATGTTGAATGCAAACCTATGCCGGGTGGCCTCTTCTTTTAAAAGTCTTCAAAAAAGAAAGATTTTACCGCAGCTCCCGTATTTTAATTCATTTTTAAATGGCAAGCGTATAAAAATTATAAATCGTAAACCATATAATCGGGCGGGGCACAAGTCGCCCATTAGTCGACCTCTTGTGCCATACAGTACCAGTCTGCGCTGCTATTTTTTGTTTTGTGGGGCACTTTTTTTGTAACTTTTTTCCAACTTTACTTCTTCATTTGTCGTTTTTATATTTTGTGTTTTTTGACATCTTCGCAGTAGACCAAAATGCTTACCACGCGGAAACCGAGCATGCTAGACATGCGTACGCAATTTCAGGAGATGTACTTGGGTATCTACATTCGAACCCATTCACTTGTAAGAATATATCCCCAATGGTCAAGGTACCACTACGTAATTAACTTTATAACTTTTTCCCCAGTTTTTTTCGACTTTATTTTTCGTTATTTGCAATCTGCGCAGTAGACCAAAATGCGTACCTCGCGCAAACCGAGCGTGCTAGACATGCGTACGCAATTTCAGGAGATGTACTTGGGTGTCTACATTCGAACCCATTCACTTGCAAGAATATATACCCAATAGAAAACCTACAACTACTTATTTAACATATTTTTACGATTTTATGACGTCTTACTTTTTTTGAACATTCTTAACTATGAGACATTGTGACCAACCGTGCCAGCCTTACTAATCAGTTATATTACGCACTGACTTATTTCCGGCATGGCCGCCTCTTCTTATTTATTCAAGCATTAGCCTTACCATAGTCATTGGGACGTTTTTTGCGTCCTGTGAGAAATTCACAATATTGTACACTGAAAAAAAATCTTGATCTAATTTGAAAATTAGAGTATTCTTGGAAAATTAGCCTTACATGAAGCGCTACTATTCTTGTGTCAATCGAAAATTCTTAGTGCAAGGAAAGGCTAATCTTGAATCTACAAACGTTCTATTCTTGGCATCCAAGACAATAGTAATATTGGTTTAAGGACTGGTACTGTTCAGTCAAGAAGAAGGGTTAGTTTAAGATGAAGAATAGGAGTAGAGTTATTTTAATTGGTAATTTACATTGTCTGAAGAATAACTAAAGTTATGGCAAACAGTTTATATACATTGACATAAATATTGCTCACTCTTGAACAAAGAGATACACTTTCCTAGCAAAAGAAGTTAGTCTTCGTGGAAATATGTAATCCGCTGATATCTTAGCGATCCTTTGGCGAAAGCGCTTTTTTCTTTCGCCAACCCTTTTAAAACACTCCCCTCTACCCTAATCCACTAGTATTTTTAGTGCCCCTTTGACGAACGCGCAAATATGCCTTTTGGACACTCACCCTTCTAATCCACGTGATATCTTAGCGATCCTTTGGCGAAAGCGTTTTTTTCTTTCGCCATCCCTTTTAAAATACTTCCCTCTACCCTAATCCACTCGTATTTTTAGTGCCCCTTTGACGAAAGCGCAAATATGCCTTTTGGACACTCACCCTTCTGATCCACTGATATCTTAGCGATCCTTTGGCGAACGCGCTTTTTTCTTTCGCCATCCCTTTTAAAATACTCCCCTCTACCCTAATCCACTAGTATTTTTAGTGCCCCTTTGACGAAAGCGCAAATATGCCTTTTGGACACTCACCCTTCTAATCCACTGATATCATAGCGATTCTTTGGCGAAAGCGTTTTTTTCTTTCGCCATCCCTTTTAAAATACTTCCCTCTACCCTAATCCACTCGTATTTTAGGGCCCCTTTGACGAAAGCGCAAATATGCTTTTTGGACACTCACCCTTCTAATCCACTGATATCATAGCGATCCTTTGGCGAACGCGCTTTTGTCTTTCGCCATCCCTTTTAAAATACTCCCCTCTACCCTAATCCACTAGTATTTTTAGTGCCCCTTTGACGAAAGCGCAAATATGCCTTTTGGACACTCACCCTTCTAATCCACTGATATCTTAGCGATTCTTTGGCGAAAGCGCTTTTGTCTTTCGCCATCCCTTTTAAAATACTCCCCTCTACCCTAATTCACTAGTATTTTTAGTGCCCCTTTGGCGAAAGCGCAAATATGCCTCTTGGACACGCACTCACCCTTATGCAATATAGGGGAAGGAGGCAGTGACACTATATATGACCTTCTTACACCCAAGGGCGTCTATATGGGGGTAATTCCCCCCTCCAAGAAATATCTGAAAAATATTATTGCTCTATTAAAAGTAGCCTGTTTTGCATTACACACATTTTAGCAAAAACTTTTTTCCCTAAAAATAATTTCCTTTTTTATTTTTATACTTTTTATATATATTTGTTTCTTAAAGTGTGTTTTGTATTTTGATTTTTTTTCTTAATTTTATTTTGATCCGCTAGACAGAGACATAATTTTCCATCAGTTTTTCATGCTAAAATAAGGACCTGTTCAACCCACACTGAAATTACCCCCCCCCCCCCCCCCCAAAAAAGGAAAAATATAGACGCCCTTGCTTACACCACCTTACACAATTCCCCTAATACACACACACCCCATCAGTGCCTTTCTGACACCTTGACCACACTCAATATACGTCACTGATAAATACTCCGTGTGTATTCACTTCAACACCGGAGTTAAGTTAAGAACAGGTTGAAATAAGGATTACTGTACTTGGGTTGAGGTTACCTACTTTTACATTACGACCGTATTGCAGTTCGTTTAAGAATTGCTATACTTATTTCAAGTTTATTTGCTATTTTCTCAAGCTAAGTTAGTTCTTGTTTCAAACATTACAATACTTAATTTACTCGTAGTTAGTATTGAAAGAAGTATAGATGTGCGTATTGTTTTAAGAATATCATGCCTTTTGGAAGGACTATACTTGCTCTTGCGGATACACAAGACTAAGCTATCCTTCACTGAAGACTATTACTCTTGACTCTAGTATAGCTGTTTTTCAGTGTATATCTCACGGAACCCTCTAAGCGCGAGTCGAACTTGCACTCAACCGTTTTTTTTATTTCATACAATCACGGCAACGCCCATCCATTAAATTATTTCTGTCAAATACCGTATGTACTTATTTTCGGCATCGACGCCTCTGGTAACAGACCAACAGTGCCTGCCTTACTTATTATGTTACACGTTGTTTAGAATGGCCACCATGAACTTCTTGGCAGTGATAAAATCCGTTTTGGAACTCTGCCAAGAAGTAACATCTGAGAAAAGACTTTAAAATGAGGTACCACACGGCATAGGGTTGCATTTAAAATTTTTGACCTCAACTCCCTAGCGAAACCCCCCAAGGGCATTGAAAAAGTCAAATTACATAAAAAAGTAGATTTATTAACCAATAAGATAAAACTAAAATTTGGTGTCTCTATCTTTATTAATAGTAAAGATATTTGCCCATGCTAACAATTTTCAGACACCCTGTATAGTATTTTCGTATGTCGCACTGTCAAATAACACAATGTGGGTAAATAAATATTTGTATTTTATTTTCACATCGAATCCTAATTTTATTTCCAACTAGGTTAGAGCCGTCTCTGGAATTACCCCCATTTGCAAAACTTTAGTTATTATGCAATGAAATGAAAACCTTATGAAAATTTGATAATAGTAGACTAAAAGAATAGGCAAGGTAATATGTAATTGGTAAGCAAGTAAATAGACAAAACAGACCAATAGACAAAAATGTCTAAACTTTTATTTCAGCTTTTACGCATGTCGAATAATTTTTAACAACACTCTTCCAAACATATTTATTCAGTAATAACAACATAATAAAATACCTGCGTAATTAGTAACGTTATAGTAATATCGCAGGTCTCTTTGAAAAGTTAACCAAGGTTTACTTAGATTTACTACTCGAAGTATTATTGCCTACATATCCAGAAATACCATGAGTCATGCTCGTACCTACCGTTGTTTTATAAGTCGATCCGATTTCGTTCGGTGGGTAGAGACACTTTTCATACGTACATACTTATCAGTACTGATCGCTGATCAGTGATCAGTAATCAGTCACACTCGCACTTGGCATAGGTATTTAATAATATAAGGTATTTAGTTTTTCTGATCAAGATATGAGGTTTATTTTTATCACTAATCCAGTGTACTTTTTGGTATCGAGAAGTATTTTAAAAAGTTTAATAAAATTTTTACATCACAATAATTAGGTACAATTACCAGATTATAGGGAAAAATTATGCGTTGTTAAAAGTACTCAATCAATTTTTAATTATTGCATAAAATGTGGGCGTAATTATAACAATAAATAAAAAGTTGAAAAAAAAAACACAACAAAGTAACTAGTCAGCAGATGTCACGATAGCTATTATACCTACGTATTATGGTCAGGGGCAGCGTATTGGCATTGTTTACCACAGTGCAGCGCATATACGGCGTTGGAACGCAGTAAAGAATGGCCAAAGGTTCGCCGCATGTATCCAGGCAAAGCTTACCGCGGTTCAGCACAAACTGAACGCGCGTTTTCAATTTTGTCGAATTTTAAGCCTAAACATTTTAGTTATTATTCGTCCAACCGATGTAATTTTTTGTGTGTGTATTTCAATTGACTGATTGTGCAATAATATAAACATATTTATTGAAAACGCGAAATGACTAAACAAGCCCATTGATAAAAATCAATTCGCAGCCGATATGTTGACTTTTCCAATTTTCAACCAGCTAAAATCGATCTGATCTGACGGCGGTTTGTGAAAAAAAGTGTCACGTGGCATTCAACTCTCGTCAGGCAAAGTGTATAGTTTGTATATCGAAGGTGTTATTTAATAATCTTGCATCTGTATTATAGATATGACACATACGTTAATGATGATACATCGAGATCGAAGCTATGATGTAACATTAAGCTCTGGATATAAAAACAATATTTGAGGGTGGCATATTTATATTTAAAATACAAACATAAAAACAGTATTCGAGGGTGAAAAATTTATATTTAAAATACAAACAATATTTGAGGGTGACAAATTTAAATTTAAAAATCTTGTAAAAAATACTTTTTAAAAAAAGCTTTTATTATTTAGATGTACTAAAACGAAAAAAATAAGTATAGTTTTTTCATTGTGGTAATGCTGAATGCTATTTCTGAGTGAACGTAGTTAGCGTGGGTGGATCCTAAGAAAAGGAGTATCAAAGAATCAAAGTTATCACAACTTATCACTGAAACAGATATACTAATATATTATGTTAAATTTACTGTCTTAAAAGCTCGTAGCGCGCGAAAAGTTCATACAGGCATTAATTTTGTTTAGCAGAAATTGTAAATACCTAAGTATGCATTTTTTTCTTTTCTATTTACGCGACAAGCTTTTGAGACAATAAATTTAACATAATATATTATACCTGTTTCAGTGATAACATTGATACTACTTTTCTTAGGATCCACCCACGTTAACTACGTCCACTCAGAAATAGCATTCAGCATTACCACAATGAAAACACTATACTTATTTTTTTCGCTTTAGTACATCTAAATAATAAAAGCTTTTTTTAAAAATTATTTTTTTCAAGATTTTTAAATTTAAATTTGTCACCCTCAAATATTGTTTGTATTTTAAATATAAATTTGTCACCCTCGAATACTGTTTTTATGTTTGTATTTTAAATATAAATATGCCACCCTCAAATATTGTTTTTATTTTTTTTTTTTTTTTTTTATTCGAAAAACTATATATATCTCAATTGTACATGTATCATATGAATTATTGAATAAACCTATTATTATTATTATTATTATTATTATTATATCGAAAGCTTAATGTTACATCATAGCTTCCATCTCGATGTATCGTCATTAACGTATGTGTCATATCTATAATACAGATGCAAGATTATTAAATAACACCTTCGATATACAAACTATACACTTTGCCTGACGAGAGTTGAATGCCACGTGACACTTTTTTTCACAAACCGCCGTCAGATCAGATCGATTTTAGCTGCTTGAAAATTGGAAAAGTCAACAAATCGGCTGCGAATTGATTTTTATCAATGGGCTTGTTTAGTCATTTCGCGTTTTCAATAAATGTGTTTATATTATTGCACAATCAGTCAATTGAAATACACACACACAAAATTACATCGGTTGGACGAATAATAACTAAAATGTTTTGGCTTAAAATTCGGCAAAATTGAAAACGTTCAGTTTGTGCTGAACCGCGGTAAGCCTTGCCTGGATACATGCCGCGAACATCTGGCCATTCTTTACTGCGTTCCAACGCCGTATATGCGCTGCACTGTAGTAAACAATGCCAATACGCGGGCGGCCCGGCCGCTTTCACAATCTGCGCAATGCGTGACCCCGCACACCAATATGAGCTCGGCTGCTTTTTTTGGTCGACGGAAGCTCCGCTGTTTCTAGGGAAGTCCCTAATTATCATTAATGATGACATTCTACAAAATTTATTTTACCGCTAATATCCAAAATACGTTATGTTATCATGCACAAGAACTAAGCATTTTATGGATAATTTCTGAAATATTTAGATAATATCGATATTAACAGAAAGATTTAGGTAATACTGATAATACGAAAGAGGTTGGCTATTATGCATATTGACAAAATAATGTAAGTTATTCTGCATATTACCTAAGTATTTTCGGATGTATGTATATTAACGTTAGCACATTATGAAAAGGAAGAAAACTACAAAAAACACTTTTAAAACTAAAATTTATTCAAAACTTTTAACAAGAGTTGTAGGAACAAAATATTTTATTAGTATTAAAAATACGTAATAAATCGAAACCTTAAACAAGAAACTAGGCAAAACTAATGCAACATGAAAACATGAAAAGTTTTGATGGCATTTGCTGTTACACAATCTATTATTTTTTTTTCAATAAGTACTATTTTTACTAAGTTTTGTTCAATTGCACCTCTTGTAACTTTGACTGACACCAGAAACAACTGCAACCACCTATATTTTAATAATATGTGTTTAGACGTCAACGCTGACGTACTACAATTTAGCAGAAACTGAGATTTGGTTACTAAATATGCATATTAACTAAATAACTTTCAGTTAATATGTCTAATTCTTGTTCTAGTAATCGATATTTACTCAAAATTTGAGAAATTTTCCATAATTCCTAAAATGCTTGGTTCTTATGCATTTTCACGTATTTTAGATATTAGCGGTAACCCATGGCCGAGTTGGTACGGCGCCAGCTTTGCAACCGAGAGGCGCGGGTTCGAATCCCGCTTCGACCATAGATATTTTGTGATTGTTAACTGTTGGAAGGTGGTAGAGGAATTCTTCCTCGACCGAGGTGGTACCACCCCACATATTCTCTTAAAGGGCTGGTGAAATCCCAATGGATGTTTCCAGCTCCGGATGTGTGAGTCGATTCCCCAGTACACCCACGGTACATAGTACTTAGACTTCGGTCTTCGTGGGCTGTCAGAAGATAAAAAAAAACATATACATCATTATATGTACACTGTAGTCCAAATTAAAGTAACCCATTTTATAAAGCCTAATACTTTTCTTTGTTTTACAGCCGATTTTAATAAATTGTTAATATATGCTGACGACGACTATCCTGCCTTAAAGGCATACAACTAGTTTTTAAATTGTTTTCTAAAACTTTTACGAATATTTCATTCCAGGGAACAAATTAGAAAGTTAGCAAACGAAAAATTATTTACTTTAAGGCAATCCAAAACTTCTCAGACCAACGAAGAGTATACTCCAATGTAGGAACGTGACGTTCCATTAGAACACCTCTTAGTACATTTTACTCGATCAGCTATGGTGTCTTTTGGCTAAGTGTTTTGATATTGTTATCTTGAATAGTACCTGATTTTTGCAACGATTGCAAATGCACTATTTTAAATAGACCTTGATTCTTTTGTTTCACCCTGTAGTATTTAAAAACTAATTTTATACTTTAAGGTAGAATAGTCGTCTTCAGCGTGTGTCAAAAATTTATTACAATCGGTTTTAAAGCAAAAATTTATTCAGCTTTCAAAAGGGGGTACTTTAATTTGGCGCCTCCGCATAGTCATATTTTGCTGTACCTATAATTAAAATCACCGTCAAGGGTTGGCCGCATCCCCCAAATTTCTAGTAAACAAAAATATAATATTTCTATAGTACCTTATGTTTCAATTCATTTTAAGGTAATGTTTAATCCAAAATTAGGTGAGTTGTAAAACCAGAGAACCCTATATTATTATGATACTTATACTAGTTAATATTTAATCTTTTGGAATTTTCTTAAAATCCTAAAACTGACTTTAGAAATTTTAATTCAATACATACAAAAGAGTTCTATAAATTAATCCGTGCTCCAACTTCATTCCTCTAGTTTATAATATATTATATATTTTATTTGATTTCAGGATATAAGAACGTAGACCGTCATATTGGATTCGACCTTAATACATCAAAAGCCATTCTTAGGGACCTGGCAACATTTCATGCAGTTCCCTTAGCGATTAAATTAGAAAATAAAGAACTTTTTGACAAAAATATCAAACCATATCTTCCAGGCATTCAATTTAAGGCTGATCCGAACCGAGACCAATTTAAAAATATAAAAGATCAGCTGAAAGAAATTTCAGAAGTTGCACCTTATATGGACAGAGTCGCCGCCAATCTCGACAAGAACAAATCATCCAGTAATTCACCGTTGGTTACAGAACCATGGGGTACAGTCTGCCATTTTGATTTTTGGATAAACAATATTATGGTAAAAGAGGGAGATAATCCTAAAACGATATTTTTGGACTTTCAAATGCCAGTATATGGGCCAGCAGCAAGTGACGTCTTGTTCTTTTTGATTACCTCCGTTGAACTAAAAGTAATTAAGGCGCATATAGATGAACTAATTCGGTATTACTGGAATGAGTTTTTAAAAAATTTAAAGCAACTTAACATTAGTGATTCTTCCTTTACATATGAAGCGTTTTTAAAACAAATTGATGAGGCAGCACGCAATGGTCAGTTTGCCCACGTTCTTTTTCGTACTTGTACTATAATGGCGGATAAAGGACATACTGATTTTGATAGCTCGGATGAAAATTTTGAAGCAAAGGACTTCAAGCCATTCAGTCTTGCTTTTAATGAAAGACACAAAGAAAAATTCAAATGGCTTGTTTTAGAGTTCGTTAGGAGAAATTGGATATAGAAATGTAAAACTACAATAAAGTTGATTACAATAATTTAAAAACATGTTTTTCTTTAAATCCATTCCATCATTACTGCTTATTTTTTTACGATGATCCCTTACAACTAAAGAATCTTTTAATTAAAAACTGAGAGTTTTTTTATTATTTACATTTTTTAATAGCCAGGCTTTTCTATTTTTAAATATATTTTGGTTTCTTCTCATAGTTGATTTAAGCCTAATTTATTCTCGGCGATTTTGGTTATCAAATATTTGAAACAAAATGAAATTCCACTACAAAACCAGTAAAAGGACATTTCAAAGAAAGTGTAAAGAAAATTAAACTTAATAATTTGATCTCAGGTAAACGACAAACCCTTGTATACAAGTAATATCGCGTTCCTCTGACTATGTGTTTAAGATTATAAGTTCAAGTTCCCAGAGAACTCTTTTTATCAAGCTAGCTTCTGTCCCGTTTATTATAATTTCTTTGATTCAAAACCATAGAGAAAATATATAATAGAGAAACAATGTCATTTGCGAATGTGGCAAGTTTACCAAGCTGAATCCGTAAACACAGACGGTCTTCTGCGGGTTTGCGCCTTGTCGAACGTTTGCCTTGTGATAGACAGGACCGTACTTCAAAATTTATTTCACATGACTTGAATCTTTTATCGAGTAATAAATTAATGCTAAATATCTTACTTGTAATTATTCTTTTTATTAATGATAAAAATGTAACCATTAGTGAGATTTTAACAAAAATTGTATAGTTTGTTGGCTTAAATCTGAGTTTTCTTGCTATACAAAACTGTCGATAATTCCTCGAAAATAGCTCAGTTTATACATATACAGTGCGTCTCTTTAATGTCCCCCCTCTTACTTTTTTAAACGTTACATTTACAAAATTGAAAGTTGAAATAAAATATAAACATAGTATTCTAAACAATAGAAATAAAATATGCAACCTGAAAAGAGTTACCAATGATTTGGTATCTTTTAAATAGTTGTGAAGCCCTTGTAGAATTGACTTCTAGTAGATAATTAGTTTGGTTTTTTAGTGATTGAGATGCAGCCTCACATCTCTAGGTTTAGGCTTGGTTTTAGAGTTTAGTAATGAGTACTATCTTGTGGTTTGAATAATACTGATTTATTATCTCTAGGAAACAGGTATTTATACATTAGAAGTAATACATGTTACTATAAACTATTTACAATATTTAAACTAAAAGTGCTGACTTGTCCGTGACCCAGTGATCCTCGTAGCGTCGATGTTTATATCACCCAATTATGTTTAATAATAGCATTTTGTTAATAAAGCATATTTGAATAATAGAAATTAAAATATGATTTAGGATGATTTTTGAGATAAATCATGGCTAATTATTGGTAATTAGACATTCTGGCCACTCGACGGAAGTGGTTCTTCTGTGGTTGGTACGCTGCTGTACAGGTGGATAGGTTCTAATGGAATGGCAGTTATGGCTGGATCTTCTCGTTGGGTAGGACGTCTGTGGTTTATCTTCAACTTGTGGACATAGTAAAGGGCAGCTGTTAATAGAATACTTACAACAATTAGAATTGATGTAACGGTACTATTCGCTATCATGTGGCGATGAATTTCAGCGAAATTGGTGTCATGAATTTGGGTTTTGATTTCTGTTTGTTCTTGGACTAGATCGTCCAGGGCATCGGATGCATCTAATACTGGCTCTATCTGCAGCTTATCTATAGTTTCTGGTGCTGATATAAACTTGGTTATGTTAATTTTTGCTGGTTTTCTTGTATATGATAATGTTAGCTGGTTGCCTCCATGTAGAGTGTTTGTGTGGGCATCCAGAATAATTAGCCTTGTTAGATGTCCCTAGTACGGTAGAATTATAGGATGTTTATTGTCGTATGATAGATGAGATTTTTCCAATCTTCCTCCCACACGAAGGATTCCAGAGTTATCACAAAAAGGATTGAGGTTAAGTAATTTACTATTTCTGTTTAGTGGTTTTCCCTCTAGCAATGTTGCGATTTCTTCTTGGAAATGCATATTTTGTTCTATTTTCACCATTTTTTCCATTGATTTTCGAAGCTCGTCCACACACAATGGATTCGTGTTTCTTATCTTTGATCTGCAGTTGTCTATGAACTTCTGGCAATACGATGTTACTCGTAGCAGTCTTGTTAGTGAAGAAAATCTCTTCAATATTCCTTCATCTATGGCCTTATGTTTAATTGTGATGGTGTGACATAACTTAGCTTCTTCGTCTGTGGTTGGTATATTGCTGTCGAATGCTAGTTGTGTAGTGCTATGTAGCCATGTTGGTCCGTACCACCAATTCTCGTCAGTTTTTAATTTAGAGGGGTCTAGCCCTCTTGATATGACATCTGCTGGGTTTTCTTTGGTTCTCACATGATACCAATGTTGACTTGGTATTATTGAGTTGATTTCAGATACTCGGTTCGCTACGAATGATTTCCATCTAGTTATGTCTCCTTTTATCCAGGACAAAGTGATCATGGAATCTGTCCAGGCATGTATCTTCATATTTGTTATTTCCAGCGATTTTAATGTTTTCTTCATTAGCCTTGATAGTAGTGGAGCTGAACACAGCTCTAATCTTGGTAGCGTCGTTTTGTTCTTTGTTGGTGCTACTTTTGACTTTGCGGTTAGCATTGTTATTTTTGCTTCGTTGGAATTCTGTTTTATTTTCATATATATCACTGCGCCGTATGCTTTTTCGGATGCATCACAGAATCCATGAATTTCGGTATCTTCTCCTTGGATGTAGTGCGTCCATCTTGGAATGATCAGACTTTCTACATTTGAAAGTTCAGTCTGGAAGCTTTTCCATTTGGCTTTGATTAAATCAGGTACTGCATCGTCCCATTTTAGGTTTTCTAGCCAAAGTTCTTGGATTAGCAGTTTTGCTTTTATGATTACTGGGGCCAGCCATCCCAGTGGATCGAATAACTTGGATATCTCCGATAGAATTATTCTTTTTGTAATTTTCTCGGAGTTGTTTGTTTCAGTTTTAAATCGAAATGTGTCATCATATGGTGCCCAGTGGATACCCAGTGACTTCCTTGTTTCATTATGATCTATTTCGTGTAATGATTGATCACGGTATTCTGGGTCTACTGAATCAATTAGTTCACGGCGATTACTTGACCATTTTCTTAACGTAAACCCACCCGATTTGAACATATTGATTAATTCTTGTTGTAGCGTTTGTGCTTCTTGGATGCTATCTGCTCCAGATAATAGACCGTCAACGTAGAAATCTCGATGGGCAATTCTTGATGCTTTGGGAAAACTGGTTTCTTCGTCTTCTGCCAGTCGTTGAATGGTTTTGATTGCCAGGTACGGGGCCATATGTTACCGTGGTAAGCCTGTATTCTTTGATAGACGACGTCGAGTTCGATCTCCAAAGAATAGTTTGGTATTTTTGATCGTCTTGGTGTGTCTTGATTTGTCGATACATTTTCTCAATATCTGCTGTGATCACAACTTTATGGGACCTTCATCTTAATAATATGTCAAATAAGTCTTGCTGTAGTCTGGGACCGTTGTACATTGTTTGATTAAGGCTTATTCCAGTTGATGTTTTGCTGGAAGCGTCAAACACGACTCTTAGCTTAGTTGTCGTGCTGGATTCCTTGATCACTGGCTGATGAGGTATGAAGTATTTGTTTATGTTATCTTCCATGCTGATTTCCATGTGCCCTAAATTGACATATTCTTGCATGAACTGTCGATAGGTGGTTTTTAGATTATTTTCTCTGCAGAATCTCTTTTCAAGTTGTAATAATCTTGCAACTGCTCTAGGTCGAGATGCTCCAAGTTCATTGATTTTGTTGCTAAATGGAATTCGGACCGTGTATGTACCATCTTCGTTTCTTGACGCGTTTTCGTTATAATGCTTCTCGCAAATTTCTTCTTCCTCGGAGGCCACTTGTTCTTGGTTTACTTCTTCTAACTGCCAGAATTTTGTAAGTTGTTCATCTTCCTCGATAGATGTTGTTAAGCTAAGTAGTTTGAGATCAGGTTTGGGTCGTCTTGAAATATTTCCTGATAAAATCCATCCTAGTTCAGTGTTTTGACCTAGTAGCCCGTCATTAGTTTTCCTTAGACCTTCTAGGACAATATCTCCATATTCTTTAGCACCTAGGATCAGATCAATAGGGCCAGGTTGATAGAAGATGGGATCGGCTAGCATATCGTTTTTCCATTGTTTGACATCGACGTCCAGTGGTTCGTTTGGTAGGGTGCGAGTCAACCTGGGCAGTACTACGCATGGTACTGTTGCTTCAAAACTACTGGAAAATCGTGGTTTGATAGTTGCTTGTATCATCCATTTGGCCGTATGTGTATTCTCTCCTCCTAACCCTGATACCTCGGCCGATATTCTTTGACGTGGGAGGCTCAGAAGACTTGCAGCTTCTTCAGTGATAAATGTTGATTGAGATCCAGGGTCGATCAAGACACGCAGGAATTCGTATCCTCCGTATAGATTTTGGACTTTTATTATTGCTGTTGCTAAGAATACCATCTCATTTTGTCTTCCAACATGGCTTGTTGTTTGATTGCGAGAGTTTTGACTTTGTAATTGCCAATATCTTCCATTGCTTGATGATTGATTGTTTCTGTTATTTGTTTGATGTAGGCTTGAATCTACGTGTAATAGTGTGTGGTGAAATTTCTTGCATTTCAGGCATCGGTAAGTCGATGTACATCTAATATGGCAAGCATGGTTTAGACAGTTTGCGCATATTATTTCATCCTTGACAAACTTTGACCTTGCTTGTGGATGTATTGATTGAAATTTAGTACAGGTTTGCAGTGAATGTGACTCTTTGCAGTACTTGCAAGTTGGTTTTGTATTGAGTTGTTCTGGTTTTTTCTTGTTTTGTCCCTGTGCTTCAACTGACTGGAATCTTGTTTGCAAAAATCTCATCAGTCTATCTATCTTTTGAATCTTATTGGGCTCTTCAAGTGACTGCTCATATAGTCTGTTAGTTTCAGAGTCCCATTTGTTGCATATAATTACGATTATTATAGGTCCCCGTATCGATTTTTAAGTTATTAAGGGCCTTTAGGCATTCGGTGACGGTATCATGTAACTGTTTCAGTTTATAGGCTGATTCTTGTTGAAATGCAGGGCATTCTAATATTTTATTTATTAGGTTTGTTGCCGTAAGACGCTCGTTATTGAATCTGTTGTTTAATAGTTCCCAACAGGTTGTATAATTGTTTTCTGTGATTTGAAGATGCTGGATTAGTCGACTTGCCTCTCCCTTGAGATGAGTCTTGAGATATTGCATCTTTTCAGTGTTGCTCACAGTTGGATTTTCGTGTACGACCTTGACAAAGATATCTCTGAACGTAGACCATTCTTCATAACGACCATCGTATATTGGTAGTTTGATTTGTGGTATGCGAATGTTACATAATTTTGATTCATTTTCTTGCCTTGATGATAACTGTAATAGGATTTTCTCGTGGCGAGTTTCCAAGTGTTTGTATAATTCTTCAATTGTTTGTTGTTGATCTTGAATAGCCAGATCGATGTATATTTGAGGTAATGCTTCCCATTTCTTCTTAATTTTTTCTTGTAGCTGTATTCGGCGGTCAATATGAATCTCAATGTCCATCTCTTCTTCGGTGGTATCTAGGAGTTCTTCAAATTGGTTCAGTAATATTTGGCCATCTTTCTGGAGTTTAAGTAGGGCTTCATCTCGTTGATCTTTTTCTTGTACTGTCGATAGTATCTTTTGTCTATTCTCGTTGATGCTCTTGATTGCATCATCATAGAGTGTGTTTAGTTGTAAATGATATTTTTGTTTGAAATAGCTGTGGTCGGGGCACTTTAGCTCTTCAATTTTTTGATGGGTTTCTTTTATCGTTTTCCATATTTCCTTAACTGTAGTGATTTTTTCGTCAAAATATTGTTCATTCTTGCGACTTGATGAGTATTTTTTCATATTGGTTAGTTGTCGTTGTATTTCTTTGCCATTCGCTTCTTGTTGTTGTGCTAATTCATATATATATATATATATATATATATATATATATATATATATATATATATATATATATATATATATATATATTTTACTCTTGCTAAACGTCTTCGCCAAATAATTCAATATATTTCGCCTTAAGACTTTCACTTAGCTTCTGAGGTTCGGTTGTTATTTTTTGGTTTTGATTTGAAAACTCGAATTTTTTGTTTTCGAATGTTGGAGTAATTGGTAGTCCTGATTCGTGAGTTCTTATTTGGATAGTATCAACTGATAATTTTTGAATTAGTTTTAATTTTTGATCTCTTTTGCTTTTTCTTTGATTTCTATTTAACTTTTTTCGGGCCATAAATCAGTGTGTAGGTGGTCAAGAAAATGTTGTATTTTTTTTTGTGTATCTGAAACCAATTTTATATACCAGCCAGCGGTTAACTAGCACTGATATACAAATTAAATTCCTGTCTATATTTTTCTCGCCAGCGTTAACTGGTCAACAAGAACAATACAGCTTTTTGTGTGTGTGCGTATTTTTCGAACTCAATTTTATATACCAGCCAGCGGTGAACTGGCACTGATATACAAATTAAATTCCTGTCTATATTTTTCTCGCCAGCGTTAACTGGTCAACAAGAACAATACAGCTTTTTGTGTGTGTGCGTATTTTTCGAACTCAATTTTATACACCAGAGAGCGGTGAACTGGCACTGATATACAAATTAAATGCCTGTCTATATTTTTCTCGCCAGCGTTAACTGGTCAACAAGAACAATACAGCTTTTTGTGTGTGTGCGTATTTTTCGAACTCAATTTTATATACCAGCCAGCGGTGAACTGGCACTGATATACAAATTAAATTCCTGTCTATAGTTTTCTTGCCAGCGTTAACTGGTCAACAAGAAAAATACAGCTTCTGGTGATTTATGGCCTTATGTTACTGATGTTGCTATTATTATTTTTTGATAAAACTTCACTATTATAAGAGCTTAGCCTTAAGAGATCAGGTATTATTTTTCTTTTTCGGGGTGCCTCTTGACGTTACCCTACTCAGTTCAGATAACGACACCCTGATCGTAGTTGAATATTTCGGAGTTTTGAGATGGCGTTGACTTGCAGCTGATTGGTTTCGATTTGACGTTGAAGTTGAATTGAGTATTGTTTGACGTTGGTGTTGAAATTGGTATTGATTTGTAGTTGGATTTGATTTGACTGGATTAAGCGCCCAATTTTCTCTTTGCTCGAAGGACCATGAAAAGAGTTACCAATGATTTGGTATCTTTTAAATAGTTGTGAAGCCCTTGTAGAATTGACTTCTAGTAGATAATTAGTTTGGTTTTTTAGTGATTGAGATGCAGCCTCACATCTCTAGGTTTAGGCTTGGTTTTAGAGTTTAGTAACGAGTACTATCTTGTGGTTTGAAGTATACTGATTTATTATCTCTAGGAAACAGGTATTTATACATTAGAAGTAATACATGTTACTATAAACTATTTACAATATTTAAACTAAAAGTGCTGACTTGTCCGTGACCCAGTGATCCTCGTAGCGTCGATGTTTATATCACCCAATTATGTTTAATAATAGCATTTTGTTAATAAAGCATATTTGAATAATAGAAATTAAAATATGATTTAGGATGATTTTTGAGATAAATCATGGCTAATTATTGGTAATTAGACATTCTGGCCACTCGACGGAAGTGGTTCTTCTGTGGTTGGTACGCTGCTGTACAGGTGGATAGGTTCTAATGGAATGGCAGTTATGGCTGGATCTTCTCGTTGGGTAGGACGTCTGTGGTTTATCTTCAACTTGTGGACATAGTAAAGGGCAGCTGTTAATAGAATACTTACAACAATTAGAATTGATGTAACGGTACTATTCGCTATCATGTGGCGATGAATTTCAGCGAAATTGGTGTCATGAATTTGGGTTTTGATTTCTGTTTGTTCTTGGACTAGATCGTCCAGGGCATCGGATGCATCTAATACTGGCTCTATCTGCAGCTTATCTATAGTTTCTGGTGCTGATATAAACTTGGTTATGTTAATTTTTGCTGGTTTTCTTGTATATGATAATGTTAGCTGGTTGCCTCCATGTAGAGTGTTTGTGTGGGCATCCAGAATAATTAGCCTTGTTAGATGTCCCTAGTACGGTAGAATTATAGGATGTTTATTGTCGTATGATAGATGAAATTTTTCCAATCTTCCTCCCACACGAAGGATTCCAGAGTTATCACAAAAAGGATTGAGGTTAAGTAATTTACTATTTCTGTTTAGTGGTTTTCCCTCTAGCAATGTTGCGATTTCTTCTTGGAAATGCATATTTTGTTCTATTTTCACCATTTTTTCCATTGATTTTCGAAGCTCGTCCACACACAATGGATTCGTGTTTCTTATCTTTGATCTGCAGTTGTCTATGAACTTCTGGCAATACGATGTTACTCGTAGCAGTCTTGTTAGTGAAGAAAATCTCTTCAATATTCCTTCATCTATGGCCTTATGTTTAATTGTGATGGTGTGACATAACTTAGCTTCTTCGTCTGTGGTTGGTATATTGCTGTCGAATGCTAGTTGTGTAGTGCTATGTAGCCATGTTGGTCCGTACCACCAATTCTCGTCAGTTTTTAATTTAGAGGGGTCTAGCCCTCTTGATATGACATCTGCTGGGTTTTCTTTGGTTCTCACATGATACCAATGTTGACTTGGTATTATTGAGTTGATTTCAGATACTCGGTTCGCTACGAATGATTTCCATCTAGTTATGTCTCCTTTTATCCAGGACAAAGTGATCATGGAATCTGTCCAGGCATGTATCTTCATATTTGTTATTTCCAGCGATTTTAATGTTTTCTTCATTAGCCTTGATAGTAGTGGAGCTGAACACAGCTCTAATCTTGGTAGCGTCGTTTTGTTCTTTGTTGGTGCTACTTTTGACTTTGCGGTTAGCATTGTTATTTTTGCTTCGTTGGAATTCTGTTTTATTTTCATATATATCACTGCGCCGTATGCTTTTTCGGATGCATCACAGAATCCATGAATTTCGGTATCTTCTCCTTGGATGTAGTGCGTCCATCTTGGAATGATCAGACTTTCTACATTTGAAAGTTCAGTCTGGAAGCTTTTCCATTTGGCTTTGATTAAATCAGGTACTGCATCGTCCCATTTTAGGTTTTCTAGCCAAAGTTCTTGGATTAGCAGTTTTGCTTTTATGATTACTGGGGCCAGCCATCCCAGTGGATCGAATAACTTGGATATCTCCGATAGAATTATTCTTTTTGTAATTTTCTCGGAGTTGTTTGTTTCAGTTTTAAATCGAAATGTGTCATCATATGGTGCCCAGTGGATACCCAGTGACTTCCTTGTTTCATTATGATCTATTTCGTGTAATGATTGATCACGGTATTCTGGGTCTACTGAATCAATTAGTTCACGGCGATTACTTGACCATTTTCTTAACGTAAACCCACCCGATTTGAACATATTGATTAATTCTTGTTGTAGCGTTTGTGCTTCTTGGATGCTATCTGCTCCAGATAATAGACCGTCAACGTAGAAATCTCGATGGGCAATTCTTGATGCTTTGGGAAAACTGGTTTCTTCGTCTTCTGCCAGTCGTTGAATGGTTTTGATTGCCAGGTACGGGGCCATATGTTACCGTGGTAAGCCTGTATTCTTTGATAGACGACGTCGAGTTCGATCTCCAAAGAATAGTTTGGTATTTTTGATCGTCTTGGTGTGTCTTGATTTGTCGATACATTTTCTCAATATCTGCTGTGATCACAACTTTATGGGACCTTCATCTTAATAATATGTCAAATAAGTCTTGCTGTAGTCTGGGACCGTTGTACATTGTTTGATTAAGGCTTATTCCAGTTGATGTTTTGCTGGAAGCGTCAAACACGACTCTTAGCTTAGTTGTCGTGCTGGATTCCTTGATCACTGGCTGATGAGGTATGAAGTATTTGTTTATGTTATCTTCCATGCTGATTTCCATGTGCCCTAAATTGACATATTCTTGCATGAACTGTCGATAGGTGGTTTTTAGATTATTTTCTCTGCAGAATCTCTTTTCAAGTTGTAATAATCTTGCAACTGCTCTAGGTCGAGATGCTCCAAGTTCATTGATTTTGTTGCTAAATGGAATTCGGACCGTGTATGTACCATCTTCGTTTCTTGACGCGTTTTCGTTATAATGCTTCTCGCAAATTTCTTCTTCCTCGGAGGCCACTTGTTCTTGGTTTACTTCTTCTAACTGCCAGAATTTTGTAAGTTGTTCATCTTCCTCGATAGATGTTGTTAAGCTAAGTAGTTTGAGATCAGGTTTGGGTCGTCTTGAAATATTTCCTGATAAAATCCATCCTAGTTCAGTGTTTTGACCTAGTAGCCCGTCATTAGTTTTCCTTAGACCTTCTAGGACAATATCTCCATATTCTTTAGCACCTAGGATCAGATCAATAGGGCCAGGTTGATAGAAGATGGGATCGGCTAGCATATCGTTTTTCCATTGTTTGACATCGACGTCCAGTGGTTCGTTTGGTAGGGTGCGAGTCAACCTGGGCAGTACTACGCATGGTACTGTTGCTTCAAAACTACTGGAAAATCGTGGTTTGATAGTTGCTTGTATCATCCATTTGGCCGTATGTGTATTCTCTCCTCCTAACCCTGATACCTCGGCCGATATTCTTTGACGTGGGAGGCTCAGAAGACTTGCAGCTTCTTCAGTGATAAATGTTGATTGAGATCCAGGGTCGATCAAGACACGCAGGAATTCGTATCCTCCGTATAGATTTTGGACTTTTATTATTGCTGTTGCTAAGAATACCATCTCATTTTGTCTTCCAACATGGCTTGTTGTTTGATTGCGAGAGTTTTGACTTTGTAATTGCCAATATCTTCCATTGCTTGATGATTGATTGTTTCTGTTATTTGTTTGATGTAGGCTTGAATCTACGTGTAATAGTGTGTGGTGAAATTTCTTGCATTTCAGGCATCGGTAAGTCGATGTACATCTAATATGGCAAGCATGGTTTAGACAGTTTGCGCATATTATTTCATCCTTGACAAACTTTGACCTTGCTTGTGGATGTATTGATTGAAATTTAGTACAGGTTTGCAGTGAATGTGACTCTTTGCAGTACTTGCAAGTTGGTTTTGTATTGAGTTGTTCTGGTTTTTTCTTGTTTTGTCCCTGTGCTTCAACTGACTGGAATCTTGTTTGCAAAAATCTCATCAGTCTATCTATCTTTTGAATCTTATTGGGCTCTTCAAGTGACTGCTCATATAGTCTGTTAGTTTCAGAGTCCCATTTGTTGCATATAATTACGATTATTATAGGTCCCCGTATCGATTTTTAAGTTATTAAGGGCCTTTAGGCATTCGGTGACGGTATCATGTAACTGTTTCAGTTTATAGGCTGATTCTTGTTGAAATGCAGGGCATTCTAATATTTTATTTATTAGGTTTGTTGCCGTAAGACGCTCGTTATTGAATCTGTTGTTTAATAGTTCCCAACAGGTTGTATAATTGTTTTCTGTGATTTGAAGATGCTGGATTAGTCGACTTGCCTCTCCCTTGAGATGAGTCTTGAGATATTGCATCTTTTCAGTGTTGCTCACAGTTGGATTTTCGTGTACGACCTTGACAAAGATATCTCTGAACGTAGACCATTCTTCATAACGACCATCGTATATTGGTAGTTTGATTTGTGGTATGCGAATGTTACATAATTTTGATTCATTTTCTTGCCTTGATGATAACTGTAATAGGATTTTCTCGTGGCGAGTTTCCAAGTGTTTGTATAATTCTTCAATTGTTTGTTGTTGATCTTGAATAGCCAGATCGATGTATATTTGAGGTAATGCTTCCCATTTCTTCTTAATTTTTTCTTGTAGCTGTATTCGGCGGTCAATATGAATCTCAATGTCCATCTCTTCTTCGGTGGTATCTAGGAGTTCTTCAAATTGGTTCAGTAATATTTGGCCATCTTTCTGGAGTTTAAGTAGGGCTTCATCTCGTTGATCTTTTTCTTGTACTGTCGATAGTATCTTTTGTCTATTCTCGTTGATGCTCTTGATTGCATCATCATAGAGTGTGTTTAGTTGTAAATGATATTTTTGTTTGAAATAGCTGTGGTCGGGGCACTTTAGCTCTTCAATTTTTTGATGGGTTTCTTTTATCGTTTTCCATATTTCCTTAACTGTAGTGATTTTTTCGTCAAAATATTGTTCATTCTTGCGACTTGATGAGTATTTTTTCATATTGGTTAGTTGTCGTTGTATTTCTTTGCCATTCGCTTCTTGTTGTTGTGCTAATTCATATATATATATATATATATATATATATATATATATATATATATATATATATATATATATATATATATATATATATATATATATATATATATATATTTTACTCTTGCTAAACGTCTTCGCCAAATAATTCAATATATTTCGCCTTAAGACTTTCACTTAGCTTCTGAGGTTCGGTTGTTATTTTTTGGTTTTGATTTGAAAACTCGAATTTTTTGTTTTCGAATGTTGGAGTAATTGGTAGTCCTGATTCGTGAGTTCTTATTTGGATAGTATCAACTGATAATTTTTGAATTAGTTTTAATTTTTGATCTCTTTTGCTTTTTCTTTGATTTCTATTTAACTTTTTTCGGGCCATAAATCAGTGTGTAGGTGGTCAAGAAAATGTTGTATTTTTTTTTGTGTATCTGAAACCAATTTTATATACCAGCCAGCGGTTAACTAGCACTGATATACAAATTAAATTCCTGTCTATATTTTTCTCGCCAGCGTTAACTGGTCAACAAGAACAATACAGCTTTTTGTGTGTGTGCGTATTTTTCGAACTCAATTTTATATACCAGCCAGCGGTGAACTGGCACTGATATACAAATTAAATTCCTGTCTATATTTTTCTCGCCAGCGTTAACTGGTCAACAAGAACAATACAGCTTTTTGTGTGTGTGCGTATTTTTCGAACTCAATTTTATACACCAGAGAGCGGTGAACTGGCACTGATATACAAATTAAATTCCTGTCTATATTTTTCTCGCCAGCGTTAACTGGTCAACAAGAACAATACAGCTTTTTGTGTGTGTTTTATTATGTTATTTATTGTAAACAAACTATTCGTATATCAACAATTCTATTTCTCTATAATGACAATGACAATAATTTTTGATTACGACTGGTAGTAGTATTATACAGTGTAACATAAATTTAATAATATAACATCTTCTCTTTTTTACAAATGAAGTGTTTGACTAATATTATACAACATAACAAAAATTAATTATAACAAAAAATTAATTATATAACATTTCCTTTTTACAGAACAAAGTCTTTGAATTTGTCTGGCAGTCTTATTTTTCTTTGACACCTGCTTGTGGATGGTTGTGGTTCATTTGTGTTGTTTGCAAATTGATCCTGTTCTCGCTCCTCTTCCACTTCACGTCCGGATTCTACTTCATGTTTTGATTTGTTGTTAACCTTTTTAGTCATTTGATCTTCCTGTATGTCTTGTTCGTTATCATTCTCAAACTTGTTTGTTTCTCTATCTGTGTCACTATCAATATATTTGTAGTCACATGTCTTGGTTTGTTCTTTAATATTTTCTTTTTCTGGATTTTTTATTTGAGTGTTATACAGTTTGATGTGTACTCTACTTCTTCTGTACTCCATGTCGTTACTTTTATTTTTTACGATATATGATCTAGTATCATATTTTTTTACTATTGTTCCGGGTATCCATTTATCAGATGTTGCATTCTTCTTGAAATAAATAAAATCGCCTTCTTTTAATTCTTTAATTTGTGTACTTTTTCTATCATAATATTCTTTTGAAATGTTTCTTCTTTCTGATATTTTCTCATGGACATTTTTTATTACATTTGGTTCATATAAATAGGGTATCATAGGTATATCACTCCTTGTTCTTCTTGAAAATAGTCTCTGTGTAGGGCTTGATTCTATTTTATTTGGTGTGTTTCTCCAAATTAGAAGATTCCTATAAAAATCTGTTCCGTCTTCTTCAGATTTTTTTATTAACTGTTTTGCAATCTTTACAGAAGCCTCGGCTTTACCATTTCCTTGTTGATGGTGGGGACTTGAAGTTTTGTGTATGAAATTCCATTCTTTAGCGAATTTCGTAAATTCTTTATTTTGAAAATTTGTTCCATTGTCAGTCACACATATTTTTGGTATACCATGTCTAGCAAAATTCTTTCTGCATATATCAATTATTGATTTTGCAGTTAAGTCTTTAATTCTGTCTATTTCAAAAAAATCTGAATATTGATCAACTGTTATTAAATATTTTGCCCTCGTATTTCTTTTATCTATTTCCATGACATCCATATTTATTACTTCAAATGGGAGTCTAGGTACAGTATGTGATATCATTTCAGGATTTTGTTGATTATTTGAATATTTCATACATGTATCACAGTTTGATATTGTTTCTTTAATATCATTTGTAATATTCGGCCAAAAGACTGAATCTCGTGATAGTTTAATTGTGGCTTCTATACCTTGATGACTTGAATGTAGTTTTCTTAAAATATTTTTTCTTAGTTCAAATGGTACCAAAATTCTATTTTGTTTTAGTATTATGCCTTCAAATATAGTTAATTCTTCTCTATACTTCCAGTATCTATGTAAGTTTTGTTTCATAGTCTGTTTATTTTCTGGCCACCCTTTAATAATAACTTCCTTGAGATCTTGCATCTCATAGTCCCTTTCAGTTTCATTTTGTAATTCTATAATAGTCTTATCAGAAATTTTTTAAATATTCTAACGGATTAATATCTGATATTTCTTTAATATTTTCAAACGAGTATATTTCATAGGCTGTTGTGTCTTCTTTGGTTAATCTTGACAATGTATCTGCAATATACATTTCTTTTCCTTTTTTGTATTTTAGTTTAATATTATATCTTTGTAGAGTCATTAACATTTTCTGTATTCTTCTAGGGGCATTGCATAATGGTTTTTTAAATATTGTTAACAAAGGCTGATGGTCTGTCTCTATGATTACTTCATTCATTCCTACTATGTATTGATCGAACTTATTACAAGCGAACAATATTGCTAGTGTTTCTTTTTCTATCTGAGCATAATTTATTTCTGTTTTCGTTAGTACTCTTGATCCATAACATACTGGTAGTCCTTCTTGCATTAACGTGCATCCTATGGCAAAAGAAGATGCATCTGTTTGTATAGTGACTTGTTTTGATGAGTCAAAATATTTGAGAACATTTTCCTTGCTTATATCTTGCTTCAATTTTTTTAATTCTTCTTCGTGTATTTTGTTCCACTCGAACTTTTCACTATTTGACAATTTTCTTAAACTTTGAACTTTCTTCGAAAATTCTGGCAAAAATTTGCTTAAATATGATACCATTCCTAGCAAACGTTTTAATTCGTCAAGATTAGTTGGTGCTGCTAACTTCTTTATCGCTTCAACTTTTGATGGATCTGGTTTTACCCCGTTTTCTGTTAGTAAATGTCCGAAATATTTAACTTCACTTTTACATAGTTTGGTTTTGTCTTTATTTAGTTTCATGTTTACATTTCTAAGTCTTTTTAGCAATTCTTCTAAATTTCTATTGTGGTCTGCTAATGCTTCTTCTTTTGTTTTCCCTTTTCCAAATAGTATAATATCGTCGGCCATAACTTCTACTCCTTTGAGCCCTTGAAGTACTTCATGTTGTCTTTTCTGGTATATTTCCATAGCTGGTTTTATTCCAAATGGTAACCTCAGCCATCTGTATCTACCAAATGGAGTCCAAAAAGTTGTCATTTTACTGCTATTTTCGTCTAAAACTAACTGCCAAAATCCATTTTTGCAGTCAAATGTAGAGAATACTTTTGCGTCTTGAAGTTCTGGTAAAATTTCTTCAATTTTTGGCATTTGGTATTTAATATCTTTTAAAGCTTTATTCAACTCTAATGGATCCATGCATACTCTTAGTTTGTCATTCCTTTTTACTAATGCAATATTACTTGTCCATTCTGTGTGTTCTTCTACTTTCGAAATAATTTTATTATTTTCCATTTCCTCTAGTTTTTGTTTCAGTTCATCTCTTAATTTCATTGGAATTCTTCTTGGTGTCTGAATTTTAGGTGTAACTTTTTTGTCAATCTCTAATGTAATTTCGCCTTCCAGTTTTCCAATTCCAGAAAATACATCTTCATATTTCTTTATAATCTCTTTACTTTTCTGTTGTAATCTTATTTCTTGTTGAGATTTGGTTACCTCTGTGCTAATTTCTTGACAAATCTGAATAAGTCCTAGCTCACGACATGTCTTTTCAGATAAAAGCGGAATGTGTGGATTTGATACTACTTGAAACTCTAGTGTTTTTATTTTTCCATTATGTAGACATTGAACGTTGATTTTTCCTATTGGTTTTACTATAAAGCCACCAAAACACTTAAGTTTTGTATTAGTTTGTAATAATTTCGGACTGTTCATGTTTAAAATGTCGCAGTAATTTTGAATCCCAATTACATTACATGATGCACCAGTATCCATTTGACATTCTACTAACTTAATATCATTATTTTCTTTATCTGTTATAAAATATATATCACATTTTAAAATATTATCTCCAATTTTCAAAATTTCATCGACTTCACTGTTGCTTGTGTCATATATTTCCTTTAACTCATGTCGTGTTTTTTTTTATTCTGCACATTCTTTCAAAATGGTTTCTATTATTACATTTTCTGCATATCTGACCTAACGCTGGACATTTCCCTTTGCTAAATTCATGTGAGTATCCACAGAAATTGCACTTCGTTTTTTCATAATATGTTCTTGATCTATTTCCTATTTCTTTTCTGTTTTCATAACTTGGTTTGTTGTTTCTTAGATATGATTGACTTTCACCTCTTATTTTCTTAACTTGTGCCTCTTCTTTATTTAGATTATTTAAGTCTCTCAGTTGCTTTTTAGTTAATTCTGTAGCTCTGCATATGTTGATTGCTTTTTCTAAAGTAACATCTTTTTCTTCCCATAGCCTATGTCTTAACTTTATATCTTTAATTGAAACAATTATTCTGTCTAATAATAACTCATTTTGCATATCACCATATTGACAGTTTTTAATCAAACCTCTTAATCTGTTGATATATTCATCGATACTTTCATTTTCCTCTTGTATTGCAGTGTTAAAAATAGCTCTTTCATATCTTTTATTTACTTGAGGTGTTAAATTTCTTTCAATGGCTTTTAATAATGTCTCACAGTTTTTCTTTTCATCATTTTGAATCGGAAAATTTTGGTATAATCTAAAACAGTCTTCTCCAATAGCTATTAGGAGTACAGCAATCTTTTCTTCATCACACTGTCTGTGTAATCCACTTGCTATTAAGTAGTTGTTCCACATTTGTTTAAAATGTTCAACATTTTTTACTAAATCCCCGTTTTTTACATCGATTCCTCGTGGCAGTGGAACATTATTTGTGATAGCAACGGCATTTTTTGTTTGTTCTAGTTTTAAGGTCATAATCATCTGCTCCATCTCTTTTAATTTTATTCTGTATTCTTCTTCCATTATTTCTGCGTTCTTCTGTCTTCTAACACTGCTTTAATTAGTGGCCCCTCTCGCCTGACACCATGTTTTATTATGTTATTTATTGTAAACAAACTATTCGTATATCAACAATTCTATTTCTCTATAATGACAATGACAATAATTTTTGATTACGACTGGTAGTAGTATTATACAGTGTAACATAAATTTAATAATATAACATGTGTGTGCGTATTTTTCGAACTCAATTTTATATACCAGCCAGCGGTGAACTGGCACTGATATACAAATTAAATTCCTGTCTATAGTTTTCTTGCCAGCGTTAACTGGTCAACAAGAAAAATACAGCTTCTGGTGATTTATGGCCTTATGTTACTGATGTTGCTATTATTATTTTTTGATAAAACTTCACTATTATAAGAGCTTAGCCTTAAGAGATCAGGTATTATTTTTCTTTTTCGGGGTGCCTCTTGACGTTACCCTACTCAGTTCAGATAACGACACCCTGATCGTAGTTGAATATTTCGGAGTTTTGAGATGGCGTTGACTTGCAGCTGATTGGTTTCGATTTGACGTTGAAGTTGAATTGAGTATTGTTTGACGTTGGTGTTGAAATTGGTATTGATTTGTAGTTGGATTTGATTTGACTGGATTAAGCGCCCAATTTTCTCTTTGCTCGAAGGACCATGAAAAGAGTTACCAATGATTTGGTATCTTTTAAATAGTTGTGAAGCCCTTGTAGAATTGACTTCTAGTAGATAATTAGTTTGGTTTTTTAGTGATTGAGATGCAGCCTCACATCTCTAGGTTTAGGCTTGGTTTTAGAGTTTAGTAACGAGTACTATCTTGTGGTTTGAAGTATACTGATTTATTATCTCTAGGAAACAGGTATTTATACATTAGAAGTAATACATGTTACTATAAACTATTTACAATATTTAAACTAAAAGTGCTGACTTGTCCGTGACCCAGTGATCCTCGTAGCGTCGATGTTTATATCACCCAATTATGTTTAATAATAACATTTTGTTAATAAAGCATATTTGAATAATAGAAATTAAAATATGATTTAGGATGATTTTTGAGATAAATCATGGCTAATTATATTGGTAATTAGACACAACCGTTTTAGGAAGTAAAATAGTAAATAAAAAAATTACCAAAACTATGTGTATATTTTATGGCAAGTAATTATTTCTGCTGCGATTTAAATAAGTAGGTAGGTAAGCCCAACCGGCAAAAAAATTACTCGGGCGGTATAATAATTTTCTGTCAATACTTTAAATAAACTGCCTGTGAAACAATGATGGGCAAAATATAGTTCATGTGGTCGGCATAATAAAACTTTAAGTAACAAATAACTATCCCGTTGGGCAGTCCGAAATCTATTCGAGCAGTAAAATTATTAATTGGGCGGTGAAATTATTAGTCGGCTGGTGACAAAATAAATTAGGCTGTGAATAAAATGTGCTCCGTATTTAAATATCGTTCAGCAGTTTTTAAGCAGCGTTTCGTTTTCTGCAAAATATTTACTTTAGAAGCCAGAAAGTCAAATGACCTGTATTTAATATTTTCAGTTGGCAAGGGTTTGAAGATACCGGCGAGATTCGTTAGTTCGGTCGGTGGGCAGCATGGGCGCCCACAGGAATTTTAAAGTTGTATATCTCTGTTGCTACATACGGGACCCATACCAAATTCAGGTGAGCCTACTAGGAATGTTTTGGTAAAGAAAAAAAATATTTTGTAATTTGCGAAAAAAAGTTAAATTTTTGCTTGGCCCCCCCTGAGAAAAAAATGAACACGTTTAGGTATTTTATTTATTATTTTTTCTAAATAAATTTTACACCATTTCGTCGAAAATTTTTAAATTTAAGAGAAAAAATGTGTTAGTTGAAACTTAAAGTCATTTGAATTTTTTTAAACTTAAAACGTAATTTATAAAAAAATCAAATGACTATAACTTTCTAGGTACTAACACATTTTTTTCTCTTAAAATTTAAAAATTGTGGTCGAAATGATGTAAAATTTGTTTAGAAAAATTAATGAATAAAATACCTAAACGTGTTAATTTTTTTTTCAGGGGGGGGGGGCAAGCAAAAATGTAACTTTTTTTCTTTACCAAAACATTCCTAGTAGGCTCACCTGAATTTGGTATGGGTCCCGTATGTAGCAACAGAGATATACAACTTTAAAATTCCTGTGGGCGCTCATGGTGGGCAGCCTTACTAATAATACCATGAAATGTATGTGCTTTTACATTAATCAATATTTGGAGTTTTCTAATTAAATTCTTTATTTTTTACGTAATTAATTACCCCTTATTACACGCTAAGTTAATTTTAGAGCAGTCAGAACAGTATTAGATTACCCATCAATTTGTAATGTTACAATATTTTTTCAGCAGTCAACTTGATTTTGGAGCAGGCAGTCAACTTGATTTTGGAGCAGGCAAAAAAAAATAAAATGTAATTTATTTCGCACAGACCAAATATTTATTTAGTTGCAACTTATTTTTTTTACTACTTAAAACATTTTGAAGCTGCTTGTTCAAATCTAAAACGCAGACCAATTTTTGTTTTATTACCTGATCAAGCTTCACCGCCCAATCCATCATTTCGCCGGCCAATCGTATATTACTATGTGTCAAAATTGTAAAATTTCGCTGCCCGTTTAAATCACACCCATATTTTATTGGATTGGCATCCCACCCTGTATAATTATTGAACAAACCAAGTTCTATGGTAAGATGTAAATATTTTTACACCTATTTACAGTGCGTGCGATCCTTTGGCGAAAGCGCTTTTTTCTTTCGCCATCCCTTTTAAAATACTCCCCTCTACCCTAATCCACTAGTATTTTTAGTGCCCCTTTGACGAATGCCCAAATATGCCTTTTGGACACTCACCCTTATGCAATATAGGGGAAGGAGGCATTGTCACTATATATATGACCTTCTTACACCACCTTACCCCTTATACAATGCCCCTAATACACACACACCCCATCAGTGCCTTTCTGACACCTTGACCACACTCAATATACGTCACTGACAAATATTTCTACTTCTCCGTGTGTGTATTCACTTCAACACCGGAGTGCATTTAAGATAAATTATATTTTTTACCTACTATTCTTTCACACATTGAAATACTGAAATAAATACTGAAATACTGAATTTATTCATGCTAAACAAAAATATACAATTTTTTTACAATCGTCAACAAAATATAGTCTTATATCTAAAATACTAGGGATGTATTAAAATTAAAATTCCTTATCAAAGATGGCACCCGGAACAGACTCGACACACATTTAAAAACCGAAAAAAACGGTAACAAACGGGTAACACTTAACGGAAAAGACAAACCAAAATGGTCGAACAAACTAGATGATCGCAGCAGTATTTAGGAATTCGTGTATACTATAAAAAGATTTGTCCAATAAATATTTTTTTGTGGCTATAGTAAAATTTCTTTCATCCAGGTCCCTAACTTCCTTTGGGAGTTTATTATAAAATTCGGGCCCGTAGTAATTTACACTAATGCGCGACTTTTCCAGCCTTAGGTAATCTATGTTAATATTTGCTTTATTTCTAGTATTGTGCGAATGTTGATCATGAAAAAGATCATAGCCATTGAGGTTTCTCCTGACATACAATAAGGACGCAAGAATAAAGGTGCAAGGCAGAGTTAAAATTTTAAGTTTTTGAAATGAGCACTTTACATCTGCTCGATAATGTAAGCCCTCGATAGCTCTAACTGCCCTTCTTTGAAGTGCGAAAATTTTGTTTGCTTGTGCACAATGTCCCCATGCAAGAATAGCATATGAGCAGTGTGAGTGGAACAGGCTATGATAGGCCATTAAAAGGACCTTCCGTTCAACCGCAGATTTTAACTGTTTTAGGCAATATACAGCGGAAGATAGTTTCCTTGCTAACTGATCGATGTGATGATCAAAAACTAAACTGTGATCTAGATGGACACCCAATAGTCTGACAGAAACTGTTTGGAAATCTTCAGTAAGAGGGACTTCGTCCTTTGTACTTTTAAGAGTGAAGATAATTTTCTCGGTCTTATTCATGTTCAGGGATAGCCTATTTGTGTTGAACCATCTCTCTATATCCAATGTGCACTGCTGCATTTGTTCTATAAGGGAAACTAATTTCGTGTTTTTTATGATAGCGGTCGTGTCATCAGCAAAGACAACCAGTTTGGCATCTGTCGATATTTCAATGTCGTTTATGTAGATTAGGAATAAAAGTGGACCCAGAATTGATCCCTGTGGGACGCCACACTCGACCCTCAAGCTGTTTGACAACCTACCATTGGCGAAAGTCTCCTGCGTTCTGCCCATTAGGTAACTGGCCATGAGCCCAACAGCCCGCTCGCAGAAACCGTAGTGTCTCAGTTTTAGAAGTAGTATCTCATGGTCTATGCAATCAAAGGCCTTCGAGAGGTCGCACAGGACGGCGCCCACATGCATACCCTCCTCGAAGCCCCCAACAACACTTTCCAAAAGAGATAGTATAGCCAAAGTTGTTGATTTTGCTTTACGGAATCCATATTGATTTGGAGTCAGGATATTTTTTGTTTCAAAATAACCATACATCTGCTGCTTTAGTAGGTATTCGAAGACCTTTGAAAGTACAGGCACCAGAGCTATCGGGCGGTAGTTTGATACATCTTCAGTGTTTCCCTTTTTGTAAATTGGAATTACCTTGGACCTCTTTAACACACTTGGAAAAATACCCTCGCTTATGCAACCATTTATCAAATGAGTCAATGGAGCAATCAAAGTATCCTTAAGCTTTTTTAATAAAATTACATTATACCCGTAAGCATCCTTACTAGCCTTAGATTTTATGTTATTTATGGCATCCCTTGCCTCTATGAAAGTTACCTCTCTGAAGATGAAAGCGCCCTGAGTGGCTGGGTAGTTTTGGGATTGGAGATAGAAGTCCGGCTGTGTATTTGCCTGCGGCAGGCCGTTTTGACATCTCTCAGCCACACTGGCAAAAAAAGAATTGAAGTTATCAGCACTTATTTGATTTGATTCTTTTGTTTTCTTAGTGACCTTTCTATTGTCATTTATAATTTTCCAAGCCGCTCTTACTTTATTTTCAGAGCTACTTATAAAATCAGAATTTGCTTTGATTTTTGAATTTATTATTTCCCTTCTATAGTTTTGTCTGTGTTTGTTTCTCACTTCAGCCACCCCGGGCAGTCCCGTACCCCTATAGAGGTCATTCAGAAAACAAAGATGCTTCCTCATTTTACTTAGTGTTTGACTATACCATCTCATGTTTTGATCGTTTCTAGTAACATACTTTTTTACAGGAAAACATAGCATATAACTGTCGCAGAGAATTTTCATGAGTTTATCCCATTTTTTGCTTGCTCCGGTCTTTTCTTTAACAAAAGACCAGTCAGTACTACTTAGTATGTTATATAACTTATTTGTACCTGTTTCAGTTATCGGCTGGAAATAGTTTGGTACCTGGACGTGCGCATTTTCTTTTTTTTTTGCGTTTGCATTTTTGACCCTAATTTCCACTGCCAAGTGGTCCGATATCACAGCCTGCAGAGCACTGGTTTCAAAGTCTAAAATATTCTTAAAATCACCTGTAATGATCACATGATACATGCCACTGTCTATAATTTCTAGAATATTACTTACTTGGTCTAAAAACATATTGAAATTTCCGCTTGGGGGACGGTAGATGGTTATGACTATCAGGTTCGGGCTTTTTATTTCGACAGCTGCCACTTCGCATTGCATTTCAACTGTCTGTCCCACCAGGTCAAGTCTTTCCACATAATCAATGCCGGTTTTTACCATATATATATATATATATATATATATAATTTAAATTTGGAATTAAACTATTTGTATTTATGCACTAATTGTAAGAAATAGACTACGAAATAATTCCTTATATTTAAAAGTTGGATACATAATTGGCGAAACATATGAAATGTCTTTAACACTTTGTAAAGACTATTTTTGTATCGAAATAACAAGCTTCAGAGGTTCGCTATATTCGCCACCCCAACCAAAAATACCATAACATAAAAATGACTGAGATTTTTTCGGCCCGGTTCTGATCGCCGAGTTGCGTCATTGAGTTCAACAACCACTTTTGCTAGACGTCCCGAGTGCGCATGCCTCGAGAGGACCCTCGTTTAAAAATCTGACTGGCGCCCAATGCGTACAAACGCACTTTTTCGCCCATACATTGGACGGATTCAGCTGGTGTCGCGAATACGTTGTGATGGTCTAAATATATTTTGTCTATGTTCAAAACCTTTTATCTTGTCATAATGTCATAAGAGCTTTGCTACAATCGCGTAATATAAGCATGATCTAAGCGCAAGGAGTAACCCGTAAGGCAATCGTAAAAGAGAGAGACGGAAAACTATGTGCGTATTCTTATGCTAATGTTATAAAAATGCCGTAAGTGTTTTAAGAAGTATAACTTTGTTCTCTAAGTCTAATTTATCTCAATTTTCATTAATTAGCATTTTCATGGAGGACTCATAAGGTGTGCATAATAAATTTAAAATGTATATTTATCAACAAATTAGTGATTATAGGAACAGAAAAATACGTTCTTCGACAAGAATGTGTAGAGTTAATTGACCAACTGCCCTTCATAAAGCAATATCTGGAAAATCATATTACCTCTAGAGTGATATTACACAAACAAGTTAAATCATCAATTTCTCTTCCAGAAATAGGTCACTTTTAAAGAGAGTACGTACAAGTATATTCAATATTTTTTCTTGTTTACATAATTTAGAAATTCGTCTTCTTGTGTTGCAACTGTTTACAATTTTTACAAGGATAATATAGTGCCAACTTTAGAACTGGTTCGTGATAAATTGCGAGGTTACCCTAATTATAATTACCAATCTTTTGTTGAGTTGAGGCTTACCGCCTATAGCGCCAATAGTGATCCAACCTGGAAACGATTCTACTTCTGGAAATTCCGAGGATTCCAGTAATTATATTGTTTTATATTTTAAATTAATCATGTTCGTTTAAAACGTATCTTAAGAACGTGTTACCTAGCACGTTCTTTTAACATTTAAAACGTAAATTGTAACGTTTTTAACAATTAATTTAGCTAGGTATACATATTATTTTGATTATGAGTATGGGATTGAAAAGGGCGAAGGGGAGTAGGGAGCCCTTCTTTGCGTCCGTTTTGAAATTTATACCTGCGTTCGAATAAAATACTAGTGTAGGAAGGTAGGGAGCATTTTTTGAGCTCATTATGTTTTACTTTTCCGCCCGAATAAAACACTTATTAGAGCCTGGGAATGGAAGTAGTGTAGCGGAGTAGGAAGCCCTTTTCTGTGTCCGTTTTAAAATTTATACTTGCTTTCAAATATCATACTTAGAGCGTAAGAAGTTAGGGAGTAAAACAGGGTAGGAACTAAAACACTTATTAGAGCATGGGTATGGATCTCGGGGATTAGGAAGCTTTTTTTCTTTCGCTTTTTTGTCATTTTAGATGACATTTTACAGAATGTTTTCTGTGATTCTCCTGCGATCAATTTGTTGTCAAAATGTATATAGGTAATACATTATAACTACTAACTGTGAATTCCAACTAACATACCTGACACTATGGTTGCCACCTGTCCCGGATTCGCCGGGATCATCCCGGAATTCTAGGCTACGTCCCGGCACAAAAAATGTTAACCGGGGCCCGGGATTATCCCGGAATCATACATTGAACCAAAAAAAATGTTAAACTTTTTATAAAATTAATAAACATGTCTATTTTGTGCTGTTTTATTAACTTATGTTTTATTATCTTATTGATCAATATAAACATACCTAATTTTATATTATCGATACTGCGGTGCCATTCCTACCTATATTCCTATCTGCGTTCTATTTACGTCCAGGAGTTAGTCCGAGTAGCTTACCCTTTTAAGTAATTCGTTCTTATTGATTGGTACCTATGTACTCAATATTATTTTCTTGTTAGTCATCGAATGTTTTAACATAGTACTCTATAGCTTTGGCGAGTAGCAACTTTTAGTTTTATAAAAAATGGTGAAGGTGCAAGATTTTGGAGATGACGTCGCGGATGTGTCCAAAAGGTGGCAACCCTACCTGACAATATCCATGCCTGGCAAGAAAAACTAATCGCGATCCTTGCTGGACAAAGACAATTTTTTTAAAATTGTTTTTGGCAAAATGAGCATTCTTTACCGAAAGAATATTTTAAAAATATTAAGTTGAAGTGTTATATGCAGGCGAAGTCACGGGTAAAGACCTCTTATCAACATAAACTATAATAAACAAGCTGTAATATATACCATTTTATCATATTAAAAATTTAAATCAATACGCATTTTAATTTTTTGGTAGATGCGACGCCGACGGTCAGGAGTTTAATGCTGTTTTAGGTCATCAAATTAAGCTGAGCAAAATTATAACACTAAACCCTTTTATTAGATTGTAAAATCAAATTAAACCAATTTATTCAAAAATTGCAAACACATATCACAGGATTCGCGATAAAGGGATTTAAAGAACATTTACTACAATAGAAGTTCTAGCTGGTCATTAACAGCTAGTGGTCGCTAGTTATATTTATAACTAAAACATAAGGGATGTGATGCTGTGAATGGCATAAAACATATAGTTATGTTTCTCCAGCACATCTATGTACCACTGGAAACAGATCTACCGCTTTCCTGGTGTTCGAGGCGCTTCTCTCCTCCATTTCCAATGCTGGGTTGTAAAGGTGGTTTTATTTTGCATAATACTTGACTTTTAGCGAGTGTAGCCACAGTTTAATTTGTTGTGCCAACTGTTTAAATTAAGAGTGGTAGAAAAGGTACGCAGGGGAAAGTTCCCTTGAAATGGACATTCAAGTTTTATATATACCTTACTGCTAGCAGCAATATCATACCTTCTATATATCTTTATAGTTTTGCATTTGTGATCTCCACCTACTCCTAGCGTCCTCTATTTACAGTGGATTCACTTACCTGGGCAAGGCGCGTGTTGCGGCAAGGTCAGTGGCATAGATTTGGTGTGAAAAGGAAATATTTACCTAGTTTCAAAAAGAGAATAACTCGCTTATTTGATAAGATTGCTTACAAAAATTTATACCAGGAGATTATTCATTTTATAGAGTCTTTAATACTCATATTGCTTCCACAATATACCTAATTCAGAATTTTTAAAACAGAATAACAGAATTTAGTCTATAAATTGGCATATTCCGACTTAAATATAAAAAGAAACGGGACATACCATGGAATTATTATATTTACACAGTTTAATTTGTAAAACAGTAGTATACAACTATAACCAGCTTCTTTTTATGGCCTCTGAAACTATAAGAGACAATTTGTTTTTATGATCCTGACTCATGTTCTTCAACGTGCTGGTTAAGTGTTCAAGTGGATCAAATCCCTCAACAGTGACATCTTTACCGGTGCCCTTTTCACCAAAAATCATTGTCGAAAAAAACATGGCATGACCGAGTTCTGATTCGGCAGCAGCAGTGCGTATTTCCTCGAGATATTCTTTGTAGGTTAACTCGGTGTTGAAATTTAGTCTTCGTAAAGTAGAAGTAAATTCATCAAAATAAAACCTACAAAAATACGGTATTTTCATTCCAGAAAAAAGTATAAAATTTACTCTACACTACGCATAGCCACTCCAGACATGCTGACTGCATCGTGAATATAAAGGTACTATAACATAGAAATTTGAATTTTGAACTTTAAACAAGTTTAATGCCACAGGCCCCAGTGGCGTAGCTAGGGTGGGTGATACCAATAACTACTTGAATACAAGGACACAATGCTTAACTGTGACGTCATCAGCCGTGGTCATATGAATAAATGAATACAATATTATATTATATGCTTTTTTTGGATTTATGTTTTTGTGTGACTTATAAATTTGCACTTTAGACCATCATTATTTAAATATTTAAACGTGCATTTGGGCAAATTATGCGTTAATAAGATCTAAAATATGTATAAGTGATAAAAACTATAATGATTTTAAAAAGAACTACTTTGTGTAAAATGTTTTACTGTAGTTTTTTTAGGTACATATTTTAAGGTGAGTATTAATACCAATTATAAAAAATAATATCTTCTATTAAACTAAGAAATCCTAAAGATTTTGCCTCAGATATTGTGTATCCTCAGATAGCAAAATTTTCCAAAAATTTAGGTACTCGAGGATTTACGAGTAACTAAGTACTGAGAAAAATTTACTGAAAATCATCATTGGATTACCTAGCCACTTTAAAGTTAAAGTTAATGTATGTCCAATTATTTTGTATATGTATTTAATTTCCTTTTATGACCTTTACCTAATCGGTTATTTTTCTTGGCACAGTAATTTTTGAGCAGAGTGTTGGTAATACTGCTAAGTAAAATATCAATAATTGTTTTTGCTGAGTGTGTATTGCAGCCATCAAAGTATATTAAAAATTCTTGTTTAAGGATATATTTAAATACGAGATTAGTCAGAAATGATTTTTGAGAAAAAATGTTTAAGAATGTATTCTCATGGTCACTAAGTATTTTCTGGAATAAAATATATGAAACAATAACTATTTCAATTACATGATCTCTAGGATATTGCAGGGCACCTCTGCTTAAGTTAGTTATGAGATTAAAATTATCTTCAACAATAAGTTCTTTATTGCATATCAAAGAATTTTTGCAATAATTGCATTTCAGCTTCTTTAAAGCAATATGGCTGCAATATCCCCCCAGATACGTAATCACGGGCATTTCTGGTTTAAAGTTGTCCATATCAGATTTTTGAATAATAATATTTTTAAGAATTTCGTCAATTTCTTTAGAACAGTCTTCAGCACTGTCCTGTTCGTCACAATCAGGTGATTCGTAGAATTTTTCAATTCTTAACTCTCCAAAATTATGGGATTTTAGTGTCAATATTGATTGAATTCGTAGTCGTTTTTCAGATTCATAAAGTTGTCGAATTGAGATGTGATAATGTCCACCCGCTAACTGTCTATACTTTCCAAAGCGATTTTCTAAGGGATCAGTTTGCAATTTTCCTAACAAAATATAATTTAAATTTAATTCCTCAAAACAATATTTCACAATTTCCAGCACACCATAAATTGTATGGGACAAAGCTGTGTGAGTTTGGCGTGTTAATTTTTTTAAAAAAATTTCTGATTTCCAGTTATCTAACCAAATCAACATTTGTTTCAAAAAGTCAAGTTTTGGGTCGTTTACTATTTTACCTTTTACAATAGGTTCCTGGAAAATATCACGCAAACGCTTTCCTTTTAATGGTGTTTTGACGTTTATTATATTCCACCACTTTACTATTATTTTCAAAAACTCGGCTGTGTCCTGAGCATTGGGGATATCTTTGTCAAAATTTTGTAAGCCCTCAATTACAAAAGGATTAAAAACTTTTAATGCCAGTTTTACATTTTGTCTTTCCATGCTAGACGGATACAGAGCTTTTAAATTTAAAGAGAAGCCAAATTTTAGTAACATGTTGTGTTCCAAGTCATGCAATTTTTTAAGAGATGCAAAACATGCAACTTTTTCTTCGCCAGTAAAAAAGTCGGGATATGTAAATGTCTGATCAGGTTTTGAGTTTAGCCAGGCATTGAATATACATTTTAAGAGATGGACAGAATCAAACAAGTAAAATAAAGGTCTTTTAGCATCGACAGGGTGTGGGAACACTATATTAAGTTCTTTTTTTGGTGAAAAATTTGACATAGCTTTTCCATTAATGGCATTGTTGTCACTGAGTACACAAAAAACTATATAACCGATAGCCTCTAAATGAGTTATTATTCTTTTGATAAAATGAAAAAGCAATTCATGGTTAATTTTAGATATAGGGGCAATGTGAACAACTTCTTCCAAATCTGAACAAATACTTGTAATCATGAAAGTATATGCAGATGTTGCTAACAATTCGTTATTATTTACTGATGCCCCCACCAGGTTTCCCCCTTTATAGTCTAAATAAGGGTTAATATGAATTTCATCCATTAGCAGACAAACATTTTTGTCTTGATCATTTAAATATTTAAAAATATTTTGTGCGTAAGTCAAAAAAAATTTTTTCTCATCAATATGGGGATCAGTTAAAAAATTATTACAGACGCCTTTGATAGTTTCAGGATGGGGTAAAATTATTGGCCAGTGATTTCTTAAATATCTGTACGCATGAGGACTGATTGTATATACAATTGAACAAAATACCATAGTTGTAGTGGAATATCTGTATCGTTCTTTTGGCAAAGTTCTTAATTTTATTTGTTCGGAGATAAATTGCAAAGCTTGTGCTAAAATATCATTGTCTACTTTTAAGTTTTTTAGCAAATCTGAAACAAAGTTCAAAATTTCATTAATTTTTGACATATCCATGTTATTTTTTCTGTAGTCATATTCGGGATCGCGGTCAGGATTCGAGTTATTTTCAGAGTTATTATTGTCTTCTTCGGAATCTAAAGGAAGAATATTCATCGAACAATCAATGGTATCAAGTAAATTTCGCAATTCATCCAAACTACTTGACAAAAAGGGCGTTTTTAGTTTATCAATTTGTATACTTACTGGTTGTCCGTACAAGTATGTACTTATTTCTAAATTATTATTTATTTTAACAGCCCACGTAATTGAAGGCCCCGGAATATGCTTAATCTTAAAGAGAGTCTTTGAAGTTTTTTCATTAATAATAAACCACCCTTCATTTAAACTAAATGTTTTAAACAAATTATTAAATTCTTCAAAAGTTTTATAATTTGTAAGTTCTTTATGTATTAAAATTTCACGCTTGCTTTCTTCAATACCTTTTTGAAATCGTAATTCGTCTAGTTCTTTAAGTTTTTCTTCTCTGCTTTTTCGATGCGTTAAAGTTTTTGATAAGTATTTTGGACAATTGGGAAATTTACTAGGTACGCTGTGCTCTTTTAATCTTGGTATATTTAACTTTACAGAAACGACCTCACCGGTTCTCGTGTCTTGCTGACTATACTGCCTGATAAAATCATCTTCTGTAAAATGAAGCTCACATACTCGGCTACTAGCATTTGGAATAAAATTTTCACGATGTACGGCATTCTGCCATTTCACTTGCCCTTCCACACTCTTAGGAAAACGAAATACTCGTACTGTTGGTCCGTTTGGGTAATTACCCTTACAACCGACTACACAACATCTATAAGGCATTTTAATAATTATTTAAAACACTATTGAAACCGGTAATACACTTTGTTTTTTCACTAAATACACAAAACACTTGTAGATTGTTAACACGAAAAGGAAAACTGCATGTCATATGGTACAACGTTGCCAGATCGACGGTAGCGTTTTGTCTGCTGACTGCACGTTTACTAAAACTTATTATTATTGTTATTTTTTTATTTAACTTCAAAATACTCCCAATAAAATACTGCTGTAAAATTATATTAGGCCTGTGTTAATAACTAAGTTAACGTAGTTATAAACACATTACACAAAGAAAAGTTATTTCTAAGCTTATCCTAATTAAGAATTATAGATAATCTGACAATATTGTTTCAAGCACATGTCTGGACGCACAGCGTATTCGATTGACAAAATCTAATCGATCCGGATCAGGTTACAAACATTAAGTTAGAGGAATACGTAATTGAATCAGGAAGGGTAGTAGAAAGAGATGAAATGTGTCGGAAAGTGATCCGGATCGGTCCAAATTTTTGTCAATCGAATACGGCTCGGGCGGCTGGACCTGAAAGGAGTTTTTGCGTATGGCCATAGATTAGGAGTTGTTGCATAGATAACCGTATATGTAATGACTTCGGGTGATGACGTCACATAACGTTAAGTCATAAGCATTGTGTCCTTGTATTCAAGTAGTTATTGGTGATACCCAGGGCGGCTATCAATGTTATCATCCCATGATAGGGTGATGGTTAAAAAAAAATTTTTGGGTGCCACGCCCAAACTAACCCGTTTGGGTTACTTTGGCGGCAAAATTTCTATTTTATCATTACATTTTTGTTGATACTCCTGGATTTTTAAATAGGAAAAATTTAAAATAGATAATTTTTTAAAAATAATTACTAAAGTCCTACAATTAAAACAAATCTCTAGGTATAAAATTTTACATGTAGATAAAAATTCTTGCTTGAAACATTTACAAACTTTTATTCATAACCTAGTATGTATGAAGTTTGGCAAATCAGTCTGTGACAGGGACGAAAGGGGGAAATGCCACAAAAAATGGCCAGGCCATTCTAATAAATTCTACGAAAATGGGCGTGCTTATTATTTTTGTCTGAATAAAAGGTAACAAATAAATATAGCAAAAATATTCACTTTAGATTTACTTAAATATTTAACAAAAACTTTTAACAATGAAAACAATGGCCTCTTCATAACAGACCCTATAAACATTGGCAATCACTTCTCGCGTTTGACTTTTTATCGCTTGATCCATGATGAATACCTATTACGCCGCGCCGCCAATGGAGGAATAACCAAGGCGCTTGCTATCGCCACTCGCTCTAAGTACATTTCTCATCAGTCATCATTTCTTTTACCATATAAGTGGATTCATTAAACAACCATTATTTGACTGGTCTGCATTACGTTTTGGTATTGATATTGGCTAGATTTATTGAATTTTGGAGAGTTTTGCAAATTGACTTTTTTAATCTCGCACAAACGTGCAATTTTTTTTATATTTTAATTTTAATGGGCTTATCCAGCAAATTTTTTTTAGTTCATAATACAAAAGTGCTTCATTCGAACAGCTTATCTCCAAAATATTAGAATTATTTTTGATGGAATTCACCCCCAAAACAGCGGTCAAACATCGCTCATTATGAAACGGGACGATGGCGTCTGGTGACGTAATCCCACGATGAGCGATAAACACTGGCACCGCTGGAAAGATTTTGCAATAAACTTTGTCAAAATGACACTTGTCAAAAATCTTATTCCCCTTAGGGAATCATGGCGGTGTTGTATTGGATTTATCGCATTGCCCGTTACATTCAATTGTTTTTCGTGGGATGACGTCAAGCTGGAAACTGAATGTTTTCAATTTTGTCGAATTTTAAACCTTAATATTTTAGTTATTATCCGTCCAACAGACGTAATTTTGTGTGTGTGTTTTTCGATTGACTGATTGTGCAATAATATTAACATATTTATTGAAAACGCGAAATAACTAAACAAGCCCATTGCCCTCGAATGTGCGATTTTTTGTTGTATTGTTATAATTTTGATTTTTGTTTGATGCGGGTGTCACTACTTAAAGGGTGTCACCCGGGGCAGGCTATTGTATTGTTATAATTTTGATTTTTGTTTGATGCGGGTGTCACTCCTTAATGGGTGTCACCCGGGGCAGGCTATTGTATTGTTATAATTTCGAATTTTGTTTGATGCGGGTGTCACCCGGGGCAGGCTACTGTATTGTTATAATTTTGATTTTTGTTTGATGCGGGTGTCACTCCTTAAAGGGTGTCACCCGGGGCAGGCTATTATATTGTTATAATTTTGATTTTTGTTTGATGCGGGTGTCACCCCTGAAAGGGTGTCACCCGGGGCGGGCCGCCCCCCACGCCCCCCCCCCCTAGCTACGCCACTGACAGGCCCTATCTACGATAAACCATTTTTGTAATACTGACATTTTTATACAGGGTGTTTTGCAGGTCGATGCAAGCGCGATACACTTACAACGGCATGCTACGTTATGAAGTCACTTCGAGGGAAAATCTTAAATTGACTAGCAAATGAAATATGACAATAATATTTTAATAAACGTCAACTCAACACAATACCCGACAATAAACTGACCTGTAATAATATTTAAATAAACGTCAACTCAACACACTATCTGACAATAAACTGACCTGTACTTATGTACAAGGGGTGAAAGCGTCTAGTCAATTTAGGATATTCCTTCGAAGTGACGTCATAGCGTAGCATACCGTTGTAAGTTTAGCGTGGATGCAAGCCTTTTGGGGCGTGGTAAATTAAGTCATTAAGAACCTATTTACCTACACTTACCTTAGTACCAAGTCTTACGGTTTTCGAGATGTTAGCCAATTGCATTTTTTTTAAATCTCAGAAGTCCTTCGTTATGATATAATAATTGCGATAACCAGAAGTAATATCCTAATTATTTTTGTTTGATATCTTAACATAATGTGTATAAATGGGTTTACAATGATCTAAATATAAAGTAAATAATAATAATTCCATTTTATAGTGGCAAAAAGTATTAACTTCATTGCAAGTTAAGTTTTCTCAGGAAACATCACGAAAAAAATAAAGCGTTGGCTTTATTTTTTTCTGTTTCCTGAGAAAAACTCAACTTGCTATGAAGTTAATACTTTTGCGACTATAAAATGGCATTATTATTTAGTTTATCTTTAGATCATTGTAAAAGCATATAACACAACTAATACACATGATGTTAAGGTAACAAACAAAGATAATTAGGATATTGCTTCTGGTTATCGCATAAGTACTTATTAGAGTACCTATAACCAAGGATTTGAAATTTTTCCAAAAACAATGCAATTCACCAATTGCCAAATACCAAAACCGTAAGAATTTGTACAAAGCTAAGTGTGACTAAATAGGTCCTTAATGACTTACTATATCAGCATCTTAATTTTCATGAACATATAAAAAATATAATTAAAAAAGCATACTACAAACTAAGAATTTTATATAACTTTAAGGACTACTTAAATACCGATACTAAACTTAGACTGGTTGATTCAATTATTCTAAGTGGATTAGATTACTGTGATATCATTTATCACAAAAATATCAGTAACGAAGATAAACAGAAATTACAAATTCTTCAAAATAACTGTGTTCGTTTTTCAGTAGGGCTAAAAAAGTATGATCACGTATCACCTAGTTTTGACCAACATAATTTAATTAAATTAGAAAAAAGACGCGAAATCCACATATCCTGTTTTATTTATAAAATAATTTTAACTCAGAAACCAAGATATTTATTTGAAAAAATTGAATTCAGGAATAATATTCATAATGTTAATACTAGAAATCAGAACGCAATAGAAATACCTAAACATCATACTGAAAAATATAAGTCTTCGTTTAAATATAACTCTTCTGTAATTTATAATAATATTCCTTCTAGTCTGAGGGGCTTAAGCTATATAACTTTCAAAAAAAATATAAAAAATTATTTAGTAAGGGTAGGATTGGAAGAATGATTTTTTATAAATCAAAACCCTACCTATTCATGCCAACTAGTATACTACTGTCATTTTTTGGTTTTCTTTTTTACTTTATCATTTTTATATTTATATTTTTAATTGTTTTATTGGCATAAATAAACATCTTTATTATTATTATTATTATTATTATTATTATCACGTCCTAAAAGGTTTGCATCGACTTGCAAAACACCCTGTATTTTGGTATGCTATAGCTACATTATAAGGACTGATTTTTTATTATTTGCTCAAGGGCGGCTGTGCTCGGGAACACGTGATAGACCATTAGACCATAGTACGTTTGCGAGAAAGCATTGTTGTCACGTTGAACATTTGTAATAGTGTTTTTCTAAGGAATCTAAAATGAAATCATGATATACCTTATTTTAATAGCCTACTTTTTATGACCGCCTCCTTCGCTTTCTGATTCTTCTTGTTACTCCAAAGAAACATTTACTAGTAGATAAGTTTAGAGAATTGTAATTTTCATCAATTTTTTCAAAACTTCTTCCTTTGAGATTATTTATATTCTCAATTGGAGTCCGATAAATGGATTTTTTTATAAAAGGCTCTCAAAAGAAATCGCAGGGTGTCAAATCACAGGAACGATGTGTCCATATTTGATGTGTCTTTTGACGTTTAACTCTGTTTTCAAAAAATTCACTTAAAAATTTTAAATTTTCTCTGGTTACATGATGTGTAGCGCCATCCTGTTGGAAGTAACGTTCCCATCATTCGTCATCATGCAGATCATGAATAAATCGTGTTAAATTTTTCGTCCAGTATCTCTTAGCTGTAATTTGTGCCATCAAAATAAATTGGGCCTATTATTCTTCTAGAACTAAGTCACAGATTTACCCACACAATCTGTGATTAAGTGCTGCCCATACACCAACTTTTTACGAATAAAGCGGTCTTTCTACAAAAACATGCAAATTTTCAGTATTCCATATTCGCATAGTTTGCGAATTAACATAGCCTGATAAATAAAAATAAGCCTCATCAGTGAAAAATATTTTTGCAGCACCACCGACATTTTCGTCATGAAAATTGTTTAAAAACCAGGAGTTCATGAATAGCCGTCATTTGATAAGGGTATAGATGCAGATCCTTTTTAGAAGGTTCTGACATGTACTGTAGCATAATCAGTTGCTGAGAAAGATGTCTAATTTAAGTTGAAGAATTATTTTCCATAATTTGCCGCGCTTCTTCAATATCCTCATTTGAACGTTTCGTTGATCTTCCAGTCTCTTTTTTATGCTGAACCGAACGAGTTTCATGAAATTTATTTATCAAGTATTGTGACCCAGTGCGAAAATTATGAAAGGTCATCGAAACAACGTTTTCACTTCAGAACATTTAACCAGGCAACAGAGCTTCCTCAAAACTCGTACCGCTGATAAGTGTCAAAAGACAACAAGAAATTAAATCATATCCAGCGAATAATACGCTATAGCAATCAAAAATCGGTTTCCCGAAAAAAAAAACAATAGTAATTTACCTTCAAACAACTACGAAAATTATAAAATTACTTCGTTTTCTAAACTTTATGAATATGCAAATTCAAAACAAACGACACTGTCACAAATAATCATGTCACTATCTAATAAACAAAACAATTAAAACAAAATAATTAAAAATCACTCGTTATATTGTAACTATCAAAAGGTTTTTTGTCTTACATATAAATGTCTTTTTTCTATCTACACTTTCTCATAGTGAAGTTGAAACCTGTCAAAATATACAAAATGACTTAAAATAAATATTAATACCTTAATAAGGAGGCTTATTTAAATACCTACAGGGTGCGTATTTTATCTAAAATGCCAAGAAGTCGAAAATGATAAAAGTTCTGAAGTTACCCAGCCCCACAATTTCCCTTTGATTAAATTTTGTTTTAAAAATGACAACAAGAATACCGTCAGGCGATTTTACAATTTATAGATACCTACTGTTTTCCTTACCTGAGAAGATCATCCATAGACTCCTTAATAACATCATTTCTTACACTAGTTAACAGAAAAAATACTACGTCTTTAGCATAAGGTAGATAAAAACACATTTGATAATCGAGAATTTTTACCAGAGGTATTTTTCCTTTCGTATAATTTACCATAATATTGTTTATCCAAAAGTCGTTATGTGTAGTCGTATTCCACGGTTCTTTCGTCAACTTTCTAACATCCGCTGCTGTTTTATCAAAAAGTGGTTTTATTTTAGGCATGTATGGAGCAATATCGGGTATATTAGTTAGTTCATCCAATAGCAATTCTGTAGGGTTTTTGGCTTCCGAAGGAGATGGTTCATCTTGCACATCGGAGTTGGTCGTCTGATTGTTGCTGGGTGGTTGTGGAAGGCTTTTATCGAGATATGCTTTTAGAATTGGAAATAGATCTGGTTTTGTCTCTTTAATGGCAATAGGAAGTGCGTGAAATAACGCTAAATTTTTTAAAATTACTTTTGAAGTAATCAAGTCAAATCCTACATATCTGTCTTCATTTCTAAATCCTAAAAAAATATTTGCTTTTTTTTTAATAGCGCTTAGAATCCACAGATAACTTGATAGGGGGGCGCCAATAAAAAAAAATTGAATGACAACGCATGACAAAGGGTACGGTAGCTTTTTATTAAAAACTATAAATTGAATTGCTTACTGGAAACGAATATAGAAAGTTTTTTCATAGAGAGTATAAACTGCAGGAAGACAGAGTCTAACGATGAAATGGCGAGCTAACATACATCTTTCTTCAAATTTTATATTAACGCGGAGGAGATTCGGTCAACAAGAACCAGCGCAATAATTTATATCCTAAGACCAAGTTAACGACTAATATATTACATCTTATGTAAAGGGATGTAAAGGTGCAAATAGCGTTTTGTTTCCAAAACTAACCAAAAATAAAATACCCTTATTTTTTGGGATATTAAAAAAATTGTAAAAAAGTTACCTAAAATTAAAAACTTAACTCAAATGTGAAATTTAAGACCAATATGTTAAATTTTGCTTTTTTATAATATTTTTCCAAAACGCTACACCACTGGTAAATTTTGATATTTTGAATTAAAAATATTTGTAGAAATAAAGGAAATATATTTCTTTAAATTCAAAAAATGTTCACATTATCTAATGTTTTTATAATATAGTTGATTGAGATATGCTCGTGTTGCAAACATAGTTAAATTAAATCAATCCAGCTTTACATTTAGTAAAAATACAAATAGCTCTTGCCATACTAATAAAGAATGCATTATTTATTGATTCTCTAAATGTTATCAAAGCACGTTGTTAATAATACAAAATATCATAATTACCCAGTAGTATGGCGTTTTTGGAGACACTATAAAAAAAGGAAAAACACTAACATTTGATATACAAGTCCCAATCGTCTAATTTGGGTAAGATTTTTAATGTAAAATAACTTTTTTTTATAATTTTGTTTTGATCCGGTTAAAAAATAAGAGTTCTCCACTCGTGGTAAGTTTTGAAAGAAAAATCACATTTGCACCCTTACTAACAACTTTACATAAGATATGGGAAATTAGTCTTTAGTTTAAGAATAAATACTAGCTTTTACTTAGAATAAACCTTTCTTAAAATCCATAATAAAAAAGTTTTTTAGATGTTGCTAACTTTCTTGGACACATTGTATATTGGCGACTGTTGGCACTAATTAGTTTTTTCTTCAAGAAAATAGAAATAAAATTATGACACCCGCTTTTGTGATGTTGTTCTTTTATTTAAGGATTTTGTTTGATAACGTTCGATTGATTGTCAAATACATATTTTAATCAGTTTTTAAAACTTTTGTTAATCCTGATTCTTTTTACCCGAGATAATTTCCGGAAGTTAAGATTAAACTAATTGAATGCAATGTTATATATTAGGCAATCTTAAAGAAAGTTGCAAAAACGATTTAGTAGGGAGGCCAAATGAATTTAAAATTATTTTCGTGGGACTGGGTAGGTTTATACCGACAAGTGGTATCGTCGTAATCAGCGTGGCTTCCTGAGCAGCAAAAAACCTGTTGTCGCTTTCTAAACTTGTGGAGTAAGTTGCTATGACGTCACAAAGATGGCGGCCCTTGGTATCATATTTTGTCGATTATCTCAATAACTACTTAACCGATTTATACCAGTAATATGTCATATGACAGGTACTTATATGCTTAATAAAAAGTGTCTAGCAATCTTACATGTAGGTTTTATATTTAAAAAGATATTTACAAAAACTTACCATATTCAAGGATTTTTTTTAAATAATAAAATAAATAACAATCATCTAGAAAATACTATAGTAATAAAAATATTACTGCTTTCTCAGCTACGTATGTATATTACAGAACTTAAATTTTTTCGTATGAAAAATGACAAAGTTGTGGCAAATTAACTCAGATGCGCCGCGCGACCCAGCAAGAGCATGTATGATTTTACCTCGACAAAAATTAAACCGATTTAGTAAGGTGTCATTATAAACTTAAATGAAACCAAAAATCTTGTAGTTAAGCTTCGTTATAAAGTAAATAAGTATTAGAAGAACCAATTTTTCAGAAAAAAAGTCAGTAGATTTTTATAGCAAATCAGCATCATCTTGACATTCATAATTATACTGATTAAAATACTTTACACCGATATGAGAAACATCTTCCATGTATTTCTGTTTTCGGTCTGCACAACCACAACGGATGTCCTACAACCTGTCTTGCAATTGCAACAGATTAACCCCAAGTTTTTGAGCGATATTGGTTCCTTCGACGATGCTATGGGACGTAGTTGGTCATCAAGTTCCTTACTATGTTAAAATATGGCTGCCCTCAAGTTGTCGATGTTATAAATGTCTTTAAACGTCGGTTTTTTAAATAAGTACATTTGAATGACGACTGCGAATGGTAGGCAAGTAAAGTAAAATATTAGGATCAATTTTTCTTGCAACGTCATAAACTGGTATAAATTTGTTCCATATTTTAACCACACAGTCAGGGTGACCAGATGTATTTTTTTTAAGAGTATTATTTACTTATATAGTACAGAATTATCTTTTACTAACCAGATTACTCTATAAGTACTCTAACTTTTTCCGTTATTTGGCTCATATATTTTTTCCATCTCAGCTTAAAATCATTTAAAAAAAATCTCTTAAATATTACCAAATTGGTCTCGCTCAATTTCCCTATAAAAACAAAATTGTAACTTTGCTCTTTCGGCCGCAAAGCATCTTTTAAAAACAGCAAATGGTGCACATTATGTTGGGGGTTTTTACTTGAACACTCGTCACGCCAGGTTATCCTTTTTTGCTATGTATATTGTACCGAAAAGAGAGAAAGCAAGAGTGAACCAGCTCATCTTGTTCAGTTTAACCAGTTGGTCATCGGTTTTCACTATTTTTGTTATTTTTAAAAGGTTTTTGCTAGTTAAAAAAAACGCAGTGCCCCATTTCGTGTGGTACCTACTTAAATAAAAGCGAAAATACGAATCGATAATTCATGCTGTTTTGTACAGTTCAAAACGCAAAATGGCATCGCGGAACTGAATCTTTCGAAGAAATCTACAATTGCTCGGCTATGGCGTCACTAGTGGGAGGGGTTGCCAGGCGTCCGTATCCCGCTCCCCATCACTAATTTTAAGCGACCAGGGTCAGACTAGTCAAATAAAATAGAAGACACTGATTAACCCAACAAGCCCCCCAGCTCCTCGGATTCAGATCCAAGTACCAATAAATTGCATCAACGCACCACCTCACAAATTTCCCGTGGACAGGGTTCGGTCGGTTCTGTCGGTCTATTTTAGACATATACTCTCTTTTGTCAAAAAGAAATCTGGTCGCCCTAAATGGTAGTTTTTCATGAAAGTGGATCATTAATTAGCAGCACTCCCGTTTCACGACTGTGTATTATTAGTCTCTCGAATCCAGTCAAGTTGCAATCTATTCCATGGAAGACAAAACGAGTATCGCCCTCCTCGTGCTTGGATTGCCAACGTTTTGGGGAATATTAGTGCTTACTGGTTCAGGATCAGGAAAACCACCAGAGGTCAAAAGTTCTTGCTTGGAATCGAGCTTTGATGCTTGTTCCACAATTTCCTCGGACCGAAATTCTTCCAAGCTTGCCTTATTTTCAATTGAATGTATGAAGCGGTCCCACTTTCTGGGAAGGAATGTCCCACGATTTGATAGATGCCTTGTTATGGACACCTGCACACAAGTGTCCACATAACACGACTTATGATGAGAACCTGGCTTTGGCCTGACCAACGAGCTTAGTTGGGCGCACCGGCGACAGGCACGCCGCGCGCGGTGCCTGTTAAAATCGACATAATTTAGTCATTTCTCAAGCACTTTCAAAAACTCAAACTTTATAATATACCTAAGAAACGCAGCAAGCTTTTTGATAATAAAATATTTTTCAGACGATTGCTATTTATCGCGTGATTTAAAAAGAATTGAAATCCTTGAAAATAATTAGTTTTCGTAAATACCTTTTTAAATATCAAAGCATTAAATATATAAGCATTCCGATACCTATCATATGACACATTAGTGGTATAAATTGGTAAAGTAGGTATTGAAATAATCCACAAAATATGATTCCAAGCCGCCATCTTTGTGACGTCATAGCTACTGAGTCCACAAGTTGAGAAAGCGACAACAGGCTTTTTGCTGCTCAGGAGGTCATGCTGATTACGAAAATACCAAATGTCTTTATAAATCTGTTCAGTCCCACGAAAATCGTTATTTGTCGAGTTAATTCCATTTGGCCTCCCTACTAATTAGTTAATTCGCCAGAAACATTGTTCATAGATCACTTTCAAGTCCCCCACAATAAAGTTAATCGTTGCAGTTATCCTGTAATCAAGGCTTACAGTAAAGTGGCCAGGAAAGCCCGGATCTCTCCTGAACTTTATATGGTTGCTTCTTCTTTTCTGTCCCATACGGAAATGTTAAATTTAATAATAAAAATCCCTGATAATCGTTCAGTTCCGTACATCATCATTGTTCTTGTGTTTCCATAACATGTGCGAAAATCACACCTCTTTTTAGTGAACTTAATAGAACTTTAAATCCTCTGTGACATATCCGCCCTGTCACATTTTACCTTTTCATGTTAAATGTCAGAAGATTGGTCAAGCAGCAGTGATAGAGTGAAATTATACAAGTCACTACAACCTTGACAGTTCTGCTATTATCAATATTTATTTATATGTCGTCTTTATATTATTTTCGAAACTTTCAACTTAAGGAATAAAAAATGATTGATTTAACCCCGCTTATTTTACTTAAATACGTTCTCTAGACAACCAAAAATAAAACAGTATTAAGTACAATGGAAATCAAGTCAACTAGTACATCAAATAGTTTGACAAATTATCAACTCATCAACTACTTGACTTGACGTCTTGGTCGGTACTCACTACTTGACTTGAGCTCGACGTGATGTTAGGTCCAGTCAAGTCGCTTAAAAATTAAGTCAAGTAGTAAGCCCTTGAATATTATCAACTAGCTAAAAAGTAAGACTAACCTTTAGGTATTATATTTTCAAGAAACAAAACTGAATCACCATCAGCTTCTTCTTTTGATGAATCTAAACTATATCTTGATCCAAGGTATTCAGGATAAAAATCCAATTTAATTTCCCTTTCTTCAGCAAAAGATTTTAATACTGGTACAATTTCGGAATACCATTTAATTTCATTTTTCATCATATGCGCATGTATATCAAAACCATCTTTCTTACGACTTAAGGGTAGGCGTTTTGCGACAGTACTAACAGTTTTACAATGTCCATTTTCCTCTGTTTTAAAGTCAACTCGAAGAATCAGGCTCATGTAATTTTCACCTGGAGCTGTAAGACGAGATATCTCGACATTTTTTACTTTTTCCTTTAAATTAACAACTTTTTCTGCGTCACTAATTGTGTGTTCAAAGGTCCTCATTTTTTAATTTAACCTAACAATGAATACCACATCAGCAAAATTAAATTCCATCAAAGTTATTTGTACAATGTTATCAATCAGGTAAAAATATAATCTTATCTGTTACCTTCTTGGAAACAGAAAAGTGAGTGGTTGGAACAATGCATAAAACAACTTATTGTAGTACTAACCAAATTATCTATTGAAGCTTGTCGAATATATAGCTTTGCCTCTGAACAATTTCATACTTGAGGACGACGAAGTGAGATAGCATTCGGATAACAGAAATGGCAATATTAAGCGGCTTCTGCTTTAGGATAAAGTACTGTCAGCGACGAAAATAAAATTACATATTTGCTTTATACTATTCGGTTTCAATTAAATAAGATTATCTTTCCTGGTCATTAATTTTGCCAAACTTAATTTAACACATGTAGCAGTCAACAGAAATTTTTTCCTGGATTCTGCTTGCTTGATTTTGATAAAGAATAAAGTCAAATTATTTTGTGTTAAAGGGGTTGAATTGTGATTATAAGTGGTTAAATACTTTTCGGAAATTTTGGAAAATACATTTATGGTAGGTACTAATTACAACTCTAAATTCAATAAGTTACCTGATGCATATAATAAATTTCTACCAGTCTTATTATTATGGTTATTATTGAAGCCTGGCAATGACCCTTAATCTATTAAATCCCTCTGATTAACTGACTGGCCGACTAATCTGAAGTATTATAGAAGATGAACAGTATTAAAAGGAGCAATAATACTAAGAAAGTTTATAACTAAACTTTAACGCACTAAATACGCTCTTGAATTTTCTAAATTCTTGGTGGGTTTATTCGCTTTAGCTTCTTGGCGCATAAAATGAGTAATATTTGCTCAAATTTCACCAGCTTGTCCAGATAACACTTTGCCTTTTACTTTAGACACGAACTCCATACTGAAATGCACGTCACGACAGTTAGAACATAAATGAATTAGAAAAAAACATGCACTTTTATTACGTACTGTACCTACCCCGACTGATGCGCGATGCAACTAGTCTACTGCGCAAAAGTGGGCGGAGCTAAGTCAGAGGCAAATCTATATTTGACAAGCTGTACATACCAGCAGATTTCACAACAATGAAAAATAAAACAATGCTCTGAGCGATGGTTGTTTTAAACTTATTAAGACCGGCAAACACTTTAGAAAAATAATATAAAGAATACTGTAACGACAAACTTGATAATTTGATATACATAATATATGTAAAGTATAGCTTTTTAAATCTTTGATATTATTTATACAATTAAAAAATATTTATGAACAATCACAAGTAAGATAATTCTTTACCTCCAAAAACAATTTGTTTTCCAATACCACGTATTTCTAATAATATCGTAATATTAGAATAAACTATTATTTCATAGAAACCTAAAAGAATTTTAAAAACCTAAAAAGAAGTCATGAAGATTAACAATTTTTGCATGTGTACTTCGGATTGGCGGTACCGGTTTCAATAATATTTCCCCGTTATGTTTTGTATGATGTCCCGATGGTTCTGTTGGTATTTAACTTTAAAGCAATCATCATGGGTAGGGGGTGAGAGGGGATAAAACCGAACGCCGAACGAAGTACTAGGTAATTTCTCTAAAAATGTTAACTAATGTGTCATTTTCAGGGTTATTGAGGTCATAAAACTAATTTTGCCTAACAGATGTTAAAAAACATTAAAGGGGTGGGGTGGGAGTGGATAAATCGAAGCAGTTAGATTTTCCCCCCAAAAAATTATGACTAATATGTCATTTTTGGGGTTATATATGTCAGAAAATCTAAGTTTGTATAATATATGTTAATTTTTTAACACATGTTAAAAAGAGGGGGTAAGAGGAGATAAAACGAAGCGGAAGAGAATTTCTTCAGAAACATCGACTAATAAGATCATATTTGGGGCTATTAATGCCAAAAAATCTAATTTTGTATAGCAGATGTTTAAAAATGTTAGGGAGAGGGGATGAAAGAGGATAAAATGGAGCGACTGGGAATTTTTTCAAAAATTTTGACTAATGTCATTTTTGAGGTTATTCAGGTCAGAAAATCTAATTTTGCCTAAATGTAAAAAGATGTTGAGGGAGTGTGGGTGAGAAGCGATTAAATAATGTTTTTAAAGAAAGCTGTACAATTTTCGATATAATTTGGGTCAAGGAATCCGATTTTACCTAACAGACGTTAATAATTATAAAAGAAGATAAAACAGGTGAGATGAGGGGAATGAAATGTATCGAGAAACGATTTTCCTAAAATTCTATGTAATATGATATTTTTTAGTGATATTGGACTTAAAAAAATTATCATTGAATGGACATTACAAATTTAAATGGGAGATAAGAGGAAGAAGGGAGAGAGAATAGGTGCACTAAAATGATTTTTTTTCTTCAATAAGAATTAGCCGAATAGTAGAACAGCACTGAAAAGAATGGCATATTATTTTTACATATTTATTATAATTTATTCAAAGTCAGTCTGATGATAATAAGAAAGCTTTTAACGGGCTTCAAAGAGACCGAGCTTATAACCAGGGTTGTCAGATCTTTTTAAAAAAGTTTTTTTTTTATTCTTCTTATATCAGTATTCAATTGTTAGTCAGTAACTCTCCTTGAAAGCTAGTGTGCAAATGTACTTTGAACCAAGAACTTTTGAGTGTCTAAGAAAAAAAGAACAAGCCTTTTATTAATATTATAATATTTTTTTTAGTCCTTAAGAAATATTGTTGATAAAAAATAATTTAAATGAAAATAAAAAGGGTTTTCACTGTTGTTAAAAAAACTAATTAACAAACCCTTATGTTTCTCCTATACCTACGAACATTTTGTAGAACTGGCAACACCCTGGAGACAATCGCCTCGCTCGAGCCATGTTATTTCGATAAGAATGTAACGACAAGGGCAACTGAAAATTTAACAGCCAGATTCTCCAAGGCTAGTCCGGTCTAATTTGACAACCAAAAGTATTAAACTGACAAGTGTAAGAATAAGTCAACTAATTTTTATACTATGAACTTATTACTGAGCTTTTTCGCAAATTTATCAAGAAAAGGACAATTTTAGTATGCACTTTCAACAATAATAGAACTAAATTCATTACAGGAACTCGTTCCAAGGTGAGAATCGTTTGGAAACCAAGTAAATCGCTGAAATATCACAATAATTTATAAGTTTTTAATGACGACTTATTAACAATGACAGGACAAAAACCGGTCAAAACATAACTGATCAACTATAAGATCTTAATTTAAACCAGTACTAAATCTTAAACTTTCTTAGTGAATCTGAACGTAAATGTTCTAGACGGCGAATCTCAGATTGTTGCTCTCGATATTTCCAAGACCTTTGACCAAGTATGGCATGCCGCACTCCTCAACAAACTACCTTCTTACGGTCTTCTTACCAAACTATGTACCTGGATCGGTAGCTTCCTCTCTAATCGGCGCATATCTGTTGTGGTTGACGGTCACTCATCTAACTTCCATCCTATATATACTGGCGTCCCCCAGGGTTCAGTCCTGGCACAAACCCTATTTCTTCTTCACATTAATGACCTGCTCTCTTCAACTACCAATCCCATCCACAGTTATGCTGACGACAGTACTCTTCACTCCAATATTCATTTTTCCAGACAAGCTTCGAATAAAGAGTTGGATAATAGACGCAGATCTATATACCCTTTCCCAAGATCTTCAATTGATCTTAGTTTGGGGTGCCAAGAACCTTGTTCAGTTCAATGCCTCCAAAACCCAGTCTTGCTCCCTGTCACGCAAAAAATCTGGCAACGCTTGCCCCATCCACATGAATGGCCAAGCCCTACAAAACAATCAAACATTAGATCTTGTTGGCGTCGCTTTCGAACATGATCTCAGTTGGCACAAACACATTACTTCAGTAGCCACATCGGCAGCTAAAAAGCTTGGTTTTCTCTTTCGAGCCAGGAAATACTTCTCCCCCTCCAACTTATCCACTCTCTATGTGTCCCAAATAAGACCTAACCTAGAGTACTGCTCCGACATCTGGGGAGCGGCATCACCTACGACATGTAACATCCTTGATTCTATCCAAAAGAGAGCCAATCGACTAATCAATGATCCAGCCCTCACGAAAAAACTCCCTTCTCTCTCTCATCGCCGCGCTGTTGGGGTTTATCCCTTTTCTACCGCTACTTCCACGGATTTTGCTCTCAAGAACTAGCCGGTATTATTCCCCCCTTGACTGCTCCTAACAGAACAACAAGAGGAGCGTTACGTATCCATCCGTTTACTGTCCAACTACAAGAGCCTAGAACAGACCACTTCTCTCTCTCATTCGTACTTAGGGTCTCCAGACTATGGATGAAATTGCCTGCAGATGATTTCCCTTCCCTTCCCAACCTCCAATTCTTCAAATCCCGTGACAATAGACTACATGTCCCTTCTCTTCAGACGCCCACGGTACGTTAGTACTTAGGCTTGAGGTCTACGTGGGATGTCTTAGATAAAAAAACAAGAGCAGCGAAATATTTTGAGCGAATGAAATATTTCTATCCACCTGCTAAAAGAATGATGGTTCAGATGATTGAGCCATCACTGTCACAATAGTTTCTTAAGTGAATAGGACAGTGGCGTTATAACAATAATAAAAATAATAAAAAATAAAAATTATTTATTTATCTTTATTTTGTTGTTCTTTGTTCGTTGTTCATTATGTTTTGATTTATTTTCAATTATTGCTATATTCTTTTACCACGGCTCCTCAGTCACATGTACTCGCTTGAGAGCCAGGTCGCGGGATTTTTTATTTCCAGAATTTTTTGGGCGCCATCCAACCAAAGGGGTTGAAAAAGAGAAAAAGACAGTATGAAGAAAGAAAACAATTAATTGGTTTATTAAATTTTCCCTATACTCTGAAAGAGAAAATAATTCAATAATGCACGTCAATCTAAAACAATAATTTTATTGTAAGTAAGTACTATTGAAATGCCAAGGCAATGATAATATTTATAACAATTTCTATAAACACAGCAATTTAAATTAATCTACAAAATATTAGAAAAGACAGTAAAATATAGTATCTGTATTACCAGTTCCAAGTGGACCAAGACATAATACCAAATTAATGACTTATAGATAATGATCAAATAATTTAAATTTCTTTATCTGAACTTGAAATCCTTTACTAGGCAAAATATACATATGTATCTAAGATTTACAGAAAGGGGTATTGACTTATTTTAACAAATTGGGGTATAGGTACAATTTTGCAGGGTTAAAGAGACAAGTATAGTGTAGGTAATAATCTGTAGGTAACGATACTCTCTCGAGTCAGTGTTACTCTACTCAAAATAAACATAAAGTTAAGCAGATTTTAATGGTATAAACAAAAAGTTCAATGCTATCATAAGCTATACAAAAAATGTAACTGGGGTCAAGGGTTAACAAAAATCGTTTCACAGCACATCGTGAACGTATCTACTATTAGCAAAAAGTTATATCAAAGCCAAAAAGGCACTTAAAATACTCCTTGAAGTGTTAAATCAAGGCCATCAATAATAATATTTAATAACATAATTATAATTTATAATTTTTAAGAGAGAGAAAAATCTAATCAGTATGAATTTTGTGAAAGGAAGTATTAGCTAAATATTTAAATAAAATACCGGATGATTACATTTAACATAGTTATTCTATCACATAATTAAGTAAAAGATAAATATTGCCAAGACTTAGCATGGTACTTCAGGGTTGGGACAGAAATGTCTTTAAAATTTACGCATCTTTATAGTTTGGTGATCACTCGAACAGGTTCTCGGCTGGGCTGCGCATCCAGAGCTCTGGGTCACGGAAATGTCAGGCAGGACTACGGCTATTCACCAGATGGATTCTTCATCCAAAGACGTCCTTCACCAACAAAATAACAAACCAGTACTCGGTAACACCCAAAACTGTCAGGCAGGACTACGGCTATTCACCAGATGGATTCTTCATCCAAAGTCGTCCTTCACTTACAAAATGCCTTAACCACTACTCGATAACACCAAAATTGTCAGGCAGGACTATGGCTATTCACCAGATGGATTCTTCATCCAAAGTCGTCCTTCACCAACAAACGTCTTGATCTCCCACAGGCCCTGAGACCTTGCTAATCCATTGGAAGGAACAGAAGAGATATCTCTCGTCTAGCATGCCTTACTCCTCGCACTCGCTGGGCACGGACAAGGTACTAGAGGTTGGCTAAGGTTAGGTTCGAAATTTGGCATTTGGCCTTCAACTCTTAAAAACCATAGGCGTAGGTATTCATTTTATTGACTTCAAGGTTTATGAAATAATGAAAGTAAAATAATATAAATGAATTTCAACGTAAGTTGTAACAAGCATGAAATGGTTGTTACAGCGTGTGTGGTTTAAACGATTTACTCTAATTTATGTATTTATTTTTGTTTCACAATTGTGGTATTGGACAGGTAAGTTTTTACTTTGTATATTTCATTAGCAGCATGGCTTTTTGGCGACCATTTGAAACAGCAGATCAAGGTGAATTATCGCAGGAATATAATGAAAATAGATTTGTTTGAAAAATCGTTTACCGAACAGCTTTTACCTAACATTCCGCCGAATTCGGTAATTGTTATGGACAATGCGTCGTATTATTCGCGAATATTAAATAAAATGCCTTACGTCAACACTGAAAAAGAAGATATTCTAAAATTTATGAGAAATAAAAATATGGATATTCCTGAAAGGATTCCAGTAAAAAAGGAATTAACTGAAATTATCAAATGTCGGAACTTTAAAAATGAATACGTGATTGATACTCTTTGCACTAGACGCGGGCATGCACTTTTGCGATTACCCCCATATTATTGTATCTTTAATCCTATCGAAATTGTTTGAGGTACCAAAAAAAATCTTTACGAAAATATAATCAGTCACGAGCTTTAAGCGCAGCTGTCCTTGATAATATTCGGCAGGTAATTAGCGAAATGAGTAGCGCGATTTATGGAAACATTGTGTAGCTCATGTTATAAAAACAGAAAATGAACATCGTGTTTTACCTCCTATAGCGCCAATAGTGATCCAACCTGGAAACAATTCTACTTCTGAAAAATTCCAGTCATTAAATTTTTTTTGCATTTTAAATCAATCATGTTCGTTTAAAACGTATCTTAGTGTCTATCCAGCACCTTATTTTAACATTTAAAATGAAAATTGTAACATATTTAACAATTAATTTAGCTAGGTATACAGGGTGTCCGGATTTCGTTGTATTTGCGGGATATCTCAGTTATTAGTAGAGATGGAGGTTGCGGTTTGCACGTCATGGCGCTACTTTTTTGTGAAACGAAAAATGCCATAAACAGAATTTTCATAGCTTTCTTTGTTTTCGAGCTACAGGGTGATTTTGAGAATTTTCACTTTTTGAGCATCCCTTGTATCTCGGCTATGCCGCATCGTATCAAAATAGGAAAAACTGGCCTTTATGCAGAATGTTACGTAGAATACGATGACGTAGTTAGTTTTTTTCTAAATATTATAATTTTCGAGTAATGGTATAAAGTTGTAGTTTTTTAAATGGGACACCCTGTATATTTATACATCGTTACATTCCGCTTATCGAGGGCTTTTTGAAAATATATAACACATGATATTTATTTTTTCACTGAAGCCGTTAAATCACAATTTTTAATAAAAATGTCAATTTTTATATAGTAGGCTTTGGCTTACAAAACAATTGACACACATTTTAGAAATCTTGTATGTTAAGTTGTTGATATCATCCATTTTAACAATTTGATGATATCGTCAGTTTTTTTATTATTGCCAATTAATTTTTGTAATATCGTTTATTACTTTACTTATAGTTTGTTATTTTTGTTGGCACTCATTATATTAATATGGCTGAAAGCGAGACGTTTAAAAATTTTGAAATTTTTTTAAAAATATTTTTATATATTTTTTCAGCAAGACCTCCTGATCATAATTCTCACGTTATAAAAACTTATCTGGAAAATCAGTTTCCTGGTCACTGGATTCGCACAATAAGATGGCCTCACAGGTCACCTGATTTGTCAGTCCTCGACTTTTTTTGTGGGGTTCTTTGGAAAATAAAATATTTCATACCCGGCATCAAACGATAGAAGCATTGCGTAATGCTACTGAAATCGAATTCAGAAATTTGCAAGCACGGTCAGTTATTCTTTTAATTGCTTTAGGAAGAATAAAAAATGTGACAATATTGTGTTCAGAATAACGGAAATCAATGCGAACAATCTCTGTAATGTGTAGGTACCGTCAAGTGGGGTAACTTCGGACGAATTTCGAAGTTTTTTCTGAATACATATGATAGTGCGATGATAAAAAAATCTCAAAAAATTAATTTAGATTCTTTAGTTCGTCTTCTACACATATGCCAAAAAAAAAGAAGTTTTGAAATTGGAGGCATATATTTTTTTTGTAATGAATAGTGTCCGAATTTCCCCGACAAGGTCGGGTAACTTCGGACAGCTACTGAATCACACGTAAAACGAAGTAAACGCGTATGTTTGGTAAATTCGGACACCAAAAATATTAAAATAAAGTTTATTTAAGGGTGTTAATTTTTAATTTACGATGGGTAAATTAGTCTCGTCATAATTGACGATGTTCTGTGAAGGAACACCCTCCAATGATTTTTCTAACTCATTGAAATAATTATTTATGATGTTGTGGTTAACGGCAGCTCTGACCCTCTTGATATTTTGGGATAGCCTAACCGAAATCTCGCTTTTATATCGAGCAATAAAATTCGTCATCCATTCCCTGTCAGGCATGTTCCCTTCTTTGAACCTTCAGTCGGTGATTCCTTTGTTTTCCATATATATATATATATATATATATATATATATATATATATATATATATATATATATATATATATATATATATATATATATATATATATATATATATATATATATATGGACTAGGTCCCTAGTGTCTCTCATATGAAGGGGAAACCCCACTCTGCCATTTTTTAAATTCCCTCAATCTAAAATCTTTCTTCTTCATCACTTAAAGCCTTGGGGCGACCTGGATTGCTAGTATGCTTATTATTAATTTTGTCGGAAATAGTGGATTTCGGTATGCCATACTTTTCGGCCGCCCCTCGTAACCTCATCTCTCGATTTTTTACCTTACGAACAGCTAACGCAACTTTTTCTTTGTCATAGTATTTGTACGGCTGTCCCCCCAATATTCTTTTGTACTTTCTGCCCATATTTTTGATGTCCGAATTTACCCTACAAAATGACAATTTTTTATCTAAAAATTCATAAAAATTTGAGAAATAAAAATTTTAGCCTCAAATTTGGACAAAACATTGTTGATACTCCACTATATAAAAATAAATATCAAGTTTAACACATGTTACTCGGATTAAAGAGATACACATGTTATAAATCGTGATATTTAAAAAGTAGCATTTTTTCATTAATTTATAAACTCACCCTATATACACAAAAACTCAATCAAAATAACTGATTTTTACTTCACTACAGCAACCACGAGCACACAATAAAAAGTTGTTTAAACGTTAATCACGACATGGCGGTATGAGTAAATTTGGCTTTACGCCCGGTTGTCCGAAATTACCAGTACTGTCCGAAGTTACCCCACTTGACGGTATACGTTTTACTTCATGGCCTACTATAAAATATTGACATTTTTATTAAAATTGTGATTTAACGGCTTCAATGAAAAAATAAATATCATGTGATATATATTTTCAAAAAGCCCCCGATAAGCGGAAGTAACGATGTATAAATATACAGGGTGTCCCATTTAAAAAACTACAACTTTATACCATTACTCGAAAATTATAATATCTAGAAAAAAAAACAACTACGTCATCGTATTCTACGTAACATTTTGCATAAAAGCCAGTTTTTACTATTTTGATATGATGCGGAATAGCCGAGATACAAGGGGTGCTCAAAAAGGGAAAATTTTCAAAATCACCCTGTAGCTCGAAAACAAAGAAAGCTATGAAAGTTCTGTTTGTGGCATTTTCCGATTCACAAAAAAGTAGCCCCATGACGTGCAAACCGCAACCTTCTATCTCTTCTAATAACTGAGATAACCCGCAAATACAACGAAATCCGGACACCCTGTACATATTATTTTGATTATGAGTATGGGATTGAAAACAATGAAGGGGAGTAGGGAGCCCTTTTTGCGTCCGTTTTAAAATTTATACTTGCGTTCGAATAAAATACTTAAAGTGTACGAAGGTAGTGAGCATTTATTGCGCTCATTATGTTTTACTGTTGCGCCCGACTACAACACTTATTAGAGCATGGGAATGGAAAGGGTGTGGGGGAGTAGGGAGCCTTTTTTGCGTCCGTTTTATAATTATTTATACTTGCGTTCGAATAAAATACTTAAAGTGTGCTAGCTAGGGTGCAAGACAGTGTAGTAAAGTGTAGGAAGGTACGGAGCAAAACAGTGTAGTAATGTGTAGGAAGGTAGGGACTAAAACACTTATTAGAGCATGGGTATGGAAAGGGTGCCGGGGAATAAGGGGCTTTTTTCTTTCATTTTTTTGGTCATTTAAATGACATTTACTGTCAATCACGTTTACTGTGATTCTCTTGCGGTCAATTTGTTGTCAAAATGTATATAATGTGTTCTAACTACTAACTGTATATTCCAACTAGCATACCTGACCCTATCTTTTCTCGGCAAGGAAAACTAATACCTCCTCGCGGTCCTTGCGGGGCAAAGAAAATTTTTTTTAAAATAGTTTTTGACAAAATGAGCATTCTTTACCGAAGGATCGTTTTAAAAATATTAAGTGCATGTGTTTTATGCAGGCGGTGTCACGGGTAAAAACCTTTTAACAATGTAAACTATAATGAACAAGCTGTTATATATTTAACATTTAATAGTTAAACTTACCATTAACAGTTCTGCTATTTCAAACTTTACAGTGTTTTTCTTTCAGGAAGTTGATTTATTTTAAAGAACAAAATGATTTACTTCAATAATTTCGGTCTGGTAGTATGTTCTATTAATTCTGCTGCTTGACGGAAAACCGGTTGTAAACATTGATTTAGAAGAAGCAAGGACGAGATACCATTATTTACATTCTAGAGCGATCAGGGATTCCCAAGTTAATCATCCTCAACCTACTTCTTGAGAATAGCTGTTGCCAGTTATGTGGCATATTTTTAGATTGATAAACCACATTAAATTAACGCAGTTACTTAGGTTAATATCTGCAATCCTAAATACCACAGGCTAAAGCATATGACTAAGGATTAATTGATAAATGTGATAATGTCTTGTCATAATAAATTTTTACTACCTAATTTATTTCCATTGGTGATGAAATTTAGAGTAAGAGTGGCCACTTCGCTGGCTCATCACTACTCATCAGAACACGTTGCTTCCCCGTATTCATTGATGATTTCAAGATTTGCCAAGGCATAATGGGTGGTGTATAATGTCTCAAGCAGGTTACGTGTGCAGTCAAATTTCAAGTAATATTGGTTTTTTTCTGAAAGGACTTGTAACGTTCGTCACTGTTGTATTTTCAGGTAAAGTAAAATTCAAAATATACCGTTGATTTTTTGACTGCAATAAATCCTTAATGATGTCTTAGGCTATAAAAGCTCATAAATGTCCATCCCTTTCAGACAGGGCTGGCCCTTAATATTTTACCTGCGACATGAATTATACCAATTGTTAAGATTATTATTTTCCAATTCATTTTAGGAAAAAATGGTTAAAATTAAATTTTTACAGGTAATTAAATTAATTACCTGTAACTTAAGCACTTAATATTAATAATATATAATGATATTTTATTAAGGCACCTTCAGTCACCTTTTTAGCTCTCCTGTGTGAGGTGCGAGTTGTGTGCGCTAATTTGTCTTTTTATTTTAACTATTTAGTTTGCTTAGTTAAACTATTTTTTAAGTATAATGTGGCGTCCATGGACTCATGCTGATGGTGCAGCTAGTAGTGTATCTTTAAAAAGAAAGCATTTATCACCCGATGCGAAAGAAATAGTCAAAAATGTATATTCATCTTTACTAAGAAGGGGTTTGAATAAAAATGCTGCTTTAGCAGAAACTAGTGCTTTAGCTAAAATTCCCTTAACTTCGATAAAGGACATAACAATGAAACCTATTAATGCAAGAAAACAACGAAACGACGTTGGCCAATTAAGAAGTATAGACGAGAGTGATAAGGACCTATTAAGAAGAAAAATTTATGCTATGTATGAAGAACAATCTGTACCCACATTAAAATCATTAAAAATTGGATTTTTGACGTATGTAAGTGCTGTGTAGGTATATTAACATGAACAAATAATTTTGAAATAAGAGAATATGTAGGTATGCATATACCTAAAAACAAAATCCACCCCTGCGCCCATTCATTGCAGTTTAAAGATGTTGGGATCAACACAATGGGGTTCAATCAGGTAGTTGATTTATGGCAGTAAAAGCCAACAGTATATTATGAACATTTCTTTAGTTCAGCTGCTGTTTGGGTTTTGGGTATTTTCGAACATGTGCGAATGAAACGCGTGAGCATGTTCTCAAAGTAGAAGTATCGGTCATACCGTCTTGGAGAAATTTTGCAACTGCGGCGCGTTTCACTTGACATTTTCGTCGTTGACAAAACTTTCTTAACTACACAGAACCACTCAATTCGAAAATCAAAAGAAGACTGAATAAGAGAATAAGTTTAATATTATAACTAATCCATTTGAGGTTATCTTTCTGTTTTAAAATGCATCCCTTTTAACTGACCCCTCATAAAATTTACTACCTGCCACTATAAAAGGGTCTAATGAGCCCATTGACAAAGGGTGCGTATTAGAGCTTTATGAATATTTTTTCTATTATTAGCAAGGTATTAGCATTGTGAAAATAATGGGCTGAACTGTGTTACAAAAGTCGTGTCGACCAGAGATAATTAATACTCTATATATGAAAAAAAGTGCAAGCCGGTCGGACACCAACAGCTAATGATGTAGGTACAATTACAGCCGTGACCAAAATAAAGTTTCATTTCCATAAGAAAAAGCGCTAAAAATAAAACTTTATTTTGACCACGGCTATACCTTGCAAATGTTATTACACACTAAAATAAAAACCGTATGAACGTACGAAAATCTTATAATAATAGTAATAAAATGAGTAATAAAAATACCTGTGTGATTACTGATTAGTAACGTTATAGTAATTCGGGTAATATCACAGTAAGGTCTCTTTGAAAATTTAACGAAGGCTTACTTAGTCGAACTATTGCCAACCGAATAATTATCTAGAAATACCATGAGTCATGCTCGTAGGCTCATGCGCGTTGTTTTATACGTCGCGCGTTGATCTGATCTCGTTCGGCGGGTAAAAACATTTTTCATACTACTAATCAGTACTCATGATACAAATAAAAGAATATGATACCGCGCATTTAGGCGTGGCCATGTACATCACGCTGTGAGTAATTCCGCCATATTTTGTAAACGAGACAGGTCTCTGTTAAGATCGCGTTGTGTTTTAAGGTTATTTTTTGGTGTTTTTATATCACTTTTAAGAGTTTAAAAGTAAAAATGAAGTGTGTTGTGTATGGTTGTGATGTAGACAATCAAGGCAAGGACTTTATGCCCGATATTAAAGTTTTTAGCTTCCCCAATGACAAAGAAATACAAAGTGTTTGGAAGCGTCTGTGCAAACGGGAAGATAAGTTTAATGTGAAAAATGCTAGAATCTGTTCTAGACATTTTAACGAAAGTGATTATGAAGGTAATTTAAAGCTTGAATTGTGTCATGTCATGAATGTCAAATGTGTTTAATGTTTTTACAAACTCGCTTCAATAAAAAAGTTTACTGTGACAAACAATTGCTAAAAGTCTCCACGGAACAAATCACCAGACTTTATCGAGAAAATATGACAAACAAAGTGACTGAAAAAAGGTTATTTTCTTAAAAAATAATTTCTTGTTTTACCTAATTTCATAAATTTAGATATTTTTGTCTTGTTTAGAATAATTTTTGGCATTTGAAGGTTTTTTTAAATTTGAAAAATCAAAGAATACAAAAATACAATAATTTTTAATAATTTACTATTCAAAGTGTAAAAACCCCAAAAAAAAAAACTATCCTAAAAACATGTTTCCGTCGCAAACATACAGATGTTATTTACCGCAAAAAATATTTGACAAATTATGGCAACAAACAAAATTTTTATTTATAGCATATTTTCGGAAGACTCTGTTGGTATATATTTTAATAAGAATATGCCTCAAAACAATAATTATTATCTTAATTCTTAGGCATAGTTTTATTTTATAAAATTACTTTTTCTTTTCACCTAAATAAATACATAGAATGCAATTGGCAGGCAATTAATAGGGATAATGGAATAATATCTATTATTTTAAATTAATGTATCCCTTTATTTACATGATTATTTTAAATTATATATTTTGGAATTTGTATTATAAGCAGGCGGCAAAGTGTATTACCAATAGAATTTATATAAAATCGCCTTTAACTATCGCAAACTCTATATTGCGCGTTATAAATTTCAAAAATAACTCACAGCGTGACGTCATGCGGGAACCCGGACGAATTTGACATAGTTTGGTATCATACCTTCCTTTTATATCATGATCAGTACTAATCAATCAGTCACACTCGCGCTTGACGTATTTGATATTATTTCGTTTTTCGTATCAAGATATGAGGTTTAATGTTTATCACTAATCCAGTGTAACTCATTGTATCGAAAAGTATTTTAAAAAGTTTTTATATTACAATAGTTACAATTAGTTATTCTTACCAGATTATAGGGAAATAGTATTCGTCGTTAAAAGTGCTCAATCAATTATTATTGCATAAAATAAGTGCGTATAACAATAAATAAATAGTTCAAACAAAAACACAACAAAGAGACTAGTCAGCCGATGTCACGTTAGCACGTTACCTACGTATTAGGGTCAGGGGCGTCCCGATCGCTTTCAGAATTTGCGCAATGCGGGATTCCTCAGATCAGTATTGGCTCGGCTGCTTTTTTTTGGCCGACCGACGCGTCGGAAGCTCCACTGTTTCTAGGAAAGTCCCTCATTAATCATTATGATAATGATATGATATTCTACAAAGTTTATAAACATTCTTTATATGTATATACACTGTCGGCCAAATTAAAGTAGCCCCTTTTTTAAAGCTTTTTTAATATATGTTGACGACGATTATCCTGCCTTAAAACATACTATTTTATTAGTTTTTAAATATTACAGGGTGAAACTAAAAAATGAAGGTTTATTTAAAACTTTGGATTTACACTCGTTGGAAAAATCAGAGATTCGAGATAACAATTTCGAAATTACGTAGCATCGTTTAGAGACTTTCGAAGATCTATATCCTTTTTCACAAGTTTTTATTTAATTTCACTTGTTAGTTTGTACGTATGTATGTATGTTTGTTAGTATGTTTGGGTCAAATATTGCAATCAAAATTTCGACTAGTTCTAATAAAGCTAGAGCTTTGAAATTTTGCACGCGTGTATTCAGTGTCAATGCAATATAGTACCTATATTTAATATTATTGTTCCAAATCCAATATGGCGGACGCCCCGAGATGGCGGATTACCTTTTTCTTCACAATTCCCTTGATATGCGTATTAAATGAAAGGGTTTGACGAGTATAATACGATAAGCTAAGCTATGTGACGTCATTTTAAACTCAATATGGCGGACTACCTTCTTTTTCAAAATTCCCTTGACATGGGTATCAAATGAAAGGGTTTGACGAGTAGAATACGATAAGCTATGTGACGTCATTCTAAACCCAATATGGCGGACGCCACAAGATGCCGGATTACCCTTCTCATCACAATCCCCTGGATATGGGCATCAAATGAAAGGATTTGACGAGTAAAATACGATAATCTATGTGATGTCATTCTGAACCCAATATGGCGGACGCCACAAGATGGCGTATTACCCTTTTTCTTTACAATTCCCTTGATATGGGCAACAAATAAAAGGATTTGACGAGTAGAATACGATAAACTGTGTGGCGTCATTCTAAACCCAATATGGCGGAAGCCACAAGATGGCAGATTACCATTGTCTTCACAATCCCCTTGATATGGGTATCATCATGGGTTTAACAAGTAGAATACGGTAACAGTATAGGTACATGTCTTGTAATAATGATGCATTTTTAAAAATGCATAGGAAGACGTAACTAAAAATTAAAAAATAAAATCTTCTAAAAAATACTTTTTCAAAACAATCTTTTATTATGTAGATATCCTAAAACGAAAAAAAAAATAAGTGTAGCTTTTTCATTGTGGCAATGTTGAATGCTATTTATAAGTGGACATAGTTCGCTTGGGTGGATCCTAATAAAAGTGGTACCAAAGTTATCGCTGAAACAGATATAATATATTATGTTAGATTTATTGTCTTAAAAGCTCTTATTAGGATCCACCATAGACAAAATATATTTAGACCATCACAACGTATTCGCGACACCAGCTGAATCCGTCCAATGTATGGGCGAAAAAGTGCGTTTGTACGCATATGGCGCCAGTCAGGTTTTTAAACGAAGGTTCTCTCGAGGCATGCGCACTCGGGACGTCTCGCAAAAGTGGTTGTTGAACTCAATGACGCAACTCGGCGATCAGAACCGGGCCGAAAAAATCTCAGTCATTTTTATGTTATGGTATTTTTGGTTAGGGTGGCGAATATAGCGAACCTCTGAAGCTTGTTATTTCGATACAAAAATAGTCTTTACAAAGTTTTAAAGACATTTCATATGTTTCGCCAATTATGTATCCAACTTTTGAATATAAGGAATTATTTCGTAGTCTATTTCTTACAATTAGTGCATAAATACAAATAGTTTAATTCCAAATTTACATTATATCAATGATATGTTGTGCATATATCATTGATTATATCAATATGTGAAAGAATAGTAGGTAAAAAATATAATTTATCTTAAATGCACTCCGGTGTTGAAGTGAATACACACACGGAGAAGTAGAAATATTTGTCAGTGACGTTTATTGAGTGTGGTCAAGGTGTCAGAAAGGCACTGATGGGGTGTGTGTGTATTAGGGGCATTGTATAAGGGGTGAGATGGTGTAAGAAGGTCATATATAGTGTCAATGCCTCCTTCCCCTATATTGCATAAGGGTGAGTGAGTGCCCAAAAGGCATATTTGCGCTTTCGCCAAAGGGGCACTAAAAATACTAGTGGATTAGGGTAGAGGGGAGTATTTCAAAAGGGATGGCGAAAGAAAAAAGCGCTTTCGCCAAAGGATCGCTAAGATATCAGTGGATTAGAAGGGTGAGTGTCCAAAAGGCATATTTGCGCTTTCGCCAAAGGGGCACTTTAATACTAGTGGATTAGGGTAGAGGGGAGTATTCTAAAAGGGATGGCGAAAGAAAAAAGCGCTTTCGCCAAAGTATCGCTAAGATATCAGTGGATTAGATTAACATGGGGCCGTAAGTAAGTAGCGCTTTCACCAAAGTATCAAGTGCACACACTGTAAATAGGTGTAAAAATATTTACATCTTACCATAGAACTTCGTTTGTTCAATAATTATACAGGATGGGATGCCAATCCAATAAAATATACACATAGTTTTGGTAATTTTTTTATTTACTATTTTACTTCTTAAAACAGTTGCATATTTTATTTCTATTGTTTAGAATACTATGTTTATATTTTATTTCAACTTTCAATTTTGTAAATGTAACGTTTAAAAAATTAAGAGGGGGGACATTAAATTGACGCACTGTATATGTATAAACTGAGCTATTTTCGAGGAATTATCGACAGTTTTGTATAGCAAGAAAACTCAGATTTAAGTCAACAAACTATACAATTTTTGTTAAAATCTCACTAATGGTTACATTTTTATCATTAATAAAAAGAATAATTACAAGTAATATATTTAGCCTTTATTACTGGATAAAAGATTCACGTCATGTGAAATAAATTTTGAAGTACGGTCCTGTCTATCACAAGGCAAACGTTCGACAAGGCGCAAGCCCGCAGAAGACCGTCTGTGTTTACGGATTCAGCTTGGTAAATTTGCCACATTCGCAAATGACATTATTTCTCTATTATATATTTTCTCTATGGGATCCACCCACGCGAACTATGTCCACTTATAAATAGCATTCAGCATTGCCACAATGAAGAAACTACACTTATCTTTTTTGTTTTAGTAAGTACATCTAAATAATAAGAGCTTGTTTTTAAAAAGTATTTTTTACTAGATTTTATTAAAACTAAAGATATCTTTTACAGTTTTTGTAATGAATTTTTCTAAATACCTCTCATATTAAAAAAAATGATTTCCTTTACTGGCGTATTAAATCAAGTAGCTAGGTACCTATCTTTTTTCCATGCCAACAACAAGAATTTCACAGTTCGTCAGTTTATAGAATATACATTTTTATTTAATCTAAGTTTAAAATATTTTATTATTAAATGGTGTTTTAAGCTTAGAAGATTTTTGATAAAAAATTTAAAGCGAACGCATAAATATTATGGCGCAAAAAGAAATTATCGGCATTTTTCTAGAAAAGAAAATTGAGGACCATTAAAAAATGCTTACCTTATTTAAGAGAGACCAATGGTTCAGTGCAAATAAAATCTCGACGTGGACGAACGAGGATAGCAAGAACAAACCAATAATCTATAACGGGTGGCACCCGTGGTACGGTGATACCCGTCGGGAACGAGAAATTTTACAAAATCTACGACCCGAACAAACAACTAGTTCACGGAGGTTAAGCAGAACAACAATATTAAAAAGAACATCGTTACGGTGTATTGTAAAATATGACCTTAACTTAAATTTTTTTAAAAAGGTGCATTATCAAAAACTCCCAACGTAAAACAAAAGTTAGAATAACAACTTTTACGAAGATTTCCTTCCAGGGTACAAATTAGAAATATATGGCTAACAAAAGAAAAATTATTTACTTTAAGGCAACCGAAAAATTTCAGACCAACGCGTAGTGTACGCTAGTGTAGGAACGTGACGTTCCAATAGAACACCTCTATCCCGGGAACATTTTGCACGATCAGCTATGGTGTCTTTTGGCTAAGTGTTTTCGATATTGTTATCTCGAATAGTACCTGATTTTTACAACGATTTCAAAGGCACTGATTAAATATACATTGATTCTTTTGTTTCACCCTGTACTATTTAAATATTAATGGTATGCTTTAAGGTGGGATATGAGTCATCAGAATGTGTCAAAAATTTACTATAATCGGTTGTAAAACATAAAGATATTAAGCTTTCAAAAGGGGCTACTTTAATTTGAGGCCTCTGCATAGATATATTTGCTATACCTATAAATAAAATCACCGCCAAGGGTCTGCCGCATTCCCCAAATTTTTGGCAAACATAAAAATATACTCTTCCTATAGTAATATTTGATCTGATTTTAAGGTAATGTTTGATCCAAAATTAGGTGAGTTGTAAAACAAGAGGACCCTAAATTGGCATGCCACTTAAAATAGTTAATATTTAACATTTTGGGATTTTCATAAAATCCTGAACTGACTTTAGAAATTCTAATTCAATACATACAAAAGAGTTGTATGCATTAATCAGAGCTCCAATTTCATTCCTCCAATTTACAAAATATTATATATATATATATATATATATATATATATATATATATATATATATATATATATATATATATATATATATATATATAATATTTTATGCATTTTAGGATACAAGAACGTAGACCGTCATATTGGTTTCGACCTTAAAACATCAAAAGCCATTATTAGGGACCTGGCAACATTTCATGCAGTTCCCTTAGCAATTAAATTAGGAAATAAAGAGCTTTTTGACAAAAATATCAAACCATATCTTCCCGGTCTGCAATTTAAGGATGATCCGAACCGAGACCAATTTAAAGATCTAAAAGATCAGCTGAAAGAAATTTCAGAAATTGTACCTTATATGGACAAAGTCGCCACCAATCTCCATCCAAGAACAAGTCATCCAGCAATTTACCCTCTGTTACAGAACCGTGGAGTTCAGTCTGTCATTTGGAGTTTTTGATAAACAATATTATGGTAAAACAGGGAGATAATCCTAAAACGATGTTTTTGGACTTTCAAATGCCTGTATATGGACCAATAGCAAATGGAATATTGTTCTTTTTGATTACTTCCGTTGAACTAAAAGTAATTAGGGCACATATAGATGAACTAATTCGATATTACTGGAATGAGTTTTCAAAAAATTTAAAGTAACTTAACATTAGTGATTCGTTCTTTACATATGAAGCATTTTTAAAACAAATCGATGAGGCAGCACGCAATGGCCAGTTTGAACATGTTCTTTTTCATACTTTTATTATAATGGCGGATAAAGGACATACTGCTTTTGATAGCGCGAATGAAAACTTTGAAGCAAAGGACTTAGAGGCATTCAGTTTTGCTCTTAATGAAAGACACAGAAAAATACAAATGGATTATTTTAGAGTTCGTTAGGAGACATTGGATATAGAAATTTAAAACAATAAAGTTGATTATACTTAGAAAACATGTTTTACTTTAAATAATCCTATTAGTAGTGCTTATTTATAGGGTTTACAATGATCGCTTACCGTTAAAGAATCTTTTAATCAAAAACCGGAAGTTTTTTTTTATTTACCTTTTTAATAGATGGACTTTTCTATTTTTATTAAATATTTCGGTTTCCTCTAATAGTTGGGTTAAATCTCGTTAATTTTGCTTATCAAATATTTGCTAAGAAAATAAAATTCCACTACAAAACCAGTAATTTTAAAAAAAGTGTAAAGAAAATTAAACTTAATAATTTGATATCTCAGTTTAACTACAAACCCTTATGTTCAAGTAATGTCACGTTTCTCTGGCTTTGTGCTTAAAACTACAAGTTCGTTTCTCAAGCAACTCTTTTTATCTAGCTAGCTTCTGACCCGTGTATTATAATTTCTTTGATTTAAGGCCTCTTATTTTGTCATAGGAGCTTTGCTACAATCGCATATCATAAGCATTATCTAACCCGTAAGGCAATCGTAAGAGAGAGGGAGAGAGAGAAAGAGAGAGAGAGAGAGAGAGAGAGACGAAAAACAAAATTTCGCGTGCTTATAATATGTTATAGAATAGTCATAAGTGTTTTAGGAAGTATAACTTTGTTCTCTAAGCCTAATTTAGCTTAATTTTCATTAATTAACATTCTCATGGAGGACTTATAAGATGTGCATGGTAAATTTAAAATTTTGTATAGTAAGTAGGTGGCAGAGGAGCTTTTCCTTGATCGCAGAGGTACCACCCCACGCATCCACTTAAAGACCTTGTGAAATATTAGACGATGTTTCCAGCCCTGGGTGCGTAAGGCGGTTCTTTCTTTTCCTTTCCTCTTCAGTCATTGTTTCTCTTCTTTCTTCTTTCTCTGTCACTTCTAATCCTACCCTCCTCTAACTATCTACCTCTATAAAAAAACAAATTTGAAAATGATGATGGCGCTCCCAGGGGTAAAACATTTTGGAGGTAAACTACCCCTTCATTCGGATCTCCGGGCGAGGGATGCTCAGGGGCCCATCAACGAAGAATTCCAGAAGTATAGTAACCTTTGCCAACACCTGCGGGCTTAATTCCAATTTGGACTCTGTCCGCCACTACCTCCAATCATGCAAATCCCACATTCTTTTTCTGACCGTAATCCAAATTAGTCCCAAATCCTCAACCAATCATCTCCTATTTCCAGGCTATGAACTTCTGTCATCTTTTCGTATTCATGGTGGGGTATGTGCCTACGTTCGTAGCAGTCTTTCTTGCACCACACTCCCGAACCTAGAATCAGACAAGCCCGATATGCTCTGGTTAAAACTTACCCTTAAATCTTCTACAAAATTTATCTGTTACATCTACCGCTCCCCATCAGACAACTGCTACAATGAGTTCTTTAACTTTCTCTCGGCAAAAATTGACCATCTTATCTCTGAATTTCTCTCCGCTGAAGTTATCGTCCTAGGCAAGTTCAACGCTCATAGGAAGGAATGACTAGGATCCACAAAAACCGACCCAGATTGCAGAGCGGCAGAAAACTTCGCAATCAGCAAGTCGATCACCAATTTAATCAGAGTCAACATACTATCCGCGCGTTTCTACCCATAATCCAAATCCAGTAGATCTTTTCCTTACCACCCATCCTGAGTCATACTTGATATCTGTATGCGCTCCCCTTGGTTGTTCAGATCATAGCCTCATTACCGTCTCTTGTCCCATACATCCCGAGTTCGTTGAAATCATGCCGAAATGTACGATCTGGCACTACAATTCCGCCGACTGGGATGGTCTTCGAAATTTCTTCTCTGCCTTCCCTTAGAACCGTGTCTGTTTTTCCACTCCTCCACTCCCGAACCCTCCGAAATTTGCTTGGGTCATATCACAGATATCACTCAAGCAGGATTTGAAGGTTTCATTCCACATACCATCTAAACTCCACCATAAAAAGACATGGTTCTCCAAGGCCTGTGATAAAGCTAGGCTCACAAAATTCCAAGCTTACAAAAGGTATCTTCAAAATCCTACACCCGAAAATCGTCAAATTTTCACCGAGGCAAGAAATCACTACAACTAAACTATCTTAGAGCCCAAAAATGCTTTTAACAACCGCATAAAAGATAAAGTGCTTTCCTGTTCCAACGGCAGCAAATCTTTCTGGTCACTTGCCAAAAACATTAGTCAAAACTTCTGTGGAAGCACTTTTCCTTTCAATCACGAAATTATCTCTACCTCTATAGGGCAAGTTGAATTTGCCAAACAATCCGCTGCCAATTCCACTCTAAGTTCTCCCGCCAATTTTGCTTTTCCGACCGCTACGTCTGTACTCCACAAAATGCCCGACATAATATTTAAGGTCAAACAAGTTCAAAAAATTCTTCTATCTCTGGACACCAGAAAGTAATCCGGTGTGGATGGCATACCAGCCATTGTTCTAAAAACATGCGCTCCAGAACTTGCATCCATCTTAACTCGTCTTTTCTAGATCTCTTATGACAAGGGTATCTTCCCAGATAACTAAAAGACTGCTCGTGTGCAGCCTGTCCCGAGAAAGGTTCCAAGTCTCTTCCATCCAATTATAGACCTATCTCTCTTCTCTCTGCATGTTGTCAGCAAAGTTACGGAGAAAGCGATCAACTTGCAAATTCTAAAGTATCTAGAAAAACACAAAATCATCCATGACAGACAGTACGGATTTCGTTACCAAGATCCACAGCTGATCTCTTTAGCTTTGTCATACATAACTGGAACAAGTCTCTCGAATTTTATGGCGAATCTCAGATTGTTGCTTTTGATATTTCCAAAGTCTTTGACAAGTATGGCATGTCGAGCTCCTTAAGAAACTACCTTCTCACGGTCCTTCCTATCAAACCATGTACCTGAATCGGTAGCTTCCTCTCTAATCGGCGTATATCTAGCGTGGTGGACGGTCACTCATTTAACTTCAATCCTATCAATGCTGGTGCCCCAAGGTTCAGTCCTGGCACCAACCCTATTTCCTCTTCACACTAATGACCTGCTCTCTTCAACTACCAATCTCATCCACAGTTTTGATAGATGTTTGACGATAGTACTCTTTACTCCAATATTCACTTCTCCAGACAACTCTCGAGTCAAGAGTTGAATAATAGACGCAGATCTATGAACCTATCCCTTTCCCAAGATCTTTAATTAATCTTAGACTGTAGCGCCCAGAACCTTGTTCAGTTACAACTCCTCCAAAACTCAGTCTTGCTCCCTGTCAGGCAAAAAATCTGCCAACGCTTATCCCATCCACATGAATGGCCAAGCCCTACAGAACAATGAAACTTTCGATCTTGTTGGCGTCGCTTTCGAACATGATCTCAGCTGGCACAAACACATTACTTCAGTAGCCACATCGGCAGCTAAAAGCTTGGTTTTCTCTTTCGAGTCAGAACATACTTCTCCCCTTCCAACTTACACACTCTCTATGTTTCCTAAATAAGACCTAATCTATAGTACTGCTCCCACATATGGGAAGCGCATGCATCACCTTCCACACTTAACATCCTTGATTCTGTCGAAAAGAGAGCCATTCGGCTCATCAATGAACCAGTCCTCACAAGTAAACTCCCTTCTCTCGCTCATCGCAGCGGGGATTTATCCCTTTTCTACCGGTACTTCCACGGATTTTGCTCTGAAGAACTAGCCGGTGCCGGTATTATTTCCCCCTTGACTGATTCTAGCAGAACAACAAACAGCTACAAAAGCCTAGAACAGACCACTTCTATCGCTCATTCATACCTAGGGTCTCCAGATTAAACAAATTGCCTGCAATTGCAATCCTTTAAATCCCGTGTCAATAGACTACATTTTCCTTCTCTTCAGACACGCACGGTACGTTAGTACTTAGGCTTGAAGTCTACGTGGGATGTCTTGGATAAAAAAAAATCAACAGGTTACCCGTTATGGGAACAGAATACTTAATATTCAGTTATGTATAAAATATGTCTTCTGATATATTGATACAGCTTCATAAGGGTGTATTGGTAACAGTATTTGCTGGCATTTAGGGACACTATGGCTGCACCTGTAGCAGGTTTGTGTAAAACCTTTTAACACACTTTAATTGTGTAACAAGATCTTGAATATAATATGAAGAACCAAAATCTATCGACCATAAATCGCACAAAATAAACAGCAAAATATCTAACACTGCAGTTAAAATCGAACTAACTATAATAGCCAGCCACTGGAGTTAGTAGTCGTGTTCGGTTAATCCTCGCGGACGAGATCAGACAGACGGCAGATGTGTAACAGCTGATCGACAGAGCACTCCGACGATCGCGGCATTTACCGAACGCAATTTTTAATCTATGTCGAAATAATCCATTGGGCAACTGGTGCCGTGTCAGTCTATTCCTATCCTCTTCTTTTCTATACTGTGGAATAGGGACAGAAATTCTCTTTCTCTGTCCCACAGTAGGGAAGGAAGGATACAAATACATTGGCATTGCAGCAGTTTTCAATGGAATTCGCTACTGTTTTGTTTTAACCTTAAACTGATTTTTGAATTTGAACTGTTTAGGTTTAAAACTCTTTCGGATTGTTTAATAACTTTCTAAACCACTATAACCGTTTTTCTGTGTTTTAAACAGGGATCTGAATTTACTAGTGCCTATTATTCAACTAGGACATGAACTTATAATGGAAGATGATGATGAAGCATCATCAAAAGTATACTTTTAAAACGCAGGTCCATGAAATGAAAAAGTTTTATCTTAGACATACATACCTCCGTTATTAATTATATTATATTCTTATTTGGTTACCAGACAGTTATAGGAGTTATTTTCATTTTGAAGAGTAATTGTGTGAAAATTGGGGTCATCTACTCTTGCGAAACTCATCACGAAAAAAACCCAAAACAAGGTACTGCAAGGAAAACGAAATAAATTACAAAGTGGTCAGTCTTTTTGCGACAACAATATTCTTTTCTAAATTAAACAATCCATTCAATCCAATCCCCTTTTAACCTCATTTTTCATCTAAATATCTAAACAAGTGATCAGCTGATCAGATGTTTGGATTCTCCGTTCAATCGGTCAAAATCCTCCGACGAAAAAGATGAAGCTCAGAGTTCTCTGCCTGGGAATAAACGAACGCGGTGTATTTTTCCTCGGTTCGCTCGAAGACATTTACCGAACGGAATTTTGGCGCGCAGAGGCATCTGAGGCCTCGCCGAGGATTAACCGAACAGGCCTATATGTGCTTCTAACTAATTTTGTCACTTACAAGATTGCCGCTTTGGACATGCGCCCTCAAAAACGGGTTCTATCAAAATACGGTTTCTTTAGTCCGAGCTCCTATAATACCAAAAGATCGAACAACTCAAATTAAAAAGATGAAAATAATTGAAAAACATGTCAAAAACATGTTACGCCCGCCAGACTATTAAAAATATGTTATATTATATTATAAGTTTTAATGAATTTTTGAAAATATCTAAAAAAAAATGACTTTACTTTTGAAATCACCTGCTTGAAATTTACACAATTTATGGTAAATAATGTATTATTTATGAAAAAATCTGGCAATTTTTGTTCATTAATTATCTGTCAGATCATTTGTCCTCAATTATATTTTTTATGAAATTACACTTCATAACACCTCTTTGGTGTTTATTTTAAAATTAAGTTTGAGATCTCTATCTTTTAAAACATGTCCGCCTGGAAATTTTTGGTAATTAATATTTGACAGACTTTCTTAAATAAATTATTATTTTTATTAAAAGTACATTTTATAACACCTATTTGTTTTTTTAACTGAATTTTCAGATCTGTTATTTCTATTAAAACTTGTCTGGTTTGATATTTTGTTGTGTAATACCAATTTTTTTTAATCAGCTAATAATTTTAATAAAAGTAATATTTCATAACACCTCCTTGTTTTGTTAAATTATATCTAAGATCATTTGTATGTATAAAAATTGATGTGTCAGCGAAAAAATATTATTTACTTGTCAGACGTAATTTTCGATGCGTAGCATCCACGTATGATAAAATGAATTATATATCTGTACCGTTGAGGTAACTCCAGTTTTTCTATTTCAATGTCAATAGGGAGTTAATATGATTTAGTTGTCGTGCGTTTTCGATTTCGTCTTGTGGTATGAGATAGTAACTCTTACTATTTAGTACCACCAAAATATAGAGTTACTATCTTATACCACAATCGAAATCGAAAGTGCACGACAACTTTTATATATATATATATATATATATATATATATATATATATATATATATATATATATATATAACAATAATGCAATAATTGTAATAGCGAAGAAGAGAGGTTTCCCGAAGAAACCAAAAATTTTAATAGCTGTGTGATTCCATCCTGTTGGCGTTTTTTATTAACAGTAATTTTTATTAACAGTATGTGGCAAAACGCCACTATTCTCATTGAATTCTTCTTTCTCCAGAAGAGTGTGGTTGGTATATTGAGGAAAATCAACTGAAACTGTTATGGTATAAGGGAGAACCGTTTCCAAAACGAGTTGAGGATGTTCTTGTGGAGAAAGAAGAATGCAATAATTCTCAATTTGAGGAAGAATAAAGACCAATATTGTTGATGATTTTGATTGCGTTGATAATTAATTAATGAATATTATTCTTTAAAATGTAAAATATTTTGTATTCTCTTAATTCGGCTATAAAATAAATGTGGAAAATAAACATAAAAAATGAATATTCATTTGTTTTATTTCAAATAATAAAAAAATTTTAACTCGAAATTTTAAAAAAAGGCGTGTGAGAATTTATCACCATTATGGATTTTTCATATTCACTCCAAGACGAAAATTCATCCCAAATTTCAGCTTTTAATCTCCGGCCGTTCTCCTTAAATAAGAGTTCAAAATTGTTTTGAAAACATTGCCGACAGCCCAAAAATCACTCTTTCGTATTCTAGACCTCTCACAACGTAAAAATCCGTTGAAATTTGCTTGTTACATTTTGACCTAAACCAATACTTTTCTTATCACATAGTGATGAAAAGTATAAAACAGTAAGCAACAATCACATTTAATTTTTTATTTGAAAACGAGGTTGCGACCCATACAAAATTAAGTCTAAATTTTTTGGTGACAGACTACTTTTTAAGTAATGTGGAGATCTAAAACTTAATTTAAAAAAAAACTTATATTCAGATGCAGTAATATGGTTTGGAAATTAGTACTGGTTTAAATTAAGATCTTCTAGTTGATCAGTTATGTTTAGATAAGTTTTTCTCCTGTCATTGTTAATAAGTCGTCATTAAAAAGTAATTCTCATATTTCAGCGATTTGCTTGGTTTCCAAATGAATCTTAGCAATGGGTTGCTAGAATAAATTTAGTTCTATTATTGTCGAAAGTACGTACTGAAATTGCCCTTTTCTTTATAAATTTATATTTGTACTAAGACTTAGTTGTATCTTTCGTAAGCAGGCCACAGACAGGGAGATATGTTTGTGTCCATCAACGCACGTGCTGAGATGCGCATTCATCTACGCTGGTGTATGGGTAAATTTCCCGGTACTTTATCGAAAAATTTGTCTATATACTGGCGAATTTCAACGCGCCTACATTAACGTGCGTTCATGTATTAATACATGTGCGCGTGTCTGTAGGCCCCTTCGACTTTAATTTAGAATTGCATATTTTTTCAGTTTGCAACTGTCATATCGCATTTTTTATTTAAAAAATATGGTCACAGCGCTTAAAACATCAAGTCTGTCATAGTAAAATCATTTTATCGGTAAAAGACCAATTTTTTAAAAATTTTAATTTTAATTTCACAAAAAAATTAAGATAATGTTGTGACGCGGCCGTTATAGAAGTATATTTGTTTTACAAGAAAGTTGGCACGGCGATTAAAAATTAAGTCTGACACAGTCAAACATTTCTTTGCTGACAGAGTAATTTTGATGCGTAGAAGGAACCTTAAACTTTATTTAAAAAAAACACAATCGATGGTGTTTTGAGATGCCAACGGTTCCATCCTTATATCTATCCCATGCATGCTGCACATCGAAAATTAAGTCTGACAAGGTAATTACCAAAAATTTCCAGCCAGAAAAGTTTTAATAGATAGAGGAGATCTTCATTTTACAATAACCACCAAAGAGGTATAATAAAGTGTCCTTTCGTAAAAAATATAATTGATAACAAAAATGGTCTGTCATATATTAATTAACAAAAATCGTCAGACAGACAATTTTTTTTCAAAAATAATACATTATTTACCATAAATTGTGTAAATTTCAAGCAGGTGTGTTCAAAAGTCAATTAATTTTTTTTGCTGCTTTTAAAAATTCATTAAAAATAACATATTTTTAATAGTCTGGAGGGCGTAACATGTTTTTTATATTTTTTTACCTTTTCAATTTGAGGTGCTCGAGGGTATGTTTTGGTGTTATGGGAGCTCGGACTACTGCGCTTCTGTATAGATCGAAATTCGTTGACCTTGCTATTCATGCACGTTCCCATTGCAAATACGTTAAAATAAACAAATCGCTTGGTTGCCTTCGACGCGAACGTTAGCCTGTAACGTACACTGTACAATCGTCGCTTCGCTATGTTTTTACCTTGATGTAATATTATTACAACAGTAGACTTCGTTTACGCTGTGCTTTCTATTCGCCTATAGTGTGATGTGTGAGTCTTTTTTGATTTATTATATCGATTATTTTATAACACCATTTTTAAGCATACAACTTATTTTTGATGTATGTCGCTAAAGTGTACGATTTGAGAAAAAAAACTAGTCTAAAATGTTGACAGTACATTTGTGTTTGACATCGTTTATTAAGTACGAAGGCAAATTTTACCAAGTGGTTAATTCTCATTGTAAAAATTCATATAAGCAATGCTTTCAAAAGCCGCGCCGTCGTTTTTACGTCAAACTTTAGAAAAAATTTCATTTTTAATCTAAAAGTGAAGCACTCTAAATACCTTGTTCAAACTCATACCCTTACTGGATGATCATTATTTGTAGCTCAAAATGTAGATTATGGCAGATCAAGTTACGTTACATACAGTACGATAATCTTCTATATTAGTATGTATACAATGTGTAACAAAAATATGGAAACCTCGAAATATCTTGCAAACCGTTCATCCGACTTCTGTAAAATTTTGTACGTTCCAATGGTGAGTTCCACATTGTTGTCAAGTTTACCGTTTTCCTGAAATCGACATGAATTTTTTTTTAATGGAACGTTCTATATTTTATTCGCTTTTCGAATCCAGCTTTAAATTCTGAATCTTTCTTATTGGAAATATTTTATCTTAAAGTTAACACTTTTTGAGAAAACGGTGGTCAAAAATCGTTATTTCATTGTATTTCTGCCTTCTTCCCTTTTTCCTTCCATCCAAAAACACAAATCTAGTCGAGCGTCATAGTCCCTGTCTTGTAATACATGAACAAATTTTAGTTTATAGACACGAAATTTATTTTTTACTAAAACTATTCTCATCGACCGCTCTAACATGTTCGCGCCGGTTGAGGCAGCAGCAGGGTATATTTTTTGGTATTCATTATTCACAGTGGATAGCATGACATCCAAACTTGCATCTTTACTGGTAACAGGCCTGCGATGAGGAACTTTGTATTTACTATCAACAGAAACATATTCTTTAAATTTACTTAAAAGTGTTGCCACTGTTGAATAATGAACATTTTTTTCCAAAATGTCCAGCATTAAATATTTCCGCAGCATGCATGCATCTTTTATAATTAATTATCGTCACATATTAAAACTAACTCAATTTTTTCTTGATTAGATAACTTTTCTGCGGCCGTTGCACATTAAAATGACATCATCGCTTGACAAATGGAAAAATTGTTTATTTCTTTTATGTAACGAAAAGAAGGAGGATTGGCTAAAATAACAAGCAAAAAGCTGATCTCTTTCCCTTGTCATCCCTCAGGTCTCAGTCAATGGCTGGCAAATGCCATTGCGCATCTACAATGTAGTCCAAAAAGTTTGGTCTTATTTTGAAAAATAAGGCTATACTTAAACTCTTTAGAATTTTTAATTTTTTGTTACTTCCCTGTATGATAATTAACTTTTCAAAATTATTTTGATATTGGTTCATTTTGTTTTTAGATATGCATCAACTTTTCGTAATTCTTACATTTGGATAAATTCACTAATAAAATAACTTTATATTTGTTGCAAACTTTTTGAACCACGCGGTAGATGCTCAACAGGGCTCTCCAGCCAGACTCTGATATTATTGACTGAGATGAGATTTATAATACAAAATGGCTCGAAATGTTTATAAAATATTATAAAGGTTTTGATGTCGCTATCTTTAGTCTATTAGCTCTTCCCTACTGATAATAATAAATATAATGATAAAGATTGCGACACAAAATAAGTCAGAGTTTGGGGACAACATAGCAACATTTTTTGTTTAGATATTCGTCTGTTACAACTTTTCCATCGTGCCGCACAATTTAGGCTCCATCGGGCCTAACCTAAAACCCATCGGGCCTAAAGTTCAACTGGCCTAAACCCGAGTATATACGGCTGGCGTTCGGTTAAGCTCGTATGGCATAATCCGTTTTACACCCATTTGGCCTAAATCTTGACGTGCAGCAAACTATTTTGCAACGAATACTGATAATTACAGGCTATTTTGGTTAGAACTATAGACAAGATATATTTAGACCATCACAACGTATTCGCGACACCAGCTGAATCCGTCCAATGTATGGCCGAAAAAGTGCGTTTGTACGCATTGGGCGCCAGTCAGATTTTTAAACGACGGTCCACTCGAAGCATGCGCACTCGGGACGTCTCGTAAAAGTGGTTGTTGAACTCAATGACGCAACGCGGCGATCAGAACCGGGCCGAAAAAATCTCAGTCATTTATATGTTATGGTATTTTTGGTTGGGGTGGCGAATATAGCGAACCTCTGAAGCTTGTTATTTCGAGACAAAAATAGTCTTTACAAAGTGTTACAGACATTTCATATGTTTCGCCAATAATTATGTATCCAACTTTTAAATATAAGGAATTATTTCGTAGTCTATTTCTTACAAGTAGTGCATAAATACAAATAGTTTAATTCCAAATTTAAATTATATCAATATGTAAAAGAATAGGAGGTAAAAAATATAATTTATCTTAAATGCACTCCGGTGTTGAAGTGAATACACACACGGAGAAGTAGAAATATTTGTCAGTGACGTATATTGAGTGTGGTCAAGGTGTCAGAAAGGCACTGATGGGGTGTGTGTGTATTAGGGGCATTGTATAAGGGGTAAGATGGTGTAAGAAGGTCATATATAGTGCCAATGCCTCCTTCCCCTATATTGCATTAGGGTGAGTGTGACCAAAAGGCATATTTGCGCTTTCGCCAAAGGGGCACTAAAAATAATAGTGGATTAGGGTAGAGGGGAGTATTTTAAAAGGGATGGCGAAAGAAAAAAGTGCTTTCGCCAAAGGATCGCTAAGATATCAGTAGATTAGAAGGGTGTGTCCAAAAGGCATATTTGCGCTTTCGCCAAAGGGGCACTAAAAATACTAGTGGATTGGGGTAGATGGGAGTATTTTAAAAGGGATGGCGAAAGAAAAAAGCGCTTTCGCCAAAGGATCGCTAAGATATCAGTGGATTAGAAGGGTGAGTGTCCAAAAGGCATATTTGCGCTTTCGTCAAAGGGGCACTAAAAATACTAGTGGATTAGGGTAGAGGGGAGTATTTTAAAAGGGATGGCGAAAGAAAAAAGCGCTTTCGCCAAAGGATCGCTAAGATATCAGTGGATTAGAAGGGTGTGTCCAAAAGGCATATTTGCGCTTTCGTCAAAGGGGCACTAAAAATACTAGTGGATTAGGGTAGAGGGGAGTATTTTAAAAGGGATGGCGAAAGAAAAAAGTGCTTTCGCCAAAGGATCGCTAAGATATCAGTGGATTAGATTGACATGGGGCCGTAAGTAAGCACCGCTTTCACCAAAGTGCACACACTGGAAATAGGTGTAAACATATTTACATCTTACCATAGAACTTCGTTTGTTCAATAATTATACAGGATGGGATGCCAATCCAATAAAATATACACATAGTTTTGGTAATTTTTTTATTTACTATTTTACTTCCTAAAACAGTTGCATATTTTATTTCTATTGTTTAGAATACTATGTTTATATTTTATTTCAACTTTCAATTTTGTAAATGTAACGTTTAAAAAATTAAGAGGGGGGGGTACATTAAAGAGACGCACTATATATATATAAACTGAGCTATTTTCGAGGAATTATCGACAGTTTTGTATAGCAAGAAAACTCAGATTTAAGCCAACAAACTATACACTTTTTGTTAAAATCTCACTAATGGTTACATTTTTATCATTAATAAAAAGAATAATTACAAGTAATATATTTAGCATTTATTACTCGATAAAAGATTCACGTCATGTGAAATAAATTTTGAAGTACGGTCCTGTCTATCACAAGGCAAACGTTCGACAATGCGCAAGCCCGCAGAGGGCCGTCTTTGTTTACGGATTCAGCTCGGTAAATTTGCCGCATTCGTAATTGACATTATTTCTCTACTATATATTTTCTCTATGGTTAGAACGGTGAGCGGCTGAACAGCTGGTCGTAGACGAAATTTCAAATTATGAAATTATCGTCTTCCCATAAAAGAGTGTGTACTAATTTATTTGCATCTTCCTCAGTATTTTAAGGATAATTAGTTGCTTTTCTCATTTTGTTTAATTAGCTTACGTTTTAAGAATAGTTTTTAGTGGTTTAATTAATGGTGAATAATATTAACTGTTTTATTGTTTTTTTTTTTGGGATAAAACTAAGAGGTCAGGTCTATTTATAGTGCGTTTTCACTCCATTTTCATCAGTTTCCGAGTACCTAATACTGTGTTACTTTAAAATTTATTTTAAGTGTACTTGATTATAAGTGTTTCTAGAGGTTTAACTTATTAAATAGGTAATCAAAAACTAAACTTTAGCAGTTAATACTTATGCCATACACGACACATCTGTGGAAGAACTAAAAGAAACTGTTATTATAATTTATTTCCATGAGAAAATCACCGAACCATTCTAATATTTTCTAGCATATTATGCAACTGGATACTGGAAAATTGTCGCCACGGTACTAACTCCGAAGAACTTTTACTGTCAGCGTACTTCATATCGTACGGTTTTATAATGGGTAGTTCTTTGCTTTTTAAGTGTGAAATGATCTAGAAAACAATTTCTGGTAAAGCATTGTGTGAGTTTTGTTAACAGTGAATAAAATTGTTTTATTACAGAGTAAAGTGATGGTTTGAGTATTATTTCTTGTACTTATAGTTTAAAATATGTTTTATAGTATATTGACGCTCTGTTCACTGCGCCCCAGTGCATACTTTCCAGAATATTTGTAACAGAAACATTATTGTCAATGATGTTGCCGATCCGATTTTTGACATTACCAGCGGGAAATTTTGAAAAAAAAAATGTTTACCCGTTATCGTTAAGCCAAACACCCAACATTTTACCCTCAACATGTTTGAAGTTATAATTTGTGTGTGATAATTTAAAAAATACAAGAACACTTCTTTTTGCTTTCCAACATGTAAAAATTATGTGTCAAAAAATCCTAACCTAACAAAATTTAAAAATAAGTGTGAGATTTAAAATGCTTACATTACCATTTTGAAAAATGCTCGTAATCCTTAATAATACCTACATTATTTTAACTGCTAAAATAGCTATTTTGCTGGAAATCGGCAACACTGAATCATTGACTTCTTTTACTAAACTATTTTTTCTACTGTTCTTTTTTTTATAACTTTTTATATAACTCTAAAGTGACCTCTCTGTCCCGCATTTCGTACCGCATTTACCCAATATATAATTTTTGTGTAATTTTCTATATAAAATTAATAGAATCTCTCTTATATTTTTGATGCATTTTAATATAATATTATAAACATAGGTACGAGTACCTTATTATTACTTTTAGTTTCTTATCAAAACATTACACATTGTATATATATATATATATATATATATATATATATATATATATATATATATATATATATATATATATATATATATATATATATATATATATATATATATATGTATATATTTTAAATATATAATTATATTTCACCCCCCCCCCCCCTACAGCGTCCCCCATTCCTGGAGTGGAAATCTGGTCACTTTATATAGCTCCTTACTGTAGGCCTTCTTCAAAGGTGTCCTACTACCCATAGGCAGCCACATAAACTCACAGTTGCCTATGCTTAGTACTAAAATAACACTAAACATTTAAAATAAAAAATTTCAAATAAAACAATGTGTATTATTTATTATTTGCATTTGGCACTGCTTTTCCGGCGCGGTCCGTGAAATTTTAAAGTTTTATATCTCTGTTCCTACTTATGGGACCCATGCCAAGGTCAGGTTTGTTAACAGTGAGCCTACTAGGAATGTTTTGGTAAAGAAATTTTTTTTGTAATTTACGATAAAAGTTGAATTTTTGAATTAACCCACCTGGGAAAAAAATTAACACGCTTAGCTATTTTATTTTTTCTAAACAAATTGTACATCATTTTGTCGACAATTCTTAAATTTTAAGAGAAAAAAATGCTTTACTAGAAAGTTACAGTCATTTGATTTTTTTTACAACTAAAATAAAATTTTAAAAAATCAAAATGACTATAACTTTCTTCTAACACATTTTTTTCTGTTAAAATTTAAGAATTGTCTACAGAATGATGTAAAATTTGTTTAGAAAAATAATAAATTATACCTGAGCGTGCTAATTTTTTCCCAAGTGGGTTAATTCAAAAATTCACCTTTTTTCGCAAATTGCAAAATATTTCTTTTCTCTACCAAACCATTCCTAATAGGCTCACTATTAAAAAACATGAGTCCTTTTTTTTGTTAGGTTAGGATTTTTTAACAAACATAATTTTTACATGTATGAAAGAGCAGGAAAGCAAAAAGAAGTGTTCTTCTATTTTTTAAATTATCACGCACAAATTATAATTACAAACATTTGTTGGGTGTTTTGCTTAATGAAAACGGGTAAACTTTGAAACAAACAAATTAGATCTGCAAAAAAAAAATTAATACTGTTGTAATCGCAACACAGAAATGGGATCTCAAACAAATAATAGGTCACTTCAGATCTTTAAAAAGACGCTGATGCTAGGGAAGCTGTTTGAGACAAGTCTAACAAGGTAACAAGCAACTAATCCGTTATAAAATTTGGCGGTAATATCACTTGCCAGTCTTCCCACTGCGTCACTACCATAGAGAAAATATATAGTAGAGAAATAATGTCAATTACGAATGCGGCAAATTTACCGAACTGATTCCGTAAACAAAGACGGTCCTCTGCGGGCTTGCGCATTGTCGAACGTTTGCCTTGTGATAGACAGGACCGTACTTCAAAATTTATTTCACATGACGTGAATCTTTTATCGAGTAATAAATGCTAAACATATTACTTGTAATTATTCTTTTTATTAATGATAAAAATGTAACCATTAGTGAGATTTCAACAAAAAGTGTATACTTTGTTGGCTTAAATCTGAGTTTTCTTGCTATACAAAACTGTCGATAATTCCTCGAAAATAGCTCAGTTTATATATATATATATATATATATATATATATATATATATGTATATATATATATATATATATATATATATATATACAGGGTGATTCACGGTCGATGGTAGGTTAGACGTTTATGGAGAACGGAACGCGGGATTTTTTTGAAAATTTGGCAACGTGGGTAATTAGCTATGCTCTGTCCATCTAAAATATTTTCAGCATTGCGACGTTGCCGCTTCTATCAAAAAGTCCTAGCAACTTTATTTTTTTAAATGGAACACCCCATATATTAATAAATTTTTAGAATCGCTCTTTTATTACAATACTTTTTTGTTAATATTACCCTATACCTATCTCTATCGGTTTTCGAGATAAAAATTAGTTTGTGTTAAATATGGTCCAAAACATGGCCCTAATTACACGTAAGTAAATTAGTGCTCTCAATTCATGGAAAGTTGATATTTTGGCGGTAGTTTAGACAGACCCGATGTATTTATTTTTCACCATGAAATCGACTCCATATCATACAGGGCGTGCTAAGATTACTATTATTTCCGTTGTTCATAAAAGGGGTCAAATGTTCGTTTTTTTAAATGAAACCCCCTGTATATTAATCAATAAATTGAAAGACGAAGAAAAACGCTTTAAGATGGTACATCATATTCCTATACCTAAATCATCAAGTTTTCTTAATAAAAGCGCTTTTTTGTGAAAAAAAAAATAAAGACTTTAATTTTAAGTAACCATGCATATCAAACATCAAAATATCAAACTTACGACATTTTGACGACTGTGTTTAAAAAAATCTCCCAAAATGAACGCAGATAATCATTATTCAAACGAAGTTCTTATGAAATTATTTATTTTACACGGACAATGTGATCAAATCATTGCCAGAACTTGCAGAAAATTTAACCAAATGTATCCTGAATTGACACAAATGAACGAAAGGAAGTTTGTAAGATTACAAAATAATTTCATTAACATGTGAAAATAAATTAAATAACAAAATTAGGAAGGTTCAAAAAACAAAACTGTAAACAAAATAAGAAATTTTTACAATAAATGCTGGAAATGTTGTCCATTACATTCTAAACATTTTAGTATGTGCTTTTGTACGCGACTCGTAGTTGCTTTTTCAATTTCATGGGGATCCAGATCTTCAATACACCGAACTATTCGCCGTCGCAGTTCTTCTTTGGTAGGCACTGGAGTACTGTACACTCTTTCTTTTAAAACACCCCATAAATAAAAGTCAAGCGGCGTGAGATCGGGGGATCTCGGTGGCCAATCCCACGGCCCTAAGCGCCTAAACCAACGATCGTCAAATATTTCATAAAGTACCCTGGAAACTTCCTGGGTGCAATGAGCTGGCGCTCCGTCCAGTTGAAACCACGAATTCCTATAATCCTCTAAAGATAAATTTTCGACGAAATCGGTAACAGTCGTCCTTAGTATTTCGAGATATCTCTCAGCATTTAAAGTGGCATCATAAATAAAAAAGCTAATTTTGTGCTTTTTTAAAATACAAAAAACATTTAGGTCAAATTTTTCTTGAAATCCCATTTCTTTTGTCACGTGAGGATTATGATCAGCCCAAAAATGCTTATTTCTTCTATTAAAAATCCCATCCCTTGTAAATTTTGCTTCGTCGCTCCAAATGATTTTTGACAAAAACTCCGGATCCTCTTGTATACGTATTAAAAGGGTTTCGCAAAAATGCACTCTACGTTCAAAGTCTTCTGCTTTGAGGGCTTGCACTTTAGTAAATTTAAACGGATGCATTTCGTGATTTCCCAAAATTCGTTGTATTGAAGCATATGATACACCCAAATCTTTTTCTGCACTACGAATGGAAGCCTCTGGATATGCATAAAAATATGCCAAAACGTTGACAATATTATCTTCATTTGAAGTAACAGGTTTTGGTAATGTTAGAGGCGCTTTTAAATTTGAGCCATAGTTAATGAAATTATTTTGTAATCTTACAAACTTCCTTTCGTTCATTTGTGTCAATTCAGGATACATTTGGTTAAATTTTCTGCAAGTTCTGGCAATGATTTGATCACATTGTCCGTGTAAAATAAATAATTTCATAAGAACTTCGTTTGAATAATGATTATCTGCGTTCATTTTGGGAGATTTTTTTAAACACAGTCGTCAAAATGTCGTAAGTTTGATATTTTGATGTTTGATATCCATGGTTACTTAAAATTAAAGTCTTTATTTTTTTTTTCACAAAAAAGCGCTTTTATTAAGAAAACTTGATGATTTAGGTATAGGAATATGATGTACCATCTTAAAGCGTTTTTCTTCGTCTTTCAATTTATTGATTAATATACAGGGGGTTTCATTTAAAAAAACGAACATTTGACCCCTTTTATGAACAACGGAAATAATAGTAATCTTAGCACGCCCTGTATGATATGGAGTCGATTTCATGGTGAAAAATAAATACATCGGGTCTGTCTAAACTACCGCCAAAATATCAACTTTCCATGAATTGAGAGCACTAATTTACTTACGTGTAATTAGGGCCATGTTTTGGACCATATTTAACACAAACTAATTTTTATCTCGAAAACCGATAGAGATAGGTATAGGGTAATATTAACAAAAAAGTATTGTAATAAAAGAGCGATTCTAAAAATTTATTAATATATGGGGTGTTCCATTTAAAAAAATAAAGTTGCTAGGACTTTTTGATAGAAGCGGCAACGTCGCAATGCTGAAAATATTTTAGATGGACAGAGCATAGCTAATTACCCACGTTGCCAAATTTTCAAAAAAATCCCGCGTTCCGTTCTCCATAAACGTCTAACCTACCATCGACCGTGAATCACCCTGTATATATATATATATATATATATATATATATATATATATATATATATATATATATATATATATATATATATATATACAGTGCGTCTCTTTAATGTCCCCCCCCCTCTTAATTTTTTAAACGTTACATTTACAAAATTGAAAGTTGAAATAAAATATAAACATAGTATTCTAAACAATAGAAATAAAATATGCAACTGTTTTAAGAAGTAAAATAGTAAATCAAAAAAATTACATGTGTATATTTTATTGGATTGGCATCCCATCCTGTATAATTATTGAACAATCCAAGTCCTAGGGTAAGATGTAAATATTTTTACAACTATTCACTGTGTGTGCACTTGATACTTTGCTGAAAGCGCTACTACTTACGACCCCATGTCAATCTAATCCACCGATATCTTAGCGATCCTTTGGCGAAAGCGCTTTTTTCTTTCGCCATCCCTTTTAAAATACTCCCCTCTACCCTAATCCACTAGTATTTTTAGTGCCCCTTTGGCGAAAGCGCAAATATGCCTTTTTGTCACACTCACCCGTATGCAATATAGGGGAAGGAGGCATTGACACTATATATGACCTTTTTACACCATCTTACCCCTTATACAATGCCCCTAATACACACACACCCCATCAGTGCCTTTCTGACACCTTGACCACACTCAATATACGTCACTGACAAATATTTCTACTTCTCCGTGTGTGTATTCACTTCAACACCGGAGTGCATTTAAGATAAATTATATTTTTTACCTCCTATTCTTTCACATATTGATATAATTTAAATTTGGAATTAAACTATTTGTATTTATACACTACTTGTAAGAAATAGACTACGCAATAATTCCTTAGGTACATTTAAAAGTTGGATACATAATTGGCGAAACATATGAAATGTCTGTAACACTTTGTAAAGACTATTTTTGTATCGAAATATCAAGCTTCAGAGGTTCGCTATATTCGCCACCCCAACCAAAAATACCATAACATACAAATGACTGAGATTTTTCGGCCCGGTTCTGATCGCCGCGTTGCGTCATTGAGTTCAACAACCACTTTTACGAGACGTCCCGAGTGCGCATGCTTCGAGTGGACCGTCGTTTAAAAATCTGACAGGCGCCCAATGCGTACAAACGCACTTTTTCGTCCATACATTGGACGGATTCAGCTGGTGTCGCGAATACGTTGTGATGGTCTAAATATATCTTGTCTATTCTGTGGTCACTACACACTAAACCGAATAATTTTTTCCATACAATACACTGGCATGAGTACAATAAAGAAAGTATGCGTATTCCATCCTTGTTTGTCAACTTCTCGGGGGTTAGGCCTATTGCAGAAACGAAGATCTCCGATTCGATACGAAGAGAGTTTCGGGATTAGGACAGATGAACTTTAGGCCACTTGGGGCTATCCCCTCTCCGTCATACATGCGGCTTTCGGCGAAATTCCGCTTTCGTCGAGTGGCTTTTTTGCGCCAATTTACCGACATGAAACGGGAATGGCGGGCGACGAACGCCGATTAGGTACACACATGCGGCTTACCGCTCGCCTTTCGCCGAAAGCCGCTCGTTCGGCGCCGGCTTTATACGAGTTTTAAAATTGTCGGAAAGAAAAATGGTTAAACCCCCTAACCCTAACACTATTAGAATTTAAGCATTTTGTTGGATAAAACTGGCTGTGACTAGAGCTTTTGTGGATTACTAGTCGTTCACGAATAGCAAGTAATGACAACTGTACAGGGATATCCAAATAAAATGAACAGGTCTGAAAACTTTTTTATTTTTAAAGATGGAAAAAAATGTTAAATATGAAAGTGTTGGGGACTTTAATGGATCATTCATTTATCTTATCAGCTATATAATTGAGCATCGAATAAAAAAACATCGATTTTCTCGCTTATTTTAAATTGGATGGTATGATTTTTATCATATTTTTGGATTCTAGGAGAAGTCCTAGATATATTTTGTATAACATACCCTATGCGGTTTTTCAATCATTTTTAAAATATTTCAAATTAAAAATTATTTCGGTTAAATATACTTTAAACATAACTATCAAGGTTGCGAACGAAATACCTCCTACCTTTTTAAATTTTCTTCGTAAGTAAGTCAAAGTTAATGTCAAGGTTGACAATAATACTTCACCGTGAATTTGTAATTTAATTTTAATGCATTTTTATTCTATTAAACAATAAATGTTGATTTTTATTAGATATTAATATTTGAAAGCAATAACCAGTGATTATAAACAATACCAAATGAATTATAACATAAACAGATAAATGTTAACATTGGCGAATAAATATCAAAAGAAATTTTCAACATGTCCGCCATTTAATTCTTCGAACTTTTCATACATTCTTCTCTGCCTCTGAAGTGTGTTTATAATACTTTCATCATCATTTTTGTTCAGATTTCTTACTTCATTTCTCACCTTCCTTTGAATGTTTTCAGTATTTTCATTATACTTGCTGTATACGACATTTTTCAAATGACACCAAAGAAATGTATCTAAAGGTGTGAGGTCCGGGTGCATTTGCAGGCCAATGTAACGTTCCATATCTACGAATCCATTCGTTATATTGATATTTTAAAAATTGCGAACCTCAATTATATTATGGGGAGGCGCTCCGTCCTGTTGCCATTTGATACGTCAACTTTCTTCAATAATTGGCAATTCGTCGAGAATATCTTCGTTTTCATTTTCTAAAATAGATAGCGGTGGCCAGTTAATGCTCCCCGAAAAACCAATGGTACTAGAATTTTATTTTGTAATATCCCCCGCCAAACGTTGATTGAATTACGCCCATGAAAAGCAAAATCTTTGACGGTAAAGGGATTTTCATCCGACCAAACATGAACATTTCCTCTATTAAACATCCCCGTAGTTTAGAAAGTTGCTTCGTCTGTCCGAACGATAGTATGAAATAAATTAAGTTCTCGCCGCAATCTTTCGTTAATATTTGTGACGAAAGTATATCTCTTCCTTTTTAATAGGCACTAAACTTTTGAACTGGCATAATTTTATATGGCCCAAACTTAAAATACTTGACCGTTCTTTGAACTGTTCCATACGCCAGCCTTTTATCTCTTTTTCCATATCTGAGATACCGCACAGAGTCGGGAATTGATTTTTTTGAATTCTCTTGAAAATATAATAAAATCGCTCGGTCCCTTTCTTCATTCCTCTCTCTTCTCCTTTTTCCATTGCCCAGAAATCCTCTTTCGTCCAGTCTTCTATTTGTTTTTATTATGGTGTTTAATGATGGGGTTCTTTGTCCCTCTTCAATATTTTCTTCATATTGTCTTTGAGCCGCTCTAACATTATTGTTATTTTTTACATATAATGTTACCATTTTGTATCTCTCATTAATAGAATAACTCATTTTGCATAAAAATAAAATTATAAATTCACGGTGACTAAAGTATTACTGTCAAAGTTGACATGACTTTCCTACGAAGAAAATTTAAAATAGTAGCAGGTATTTCGTTCGCAACCTGGATAGTTACATTTAAAGTATATTCATGCGAAATAATTTTTAATTTGAAATATTTCAAAAACGATTGGAAAACCGCATGTTAGGTATGTTATACAAAATATGTATAACATACCTAACATGTAGAATTCAAAAATATGATAAAAACATGGATTTATTAAGAATGGATGCGGGAGGATTTAACATTCTTTGAAGCCAAAACAAACCATTCTAAGCGACACTGTAAACACAATTTGTTAACATTGGCCACATCTTATTTTACCTTGTATTTTAGTACAAAAAATACGTTAGAAGCATCACAAGATTTACTAAAAGTAATAAAAGGCCTAAGATATTTTATTTTACTGCTAAATAATAACAAATTTAAGTTAAAAAGGTTTTATTATTTATAGGTTATATTAGTTCTAAAGGTTTATTTAAAGTCGCTCCGAGTCACTTATAAATCTATAAGTCGCACTTTTTCTTTTCTAGTTCATTAGACAAAGACTTACGTGTAACCGAGTGTTCGCAGACGTTTTTCTTAAGCAACCAGCAGAGACCAACACTTCTGAGCTCCAACACTCCAATGCTATTTTATCGCTTTCTACTACCATTCTTGATTCAATTACTTATTTCCTTAAGTTCGTAAACTGTACCTTCACGGTAAGATGTTTTCATAACAAATAACAAATATAAGGCTTCACGTTCGATACCCTCACAGTATACGGACACCGAATCCCTTCTTAATAAATCCATGGATAAAAATCATACCATCCAATTTAAGATAAGCGAGAAAATGAATGTTTTATACTGTATTTTTTTTATTCGACGCTCATTTGTTTTGCTGATAAGATAATATGAATGATCCATAAAAATCCTCAAAACTTTCATATTTTCCCATCTCTAAAAACAAAAAAGTTATGGCCTGTTTACATTAATTTGGATATCTCTGTACAATAAAATACTAGCAATTTGGAATAAAATTTACAAATTTTATTGGTAATAAAATCAAGTGTAATTGGAATATAAATTGTGATTTCCAGTAATATTAAGAAATTTGAATTAAACCAGTCTATATGGACTACCACTACCATAGATCTTCTGCTTAATCTGTGTATGTTTTGCCAATATTTTTGTCGCACTTTTAAGTCAAAAATTTTTAGTGTTACAATCTCAAAGCATGTGAAAGGTGCTTGAATAAAAATTTATGGATCTGAACGATAAGATAAAAAACAAATCATAATGAGTTAATAAATGATAGATAACATTTCATTTTCAGTTTCTGAATGTTTTGTAAAACATGTCACGTCCATCTAAAATTGAAAAATTAGAAGATCTCATTAAAGGGAAAGTTGTAGGAGAAATAGTAGATCAAACAATAGAATTGCTTGTTCCGCCCGGCGAAAACTTCGGCAGTATCCTGTATAAAGTATAAAGTAGATTTTAAAGTGAAAAATGGAGAAAAAGTGGAAACCTACCATGCTGTGGCGAAGTGTACACCACCTGATACAGTTACTCAGGAAATGATGAATATACAACAAACTGTTAAAGCAGAAATTGCTTGGTATACTACAGTAATTCCAACAATTAAAGATTTTCAACGAGAATTTGGTGTGGAACAGGTTGCCGATTTCTTTCAAAACTTTTTTGGTGCTAGGATTAGTCTGGACCCAAGCTCTGAAATTGTTGACATCAATCCTGTTATACTTACTGAAAATTTGGTAGCTTTAGGTAAGTTTACGTTTGCTCAGGTTTGTTCGGTTAAGATATTTGCAATATGCTTTTGAACGGTGTGTCATTAGCAGTAGTTTATTAAAATATTATATATACTGGAATTGATTTTCTAAATCCGATCTTTCCTTTAAATTTCATAACAATTTTCTTCCCTTGAGGGATATTGTTTTCACAAAAACCATTGATTTTTTGTTAAAAGTCTTTCTTTAGTTATACCGTACAAGTCTAATTAAATTATACATATAATTTATATATTCTTCTGTACCAAAACTAAAAGCTTCTGTATTCCATACTTTAGAATGTTTATATTGGTTCCGATATTTAGTTCGGAAAAAATACCTTTTAAGGTACATATCCACGAAGATATATTTTCCCGAGGCTCCTGTCTCATGATTTCTTTGTCATACATGATACCTATGACAAAAAAACTCATGAGACAAAACTCTCAGAAAAATATATCATCGTGGATATGTACCTTAACAGTTCTGTTTTTAGTAGATGTGCACTGTATAACTTCGGTGCTCATTCCTGCCCAAAAATTTTCGAATAGTGTTCTACTTCTTCAGCTGCAATACTAGTAAAAAAAAAGGCGCAAGTGTTTTGACAGATTCACAAATAATGTTTTGTTTGTTGACGTTCATCACCATAACGTCCATCGATAGGTTCATTCCTAATTTCACTATCATTGCACTTTTTGCGGTTTGCTGCTACGTATATTGAGGATTCAAACTTACGTATCCTATCTCTGATCGCTTGTACCTCCGGAATTGGTCGCCCCTCAAATGCAACATAGCATACACCAAATACATAAATTAACAATTTAATGAGCACTATGGCCGCCATTTACTAACTTGTAACCGTCTGTCTAAAGTAAACATAGTAGGAATGTTTAAATAATAGGTATGTTTAAATAAAAAGGCTTGTTATGCTAAAATGCAAGCACGAAAACACAACGAAACGATAACCCGATGCAATTTCCTCTTAGGCAAACTATAAAAAGACAAGTATCACAAACAAGGTAAACAAACATCCAGGTAAAAGATGGACAGTCTTTCAGAATCTTTCACAAGAAGTCAGACCTCTCTTTCAGATTACCGATGACAGTTTCACAGAAGAGAATTCGTATGATGATGATGATGATGATCATGATGACAATGATGATGAGGAAGAGTGTTAGTAATTTGTTTTCTTAATATGTTTCTTATCAGTAACAAACTTACTGATATGTTCTTGTAATTTTCGTTCTTTTTGTGAATAAAAAAAACTACATTTGTTAAATTTTCGATTATAATTAAGGCTTAAAGTTACAAATACTAAAATTTTGAATTAAATCTTAATATTAATTACTCACTGGTCGGCTAGCGCGCGCCGGCACTAAGTCGAGTTCCGCGCGACACCCCCGCGCTCACAGCGGCGTCAGCAACATATCACTTCGAACACTGTTATTACTAACATTGGATCAGTTTTTTAGTACAACGAATATATTTTCATAAACTGTAAAACTCTTCTTCTTTCTGCGGTGTAAATTCATAATCTTAATATTAATAATTTAACCTCGCAGTGATCTTTTGAAAAAAAATCCGTTTATTAAGGACTTAGAGCGATGAACTTTGTCTTAAAAGCTGCATGAGAATACCCGTTAACCAAAGCTTTAAGTCCGACGAAGATCCGATGGGTCATTCCCGAGATATTGTTAATTGTATAAAAAAAAACGGTCCAATTGTTCAGGTTTTGTTTTCGCAACACTACAATGCGAAATAACATAAAACCGGTTTGCCATTACACCACAGGATAATATGGTTCTCAAAGAATTGTCAAAGAAAGTCGAAAAAGCATTTTAAATATTTCTCCTCTGGAGCCTAAACGGAATAAACAAATATGCGATCGGACTGAAACAAAAAGGGCACATTAAGCGTATAAGAAGTCATTTCCTGGTGTACTTTAATAAGCACAAAATTCTTTTTTGCAAAAATTATTTGTTTTATTTATTTCAGGTTTTAAGAATATAGACCGCCATGTTGGATTCGATCTTGAAACATCAAAAGCAATATTGAGAGATTTAGCAACGTTCCATGCCGTTCCATTAGTAATGAGAATTAAAAATAAAGAACTTTTTGATAAAAATATAAAACCGTACCTAACAAGTTTTTATTTGGACAACCCATTAAAGGAAGGTCAAGACTTTTTCAATGGAATCAAAGGTTTATTTGAAGAGCTTCCAGAAACCAGTCCTTATGTGGATAAAATCCTTACTTATCTCAAAAACCATGAACCATATTCAAAGAAACAAGTTGTTAGGGAACCATGGGGTTCAATTTGCCACAATGATTTTTATATAAATAATATTATGGTAAAAAAAGGCGATGATCTGAAGATGGTATTTTTGGACTTTCAATTAACCGGATATGGTTCTATAGCTATAGATGTTCTATATTTGCTGATTGTTTCAGTGGCTCAAGAAGTAGTAACAGACCATATGGATGAATTAATTAAATATTATTGGGATGAGTTTTTAAAGAATCTTGTAGAGCTTCACATGGACACATCTAAATTCTCATTTGAAGATTTTTTAAAGGAAATTGACGATGCCGCGTCTTCGGGATTATTTTCACGAGCACTATTACATACATTTGCAATATTGTTGGACAGAGGACATGCTATTTTAGACAGCTCCGATGAAAATTATGTAAAGGAAAGTAAAGCTGTAATGAGTTTTAACGAAAGGCAGAAAAACAAATATAAGTGGCTTGCTCTTGAATTTATTAAGAGAGGTTGGATGTAAACTAGAAATATTATTTAGTTGAAGAAGAATAAATTTGTTATAACAAATTTTAATACAATATTCCTCTACCTAAGATATTATTATTAGAGCTCAAAAACACGTTGCCCGACCATAAGCGTCGGAAACGTAAATACGCAACTGCATATAAGTAAGTGATAATAACATGCATTATACTAAGAAAAATACTTACCAAGTAACTAGGATTATACATCTGCATGTGATCGGCTAAACACTTGTAGCATAGCGCATGTTTCCACAGTCGTTTCTTCGAGACATGTTCGCCGCGGTGAAAAATGTATTTATATACGAAAAGCGACCGTTCGACATCTAACGATATCATATTTGCTTACTTAAAATGGTCCTTGAAACACTGATCTGTAAAAACACTAGTGTTAAAAGTCTGTCTTAGTCTAGCCAAATCTGGAGTTTTTTGTAGCACACTATTAAATTTTTCTCTAATAAGGAAATGTTTTTCGTCACTTAATGTTTGTAGTACTGCTTGTACATTAATATTTGTAGGGAATTGGCTAACGACAACAACGACTTTTGTAAAGCTTTGATGGCGTTGGTTATTTCTTAGTAGTTATTAAAAATAGTTTGTAGATCAATTTCCACTTGAGGATCTTGAAATTTTAATTGGTGGTGTAATACCCCCTTATCAAATATAACCATTTCACTTTCATGGCAATAATGATAACCTATGCTCAAAAGATTATGCATACTCCCTATAGCCTAGGAGCTACTCTAGAACTAGTTTTTTTTTCGGCACGCGATGGTACCTACTAATTAGTTGAATTTACTGTTATTTATTTTTATGTTGTTATTTTTAGCGAGGTATATTGAAAAATATCGTTCATTATACATAAACTGCTTTTTCCGTGCTTGCATGACTCCCGTGTTTGGCTTCGTCTTACAAGGAAACTGGTCATGCGCGCACGGGAAAAGCCTAGTTTCTGAACTCGTAATGAAATATATTTTATCAAATACCATTAGGTCACCTAATTTTTTCCTCTGAGAAAATTCCATAAAAAGCAATGCTAGACAACTTTTTAGCAAATAACGTTCATGCCTTAGCCCCATGTGTGCTGCTTAGCAACTAATTCCTTCGAATTTTTTTGGAAAAATTAGATGCACACGCTATTACCTGCTTCGTCACTCTGACAATAGAATTTACGGAGAAACATTAATACCACGTACCTATGTTTATTATTGCTATGAGGTCAGTCTTCTCCGTAAGGCCGTAAGTAATACCCTGCATAATATCGTTATGTTGATTGGGTTTGATTGGGTTTTGATATACTTTATGAAAAAACATGCTGAGTAAAATTTTCTTCAGAGCTTTCTCAGATCTCAGGTGAAGCGGCCCAAAAATTTTTTTTTTTTCGCAAATTTCAAAATTAAATATTTTTTCACGAAAATGATTGTAGAGTACCCAACAGTAACATTTTATAATTTGGTGAGGGTCCCATGCATTGGAACTAAGATACGACAATCTGAAAGGAACCGCCACTGGGTTTACAAAATCCATCATAAACCGGTATCTGTTCGATCACCATAAACTGTTCTTGCGACAAAAAGACTATTTTTACTTAGTGGAGCATCAGTTGATTCTGCTGAATTCGTTTTATTACTTAGTTTACCATAATGTGGGTATCTCATATTTGAGTCATTCTTTTACACTTCGTACGCCTAAAAATCCTAATGATTTTCAATGTTCGAAGATTTTTTTTTACAAATAATATACATAAAATTAGCCCGTACGTGTATCGAGTTATAATCCCGTGAGAACTTAAGCTTACTTAGTATTACGCAATCTAATGAAATCCTTATCTCTTTTCTTAGATTTTCTTAGCGTCGTTCCCATGCTTTGTCAGCAGATTAGAAACTTATAAATATTATGTAAAGTGCATAATAAAGTCAGTCATATTGTACACGCCTCTGGCATAATAGAAAATTTTTAAAAATAAACTCTCGAGCATCGAGTTGTTAACTGGCGCAGTCGGGTCGGATTTTGTCAACGGTTTGCGCATCGTGCGTGTCCTCCGTCTTCGTATCAACGATTAGTGGCAAAAACGAACAAAAAAGCAAAAATTTTTGAAAATCCTGTGGGTGCGTGCAATATCGCTCACTGACCAGGGAAAAAGGAACAAGCATCGTCCTACGTCCTATTGGTGCGAGTCAAGGGAGCAAGCATCGTCCCAAACCTCATAGAAGTTAGTTCCAGGGAGAAGACAAGAATCGCTCCTCCTATTGGGCCCTATATAGTTTTAAGAAGAAAAGAAATCAATGAAAATCAGCACAATCTTCATTGTATCACTGTAAGTGCATTCCTTTCAATTATTCCCGCATTTATTATTTTACCGAATTAATTTATTGATATTCTCTGTTTATTAGTGTTATTGTTTTATAAATTTTTAAAGTGGAAGATCTTAACGAAATTTTGGCTAATCTATTTTTAAATCAAAACATGCCTAACGCTAATCAACCAAATTACCAACTAATTAGATATCAAGCGGATAATATTCCAACCTTCGATGGAAATCCGAAACAAATAAATAGATTTATAAATGCGTGCGAAAACTTTTTCAATAATCATAAAGATCGAACAGATAATGGTGCAACCATAAATGTCTGTCTGTTTGACACTGTCTTAAATAAACTAATTGGCAGAGCAGCCGATTTAATTGCCTCTAGAGTAGAATTAAATACTTGGCCTTTGTTAAAAACAGCAATAATTCCTACATTTTCCGATCAAAGATCTATTGACTGTTTATTGCAAGATGTAATAACATCAAAACCGGAAAGAAACGAAACACCAGAACAATTTGGTCTGCGTCTACAAGATGCACGTAGTCTATTATTCTCAAAAATTAATATGTCAAATGACACAAACGAAATTAAATTATTACAAATCACACAATACGAAAATTTAATTTTAAAAACATTTATTAATGGTCTAAATTACCACATGCAATTAGTAGTACGATTAAAAAATCCAACAGCTCTAGAAGAAGCAATGAGTTTTGCTTTATACGAAGAAAATTTTATTTACTATAAAAATAGAAGTAATGTAACCAACAAAACTTCTGTAAATTTAAATGTACCTAAAAATAAATTAAATATGCCTCAACAAACGCATAATTATAACCGTACTTTTTCTCAAACACCCTCACAACAGTCAACACCACAGTTTAGTAACTATACACCCAATTATACAACTAATCGTATGCCAATCGTCCAAAATCAAAGTAAACCCCAATTTTTAGGTTACGGACAATTTAGACAACCCTCTAATGTCTTTAGACAAGGACCTGTACATCGTCCAAATTTTAACAACCAAAATTTCAGACCTAATTTTAATACTAGACCAAATTCTAATTATCAGCATAATATGCATAACAAATCCTCTGGAATTTCTAGGCTGAGAAGACCAGAACCAATGGATGTTTCTTCAGGCAATACCGTATTAAACCAAAATACACCACCTAAACGCGATTTTATTGTTGAAGAATCATTTAACCAATCTGTGGAAAACATTAACAATGAATCTACCGAATGTGAAAATAACCCTGATGATGACTCTCAGTATTACCAAGAATTTAACGAAACGTTGTACCCATGTAATAACCCAACATATGATTTTTCTCAAGAAGAAAATAATGAATACGAGAACCCGTATGACTATAATGAAAATTTTCAAGAGAACCCGAGTTCAACCAACCTGACATAATATACCTCAATAATTATACTAACTCCGATTTACTAATAATTTATATACCGGAAATAAACGCAAAATTTTTAATAGATACAGGTAGCGGTAAAAGTTTTATCAAACCAAACCTTGCTTATCAAATTTATCCAAATTTTATATTTTCTGAATTATTCTCTGTTAGAACAGCTCATGCTACGTCACTCCATAATGAAGTTATAAAAATTCCAATATTTCCCTCACTTAATTTTTCTGGAGATCATAAATTTTATCTTTTTGATTTTTCACCGAAATTCGACGGACTTCTAGGAATCGATTTTCTAATACATATAGGAGCCAATATAGATATACAAAATAGCGAATTAAGAACGCAAAAATTAAATACTATTCTAACATTATACCACGAAAATAACCTACCAGCGTTATACAACTTCGAAACTGTCAAAGTTACGATACCCCCTCGTACGTGTCAAAAAGTTAAAATACCCTTAAATTATTCTAACGGTATAGGTATTTTTAAATACACAAATTTCGGATGTGGAGAGATTCCCGAATCATTAGTCGAAATAAAAAATTCTTTAGCGAAAACCCTTGTAACAAATACCAGCGAAAACCCAATAAAAATAACTTTACTGAAACCTCTAGACATTGAACCCTTAGACGAAACGGAAGTTAATTTCATAGAAAAAATGGAAACTGACACCGAATTAAATGAATATTTAGACAACTTACAAAAACAAAATTTAAAAAATTTAAGATTATCTCATTGTAATAAAGAAGAGTACAAAGCGATACGTGACCTCTGTTATGAATATCGAGATTTGTTTTACTGCGAAGGAACCCCTTTGACATTTACAAATAAAATTAAACATAATATAAATTTAACTGACGAAACGCCCATTTTTACTAAAGCATATAGATACCGGGAAATACATAAAAAAGAAGTTAAAACACAAATGGAGAAAATGCTAATTGACGGCATAATTCAACACTCAAACTCGCCATGGTCTAGTCCAATTTGGGTAGTACCAAAAAAGTTAGATGCCTCAGGAAAGCGCAAATGGCGCATAGTTTGCGATTTTAGGAAACTAAACGAAAAATCTATAGACGATAAATTTCCCCTTCCGAATATCACAGATATTCTTGACAAACTCGGAAAAGCCCAATATTTCTCTATGTTAGATCTTGCAACCGGTTTTCACCAAATTGAAATGGAACCAAACGATATTCCCAAAACAGCTTTTTCAACCGATATAGGTCATTACGAATTCAAAAGAATGCCTTTTGGACTTAAAAATGCCCCCTCTACTTTTCAAAGAGTAATGAATAACATTCTTCGCGGTCTTCAAAATGAAATTTGTTCAGTATATCTAGATGATATTATAATTTTTTCAACATCTCTCCAAGAACATATAACTAGATTAAAAGCAGTTTTTGATAGGCTTAGACAATCAAATTTTAAAGAAGTCGCTTATTTAGGACACAAGATAACAAAAGATGGCGTAAAGCCCAATTCCGATAAAGTCAATGCAGTAAAGAATTTCCCAATACCAAAAACACAAAAGGAAATTAAATCATTTTTAGGTTTGGCAGGATATTATAGAAGATTCATAAAATACTTTGCTAAAATAACAAAACCCCTTACACTATGTCTTAAAAAAGGAGCAAAAGTCACACATTCGCCCGCTTTTATTGAATCATTTAATCATTTAAAAGAATTATTAATAAATGCCCCAATATTAAAATACCCTCATTTTGAAAAACCCTTCGTCCTTACCACAGACGCTTCAAATATAGCCCTTGGTGCCGTACTTTCTCAAGGAAACCCCCCCAAACGATAACCCTATTGCATTTGCATCACGAACTTTAAACGAAACAGAACAAAAATATTCTACTATAGAAAAAGGACTTTTAGGTATAGTATGGGCTTGCAAATATTTCAGACCATATTTATACGGCAGAAAATTTAAAATCTACACAGATCATAGACCTTTAGTTTGGCTATTTAATTTAAAGGAACCCAACTCAAAACTTGTACGTTGGAGACTTAAATTAGAAGAGTATGACTATGAAATACTTTATAAAAAAGGGAAACAAAATACCAACGCTGACGCACTTAGTCGTATCCAATTACATGCAATCGAATCAGAATCAGTAATTAATAATCCCGGAGACATAAGTCGTGATATCGAAAACTTTTTAAAAGACAGCTATAGTCAATTTAACCCCGAAAATTTAGATCCAGATGATGCTAGCAAGCAAATGGAAAAAGTCAATGAACCCAGTCAAAAAATTAAATTATTACAAAATATACAAATAAAACCCCCAGATAATAATTCCGATAATACAATACACACTACAAACCCGGAAGAAAACTATTCTAACATGACTATATTAGACGAAATAATTAATAACAAAGCACGTCAAATTATTGTCAAAAAATCTCCTTATGACGCATATATTAAAACTGAACGTGAAATAGTTATTTATACTATAAGGGATGTAAGTAACATTTACCAGTCGAGGACGAATTTTGCGCCCGAGCGATAGCGAGGGCTGGCAAAAAAGTCCGAGACTGGTTAATGTACTTACATCCCATATAGTATATAACATTTTTCCCCCTCCCTGAATTGTATGTTTACCAGAAAATGCTGGATATATTTTTGGATTTTTATTATCATTACATTCGATAGCATTCTCATTAAATTATGAAGGCAGCCGTGATCCGTTGCCAGAGCAATATAAGCAGTTTTTATTTTATCAACAACGTCAAGTTGACAATTCATAGCGAAAAGCTTGAAGAAGTCGAATTATTTGATTCTGTGTGGACAAAATGGATGTTTCAGACATAGAAGAATCAGCAAATATTGCTTGTTTATCTCTACTACCGGAAAAGTCGAAAAAAAGGTATGAAGCAGCATATAAATCCTTTAAGAATTGGTGCCAAAGCAAGACGGCTACTGCAGTCTCAGAAGCCTTGTTTTTGGCGTATTTCCACGAGAAAAGTGCTTTACTGAAGTCCCCATCAAGTTTATGGTGTGAGTATTCGATGTTGAAGTCCACCCTTTTTATAGAGGAAAATATAGATATTTCTAAGTATCCAAAACTTCGAGCATTTTTGAAAAGAAAAAATGATGGTTACAGACCCAAAAAATCGAATGTGTTTAACAGGGAAGATGTGAATAAGTTCATGCTTGAAGCCCCCGATGATATGTACTTATTGATGAAGGTCGTAATGGCAATGGGAGTTGCTGGGGCGTGCCGTTCTAATGAACTCTGTGAAATGAAAATGGACAATGTTAAAATAAGTCAAGAAGTCATAATTGTGACCATTCCTGACTCCAAAAATGGAATGTCACGTACATTTACAGTGGCAAAAAGTGACGACACTCAGGTTTGTCATTTCAAAATAATTCAAAAGTACATTGATATAAGATCCCACATGACGACTATTAATCCGCGCTTCTTTATGCGATATCAAAATGGAAAGTGCTTAAACCAGCCTGTTGGGAAAAATACGTTTTCGTCAATTCCAAGTAAAATTGCGAAATTTCTAAAGTTTGAGAACTTCAAAGTGTATACTGGACACTCTTTTAGAAGAACGTCGGCAACTTTATTAGCAAATACTGGAGTTGATGTATTAGCTATCAAGCGACATGGTGGATGGAAATCCGCTACTATTGCGGAAAGTTACGTAGCTGAGAGCCTCAACAATAAAAAGGAAGTAGCGAATAAAATTTTATACAATAAGACCCAGCCAGAAGTCTCTTGCAGTGCTTCAACAGTGACAGAAACATTGGTTAGAAATGAAGGATCTGTGGAGTCAGAAAATGTAATACACATCAAGAAGAAACGAGAAAACGTGTTTCCAAATTTTGTTAATAATGTGAATAATTGTAATAATTGTACCATTAATATTCATTTTAATTAATATCACCGGATTTTTGTAATATGTTGGAGGAATACCTGACAAATAAAAATACTTACATTTACTTCTTTTCAAAAGAATTACGGCCTTATTTCCAACAAGCCATGAACAATCATTTTAAAAATCTTAAATTGATAGAGTGTACCAAATTAATAAATAACGCCCAACCAGAAGAACGAGAATTACTAATCAAATATCGACACGAAAGTAAAACAAATCACCGTGGAATCGAAGAAACATGTAAATTCTTAAAAGCTAATTATTATTGGAAATCCCTTAAACCCGATGTAACGAAATATATTAATAATTGCGAGATTTGCCAAAGAGCAAAATATAATAGAAAACCACCTGATCAGCCCCTCGTATTAACAGAAACCCCAAGTAAACCATTCGAAATAATACACATCGATACCTTTATTATTGCTAAACAGAAATTTTTAACTATCATAGACAAATTCTCAAAATACGCTCAAGCGCTTCCTTATACCGGAAATGCAGTGTCGTGCTGTGAACAATTTATTAAATTCTTTTCATTTTTACGCGTGTCAAAACAAATAGTATCAGATAACGGCTCAGAATTTCAAAATGAAGTAATCGGCGGCTTATTAAAAGCACATAATATTAAAATTCATTTTACTACCCCTTATCACCACGAATCAAATTCCCCTGTAGAAAGACTACACTCTACCCTTATCGAGCATATACGCATTTTAAGAGAATCAGACCCAAACGCAGACGTAATAAAATTAATGCCATACGCAATTATTGCCTATAACAACACTATACAATATACATTCAAGTACAAATTATATCCCTTATGAACTTGTTTTCGGACATACCGACTCAAGAGACCCTATGGACTTAATACCCTCTCATGTATATACAGAATATATAAATAATCACAAAAATAACACACAAATTCTTTATGAAAATATTGCAAAGCAATCTACGGAATTAAAACAAAAAATTTAGATCAAAATGACGCAGAGCAAATCGATGCAAAAATTAAAAAATTACAAGAAAATCAAAATAAAATAAAAATTGACGCAATAAATCAAATTACACTCTTGCAGTCTACGATCAGTAAATTTAAATCAATGATATCAAATATCACACACAATGAAATGATGTTAAAATCACACGTCTTGAAAATAGAAGAGACAATAAAACAAGTCGAGATTCACCAAACCAATACAACACAATATTTCTTAATATATATATAGTTATTAATCAAATAACAACAATGTATCAATCAATTTATGATATTTTCAATAAAATTGAAACTTCAATTACTTTTGCGAAAATTAATACTTTACATAATTCTATACTAGATCCAAATGAATTATTAACTGAAATTCAGAATATTAATAGCCATTTAAGTACAGATAAACTACCACTAGAAAGTAACCCTCAAAACATACTTATATTTGAAAAAATATTAAATATTAAAAGTTACATAAAAGATTTTACTATTGTATTTGTAATAGAACTGCCTCTTGTCGAATCAGAGATATATCAATATTTTAATTTATTTCCTTTACGAATTCCTGATAATATCAATCATTTGTCGTCAATATCCCGTATAAACCCTACCTAGCACTTAGCAGCTATAAATACGCCTATATGGACCAGGGATGTCAAGAAATTCAACCCCACAACTTTCTATGCAAAGAAACCCATTCTAGGTTCATCGAAAACAGCCCTTCCTGTGCAGTTCAACTAATTAAGCATCATACAAATGTTACTTCCTGTCATCCCTTTAGAACGCAACTTCACGAAATTCAAGTAAGAAAAATTATTGATGGAAAATGGCTAATCACCGCACCAAATCGTCTAATTGGTACAGTCAATTGCCAAAAATCATTGGACAATGTACCCTTGTTTGGATCCTACCTGGTGGAATCCCCGACCGACTGTAAAATACAAATAAAATCAATCATATTGGAAACATACAAGTCAAGCCGACTTAGCTACTCCGAAGTCAATCTTCCAGTATTGAACTTCAGCAAGACTAAATGGCATCGATCAACGCAATACAACCCTCCTACTATGGACCTCAACTATGTCAATCTAAAAGCAACGAAAGAAATCGAAACCAAACTAGAAGAACAGAAGAGAAACCTTCAAGAAATGTCATCGATAATTTACATTAATCGAACTAGTTTTTGGACAGTATTTCTATATATTATTATTGCTTTAATTATTATCCTTATTATATATCTTAAATGTAAAAGGAAATCTAAGAATATTATTATTCGTAAATCAGATATTGAAAGTAGTGAACAAAATCAATCAATTTTCTAAATATTTATATTTATTGAAATCACGCTTTTTAAAAGGTACGTGCTTTCAACTAAGAGGGGAGGAGTTATAATCCCGTGAGAACTTAAGCTTACTTAGTATTACGCAATCTAATGAAATCCTTATCTCTTTTCTTAGATTTTCTTAGCGTCGTTCCCATGCTTTGTCAGCAGATTAGAAACTTATAAATATATGTAAAGTGCATAATAAAGTCAGTCATATTGTACACGCCTATGGCATAATAGAAAATTTTTAAAAATAAACTCTCGAGCATCGAGTTGTTAACTATCGGGATTTTTTTTTAAATGTTTCTTTCTGACTGAAAATTTATTATCTCCGGTTCTAATCATCGGATTGATACCGTCGTCTCATTGTTGTACTTATTGTTGTTTTAGCGTTCTAATTGCATGCTACAAAGAATTTTATAACATTATTTAATGAACATTAATAACTAATTAATTGTTTAAATATTTTTTATGCTCGCCCCCACAGCGTATAAGATCGTAAAAAATTTCATTATATGCGCTGTGTTTACTCTAATAATCCATCAAAAAATAAAAGTGGAGTCTCTATTAGGTCAAAAGATACTTATTAATTTTGAGCCCGTGTCACGCGCAGAAAGTTATGAGCTGGGCGCTCTGCGCCGCATGTTGCGCACGATGTACAGTTTCAGTAGTCTTGATCTCGTTTGCTTGCTCCTAAACATACATGGATTCTTGTACAGCAACTGTTTTGAATGCGAATAAGACATGCATCATTAAAAGAGACCCGTAAAAACTGACAATGATTTTTTTAAAGAAAAGTACTACCTACAACTCGTAGGTGAGATGTAATGGTCGTACTTGCTTTGCTTGCGTGATAATGCGACCAACCGCACACTTATTCAGAATCGAGCGCCTTTTTCACCCGTTGTACAATCTATATTGTCATTTTTTATACTGCTCTGAGAGAAAACAGCCAAAATTGTCAAAATAGTAGTAAACTCTTTGATAAAGGCATCAATATGGCATGATTTACTCTAAAACGTAAAAACATGCTGTAAGTTTGGTTTCTATAAAAATGGTGAATATTACAAAACGAACAGCATTTTTTTCTCAATATAAAGTACATCGTGCCACTCAGATGCCGAAGTGAATGGTAATTTTTGTTTTTAATTTTTCTCTGTGTAATCGAAAAATAAGAAACGGAATAACTTTTTAGTTTACAAATTTCTAATCATATAAAATGTTACGGTAAAAGTTCATTTTTCACTAAAAACTTGTTTTGAAATTGTCAATAAATTGAAACACTATTTTTTATACTTTTTATTCTATTAACGTTTTTTTTTACAATAAATACTATCGCAATCCCTATGTTAAAGGAGTTTAGAATAAAAAACGGAATGAACATGGATACAGTTTTATATTTATAAAAAAATGTATAATTATAAATATAAATTTATTTCAAATATCATATTTATAATATAGACTTGTAACTTAATTTAGATGTGGAATATTATGAAAAAAGCGCTGCCTGCGTGTACAATTTAATAAAGACTGCTGATACTGTACATCGTGCGCGACATGCGGCGCACGGCGCGTAACTCATAGCGTTCGGCGCGTGATGCGCTCGAGATAAATAAATATCTTTATCTACTCCTATTAAATTATATATTAATTATTCAACTACTTTTGAACAATTAATAGTATCTATAAACAAACGGCGTGAGTTATAATAACTCACTGCTATAACTCACTATAATAAATCGGAAAAGCTTTACGAACCGAATATCAAGGTGGCTCTGTACAAGCCGATTGGCTGAAAGGAAACAGTCCATTATTGTTACTGAGGGAAGTAATGTCACTCGAATAATTTTGACGTTTTCAAATTAAGTTAATAAAGTTAATAAAGTTCTTTCTCTGTACTTGTATCTTAGTATTTATTGTTATAGTCGTAGATAAAGTATAGTATTCAACTTGCGGTAATGGTCATAACTCACTTGATGAATTACACCACTCGCCTGCGGCTCGTGCTGCAAACTTCATCAGCGTGAGTTATGACCTACATTACCGCTCGTTAAATAATATACTATTCGACCTAATAGAGACTCCACTTTTATTTTTGATGGATTATTAGAGTGAAGCACAACGCAGATAATGATATTTTTTGCACTTTTATACGCTGTGGGGGCGAGCATGAAAAAAATATTTAAACAATTAATTTGTGTGTGTGTTCATTAAATAATTTTCTAAAATTATTTTCAGCATGCAATCAGAAAGGCTACACAACAATAAATAAAATAGTGAGACAACGGTATCCACATGATCTACTCATGTGGATCATGAATAATGAATTTTGCAATGTGACAGAAACAAACAAACAAGCTATTAAAATTTATAAATAACATAACTCGGAAAATACATTTTGTTAAATCCTGCGTGATACACGTGTCAACTCAAATAATGAAAAGACGCTAAAAATTGTTTTTCTCACATTTTCAAAATTGCAATTTTTTTTTGCCCAAATCCGTACCACTGCTAAAAAAAATCAGTGTATTTTCAGTGTATGACAAATAAGGACGAATATACTTTCTGATGTGACAAAGAGTGACATAAAAATGTTGGCAATATAGTCCAACACAAATATATTGCCAACTTAATTCGACGTCGACATTTTTTTATAAAAAAATAAAGAAATTCTCTACAATATATTTATATTTAATAAGACAATGTATAATAATATAATACATAATAAAGCAAAATATATTATAATATTGTAGACATATTGTATATCTCTTGATATAAAATTTTCTACCTATGTAAATACATACAGGTAGTTACATAAATAGGTACCTCAAAATATCAAATATATTTTGCCGCCGTAGAACTGAGGGAACGTTTTTTACTGTTTACCTACTTATAAATTGCAAAAAAAACTCTTTTTTTAATGAAGGTAAACAATTTGACTATATTATTTACTGGAGACAAAAGTCCCTGGAAAACGAGATATTGTATAAGAAAAAGAACTTTGAGATAAAAAGTCACTTCGGTACTTACTTTTTATATCAGGATTCTTACTTCCTCAGTGCCACCGTTCTAATATAATTTTTATGAAGTAATTTTTAAAACATATACATAACAGTAATTAATTATTACTTTTCAGCTCTACTTCTACATTGGAGCATTCCATGAAATACGGTAAAATTATGGAGTTAGGTAAACTTCTGTCCACTGGTATATGGATTGGTGTCAAAAATTCTTGGACCCTCTACTCATAAAAAACATAGACTATAAAGCTACATCTCTTTTATTTTTGCTTTAAAGGAATAGTTGAGAGACAGTAAAAGTTAATTAAAAAATTCGGGAACCGAGCCAATATTCAATCGGTCACTACTCAGTGAGCCCAAAGTACTATAGATAAGTATTTTCGAATTCTGCTCAATTCTTTGTAGTCACATTACTTTATATTCTATACAATTTTTTCCAAATTCAGAATTAGTATTAGTAAAATTTCGCTTTAAAGGTAAGTTGGTTTATTCTGGAACATAACATCAAATTCACTAAGATCTCTAGATATTAAGGTAGGGTAGTCAGATAAATTTTATATTGTATTTGATACGCGATATTCTGACTTCTGTATTTTCTTCAACTCATAAGTGGTAAAGTAGACAAACTGACCTTGACATTGTGCCGGGAATGCAACCCCAAGTAGTAGAATCGTTCGACTGATCAATCAGTCATGTAATTATTAAAGTACCGGGACCTACTATACTGACGATTCGCTAAGCTGAGTGAGTGAGTCAACGCCGAGCGGGTCTGATCTAAGCAAACCCTTTTATTTTCTTTGGTGCGACTGGCTACAGCGAATTTTGCGTTGCCGTTGGTCTGGTAGATCTTTAAAGAGGCTTGAACCAGCAGGGAATTGTGTGCGTGTTATTTTTGCGCATGGTCAGTGAAAAGATTGTGCTACTAGGGAACGCTGTTTTTGTTATTACGTTTAGTAAAAGGTTTTTGTTAGTTATGGAAGAAAGTATTAAGGCGCTAGAGTAAAAAAATCAGACACAAAAGAAAAGAATCAGCAAGAGGTAAATGCTCGAGTTAGGGACTTGAAGAAAAAAAGAAGCAAACTATGACTGAAGAAGAGTTGAACAGGTTGAGAAGAAAGAGGAGAGAAGAAAAACAGCGAGAACGCGAAAGGAAAAAAGTGCAAAATACAAAGGTGTGATAGATGCATCGGAGGGAATGTTAAGCGTCTGGTAAAACAGAAGGCTATGGTTCAAAAAGATTTCGTGGTACAGTGCGCAGAAGATTTTACAAATTTGGCATCAGCAAGTGTACCCCAAACACCCAAATAATGTACATTTCTGGGGCTAAAATCGAATCAAAAATCCAGTCCATAAAGCTATGGAATAATATCGATACCATAAATTAATGTAGTCGCTTGTCTGACACGTAACACTTGAATTATATTTTTTTCTATAAGTAGTTTATAACTGTTTGCTTGTTTGTGTGTTTCTAATTAAAGGTATTACTTTCAATATTATTACTGATTTTTGTCATCTAACCTGGTGGTTTTGTTTAGCTAAATTCTAGCAAATAAATAACTGAGTCACAAGTGTGGTAGTATTGAATGACAGGAACGTAACACATGTAATTTAAATTATATATGTCTAGGATTTCTGATGGGAGGGAACCATTAATACCACTAGCAAGAAGACACCTAACAACATTCACTAAAATAAAAATCAGATTCTTACATGCGGTAGTAAAAGAGATGTTGCCATGTAAAGTTTTAAATTTGCGTACGAATCCCTAGAACGTAACTATGGGATGCTCCATTACACAAAAACTGTTTTTAAATTGTTCCTTAACTTATTCACCTAACATATAACCTTACTTTTCTTGGACTTCTTTTCACATTTACAATCCATGTGACCCTTAAACTTGTCATTTATTACCTCTACGAATCTAAATGACCGTACGAGTACGGCAACTTCCCTTAAGAAATATCCAATTCCTTCTGATATCGGATCACAAAGATCTCTTATTGAAGCTGCTATATTATAACAGAATATTAAGGTCGGTTGAATAACACCATTAAACATTGTTGCTAACAGTGGTTTAAAAAAGTAATCCGATATAAGCTGAATAATTCCTATTACCAATGGACGAAACACGCTATATAGAAGAAACCTAAAAAATGAAAAAAAAAAATATTACAAGTTTGGTGTAATTTAATACATTTGTTGTGAAAGTTAAAACGTGCCGGTCCTTTTTATTTTACCTATACTTTTTTATTTTTCACATACCTTGAAAACTGAAGAATAAAAGAAGTTATAAAGGACATTCCTATATGCAAAGTTCCAAATATTTCAGCCCAAAATTTGGTGGTATGTTTCTCTGTTCTATCAGCTATTTCTTCTGTAGTAACTATTGGAGGTGCATCTGTAGTACGGTAATGGCTAGATAGGATAAAATATGTAAAATGTATATTTACTTTTAGGCATTTCCCTTTATTCAGTCAATTTCCACAATCTAAACGATGACGCAAAATAACCAGAACCGAAAGTATTAGAGTTTCCGTAAGAAAATCGCAATGAGTTAAGATGAAAAAATTATATGCTTGTGTTTATGTATTACGTTACGTCTTCGGATACGACTGTGGATAAGTCCTTAGTTTCAGTTCTAAGTAAAAGAAAATGTGGACCTTTTCTATGCTTGTGCATGTATTTTTTTATTATGGCACACTATGCAAGGAGCATTTCAAAATTTGAATTTTTAGGTCGAAATAATACCAGGAGTTTATTTTATTTATTTTCCACAGGCTCTTTTTTAGGATATACATTCCCAATGGGGACGGTTAAAATAGGTTTTTCTATAATAACTTTTAAACTGCCCTCTATATTGAAAAAAAATATGCTGTGTTATTAGATAAAACACAAGACTTGTCATAATTTAAACAACCCGAAAATATTGATATCTATAATAATAGTCCTGATAAGTTCTAAAGTTGGTTCTAAAAAATGATCTATTTTTTAAAGCAAAACTTCATTTTATTCAATGCGGTATAGTTGAGTATTGAATTAAATAAAGCGTACCTACCTACTTGTTTTATAGCAAAAATCCAAACGACTTAAAAATAATGTTTAAAGTATATCAAACAAAAAAGATAATAAAAATACAATGTATTTTCTGAAAAAAACAAATTTTTGGAAACTCACTTAAATGATCCATGATCAAAGTAATACACATCAACTCTGGTTTTTCCACTTGTATCACAATAAGTAGTTTTTTCAATCGGTTTTTTCAATTTTGTTGGACATTCAAGTTCACAAGTGTTATTAGTATGTTCACAAGAAGCATTCTGCAAATCTGCTTGGAGCTGATGATCTGCCGTTTTCTCGTTATCCATATTCTTCTTATCTTTTGATGAAAAGTTCATCTTTTGAATTGGGTCATTAATCTCAGTATAATTTTGATCATTTTGTTGGGTACCTTGTACCAATTCAAAAATAACGCGCTAAAATATATATTTAGTTATATGAATTCATTATGTCGTAATTTTTTTCTTGTGATTGTGTCATAAAACAAGTGATTTGTTCAGGTTGACTAACTTTAAATTTTAAAACATAGAAAAATAGGCGTAAATTACCCTGACCAAAAATAATCCATACTATGTTTTACCATCACCATTAGATAATATATTTTTTAAAAGGTTTTGGTTTGATCGGATCTGCTGTTGTCTCTAGCTGTGCCAGGCACAATTAGAGATAACTGTTCCCGCTGAAAGTGGACTAAAGGTTTGCTAGAGCTAATTAACCAAAAAATTATTGAAATTACTTCCGTAAGTTTTGCTGAAACTAAAAGTAACGCAAGATTTGTTATCTAGGGTTATCGATCAAAACACCTGATGTTGTGGTCTACGGTCCGTTCACCCCGGGACATACAGCTTAACGTGGACTGGGAACCACGGTCCTCAGTATCACGACAACACAAATCTGTACCCCCAAGGGATATCAACCCTTACTTTCGTGCGAGCCGAAGTTGTTACTTTGTTACCTACCGACTGGGGAGTGCGAGAAACCGCTTTTAACCTAGGACATATCTGATCTCATGCGACCTTTAACCGACGTGAATAGGATAGTATTGACATCAAAGAAAATAAAAGGGTATGCATTGACATCGAATCATTTTACACTTTTCCACGTGCCGAACTGTAGCGTGAGAGTACGGTAGAGGGGGTCCATTCTATATGGTTACGTAGATGATACAATAAATAGAAGGTATGATATTAAACCGTGTCAAATTCGTCCGGGCTCGCGCACGACGCCACGCCGTGAGTTATTTTTGAAATTTGTAACGCGCCATATAGAGTTTACGTTAGTTAAAGGCGATTTTATATAAATTCTATTGGCAATATACATTTCCTCCTGCTTATAATACAAATTTTAAAGTATATGATTTAAAATAATCATGTAAATAAAGGGATAAATTAATTTAAAATAATAGATATTGGTATATTGCCTGCCAATTGCGTTCTATGTATTTATTTACGTGAAAAGAAAAGGTAAATAAATTTATAAAATAAAACTATGCCTAATAATTTTTATTTAGAGGCATATTCTTATTAAAATATATACCTACAGAGTCTTCCGAAAATATGTTATAAATAAGAATTTTGATTGTTCCTATAACTTGTCAAATATTTTTTGCGGTGGATAACATCGGTATGTTTGCAACGGAAACACGATTTTTTAGGATAGTTTTTTTGGGTTTTTTACATTTCAAATAGTAAATTAATAAAACTTATTGTATTTTTGTATTCTTTGATTTTTCAAATTTAAAAAAATCTTAAAATGCCAATAATTATTCTAAACAAGACCTAAATATCTAAATTAATGAAATTAGGTAAACCAAGAAATTATTATTTAAGGAAATAGGCTTTTTTTCAGTCTCTGTGTTTGTCGTATTTTCTCGATTAAAGTCTGGTGATTTGTTACCGTGGAGATTTTTAGCAATTGTTTGTCACAGTAAACTTTATTGAAGCGAGTTTGTAAAAACATTAAACATATTTGACATTCATGACATGACACAATTCGTGCTTTAAATTACCTTCACAATCACTTTCGTTAAAATGTCTGGAACAGATTTTTCACATTACACTTATCTTCCCGTTTACACACACGCTTCGAAACACTTCTTTGTTTTCTGTGTTTCTTTGTCTTTGTGGAAGCTAAACACTTTAATATCGCGCATAAAGCCCTTGCATCGACTGTCCACATCACAACCATACACAACACACCTCATTTTCACTTTTAAACTCTTAAAAGTGATAGAAAAACACCAAAAAATATTGCGGAATTACTCACCGGCGTGACATACATGGCCACGCCAACCTGCGCGGTATCATATCTCCTTTTATTTGTATCATGGGTTACGTAGAATGAATCCAGAACGTTTTATAGTTCGCGTGCGATTTAAACATATGACGGATGCAATTCGAGGCGGACATAAAATCGTTTTATAGAAAACAAATATTAATTAATTTTCTTCATATTAAATCAACAACTAAAATAACAAATAAAATACCCGTGGTGGGCTGTTATCATCTCCGCTTTTTCTTTTTACATTCATTTTGTAGTACTGACAGTTACAGTTTTTTTCCATGGGCCTCTGAGTCGATGATACAATAGTGCGAAGCCAATTTACCACCACATTTTTTGTATCTTTGTTGGTACTTCTTAGTTTTGGCCCTAGATAAAGGAAGAAACAAAATTAGCTATTAACTTAAATTAATAACCACTGCATCTTAAAGAAAGGTTCTAATTTAAAGCATGTGTTATATGACTATTATGGCCAAGCTTAACCTATTAAAAATGTGTCTTTTTATCCTTAGTTTAAATTACGTATGCGTAATTGCGGGGGGGTATACAGTATACAACGTTCCCTTCATTCCAATAATAGCGGGATCTTTTTTTATACATATCGTGATTGTGACAATGAAATCAAACTTTAGATCTTATAACCGGCGGTTTTCTTTGTTTCTGTTCCTACAGAGTAAGAAAAAAAAGGTCTCAACCCAAAATCGACTTTTTTTGGTTTTTGTTGAGCGGTGTTACCAATATGACAAAGGTCGCTTCTCCCTCTAAAACGTGTACCCTTTATGATTACATCTGCACGCTTTGCTAACCCCATATTCTGTTGCCGTGACAAACTTACAGGTCGTTACTGAGGTGCTTGGTGGAAAGTCTGTTTGGGGATAAGACGGTTTAGTAGTAATTTAATTTTAGTGTAAAAGCAATACAGTGGTGAAAATTATACTTTTTTATAAGCTATTTTGGAATCGTCTCAGTGTGTTTGGCATCCTTATCGTGTAAAGATATAAAAGCCTTGGAAAGAGTTCAAAGAAAAATCCCAAAAAATGATTGTGACCCCAAAAAAAAAACACCCTGTGGATAGTTCTAAATGGCAATAGGTTAATTTTGTAGGTACTTTAATATGTAACACACGTACTCATTTTGAATAAATAAATAAATAAGAAAAACCGAAAAAAAAAACTTAAAGTTTAACACCCTGTATCTTGGAAACGAAATGTTTCCGGACCTATATTATTTGGAACTTTTTTTCATTATTTTGAGTCAAGGAATCACCTCTTTAAATTTGTCGGCACAATATTGAAACACCATGTATAGGAGCTTAATGAAAGCACTATTAAGTAAAATAGTTTTTAAAATTATTGTCATTTTTCCTAATATCTACAGCATAGGTTAGAGGATGATAATAATAGCAAATAACAAGAAACACTGTAGCGGGCTATTTCGAAGATTTTTAAGTTATTTTTGCTATTTAAATCTAAATTATTCCATGGATTTTGGGAAAATTTAAATAAAAGATCAAATTTACAACACATCATGAAGTCCATAGTTATACTTACCTGCCCGCTAAGTATAGGGTGTCCCATTTTCGGCACTTTTGCGGGGTATCTCCCTTATTTTTAAAGATAGAGGGTTGCGGTTTTCGCGACAGGATGCTACTTTTTGATGAAACGAAAGATGGCATAAAAATATTTTCCGTGGCCCCCTTCGTTTTTGACATACCGGACGAAATTGATTTTTTTTCATTTTCGGACCCCCCTCGCATTTCAGTTATCTTGTAACTTATAAAAAAAGTAAAAATGGTTCCTATTAGAGTTTTCTACGTAGAATCGAGTGGCGTGGTTTGATTTTCATCAGATGTGATATTTTTCGAGATATTAACCAAATAAATGTTTTTTTAAATGGAACACCCTGTATATTTCTTAACCATTAATTTTCCCCTTTCGAGAGCTTTTCAAAAATATAAACACTTTATAGTTATTTTTTATTTTTAGCCCTTAAATCGAACTATTTAATTTTAAACTTTAATTTTGCGTAGTTGGCCGTGTTTAACAAGTGGTTTAACGTCAATTCAGGTATTTAGATTTAAAAAAGAAACTGGCCAAATCCTGTATTTTCATTAATTTATTAAAATTGGTATATTTTTTAACCTACAACACTACTTGTTATCTAGATATATAGAAAATCCTAACCAGAACTAAAACTGTTTAGTTTTTAATCACTTAAAGATTAAATTAGTTGTCTTGAATTATTAATAGCAAATAAAAGTCAAATTTAAAAACAAAACATACAAAACTTTAGGTAACGAAAAGAGCTAGAATGGATTAAATGGACTAACTTTTTTCGTTACCTAAAGTTTTGTATGTTTTGTTTTTAAATTTGACTTTTATTTGCTATTAATAATTCAAGACAACTAATTTAATCTTTAAGTGATTAAAAACTAAACAGTTTTAGTTCTGGTTAGGATTTTCTATATATCTAGATAACAAGTAGTGTTGTAGGTTAAAAATAATACCAATTTTAATAAATTAATGAAAATACAGGATTTAACCAGTTTATTTTTTAAATCTAAATACCTGAATTGACGTTAAACCACTTGTTAAACACGGCCAACTACGCAAAATTAAAGTTTAAAATTAAATAGTTCGATTTAAGGGCTAAAAATAAAAAATAACTATAAAGTGTTATATATTTTTGAAAAGCTCTCGAAAGGGGAAACTTAATGGTTAAGAAATATACAGGGTGTTCCATTTAAAAAAAAATTTATTTGGTTAATATCTCGAAAAATATCACATCTGATGAAAATCTAACCGCGCCACTCGATTCTACGTAGAAAACTCTAATAGGATCCATTTTTACCTTTTTTATAAGTTACAAGATAACTGAAATGCGAGGGGGGTCCGAAAATGGAAAAAAATCAATTTCGCCCTGTATGTCAAAAACGAAGGGGGCCATGAAAAATATTTTAATGCCATCTTTCGTTTCATCAAAAAGTAGCACACTGTCGCGAAAACCGCAACCCTCTATCTTTAAAAATAAGGGAGATACCCCGCAAAAGTGCCGAAAATGGGACACCCTGTACATGATCGTTTGTATTTAAGTAAAAAGCAAAATAATTTAGATATCTGCGACATTGCCGATCAAAGTGCTTTTTTTAATAGTAAATGACCCTGTACTATAATCTTTAATACTTCTGTTTACTTATGCGGAAAAATACATAATGTAATGCCCTTATTTTATCGTCCAGGTAGTCTTACCTATCTTTCGACCTTCTCCTCCTAGGCAGTTACAAAATTCTCCTTGTGTGGGTCCGTAGTACCAGTGTGTTACACTACTGTATTTATTTCTGTTAAAATTTGTTAAGAGAGCACTTTATTTATTCAAGGGAGCAGTTTTATTTTTATAGGGAGCAAAATCTGCAGTCAGTGTAATCTTTTAATGTGCTAGCATATTATAAGAAAGTCAAACAACGATTCACTTACACGACACTATTTTATTAGCATCCAATTATTGAGAGCCACCTCGGTTACATCAATATCTTAGTTTATGTTATTTTGCAAACTAATCAACTAAATATCTCAAATTTCCGACACTTACTTTTTGTGGTTGCGCGAATGTCAATACCGAGCCGGATCGATAACTTTTACTAACTGCTGAGAAAAATGTTAGTTTATTTTAATTTATTTATTTTTAGTTTTTGTTAAATTTGTTCATCACTTTAAAGTATTTTATGTCTAGACACTATGACCAATCAATTCGTATTTTTAAATCCTAAAACTGGCAGAGTAACGAGTAGACAACTTTTAAAATTAACCACTTTCTGTAAAACTTTTTCACCAGCAACTTCACTTTTAACTCCCGGTCACTACGGCAGAGCGATTGTTAAAGAACGCGATATACTTTTAGACTGAGTAGGTACTTCTTCAAAGAATACCCGTATTTATAGGGAAAATTATTGTAAACAAGGTTATAATATTCCGATTTATTTGACCTCTTTTACGAAATTTTTTTGTTAAATCAACAAGATCCAATTTCCTAGGTCAGCATTTTCTTTAGCGGTATCCAAAAAAAACAACTTTTGTTATTTTTCACTGGCTATAAATATGTCAAAATTTAAATTTTATGTTTCTGGGCAGTTGCTTAATTACTTGCAGGTGTTCAAGTCGGCCTAACATCAATAGCAACGAGCTGAAAAACATGTCTAAAATTTGTGATTTATGTGAACTAAACATATGCAGGTGTACGTCGGCCTTTTTGTTCTAAAGCATCAAAATCAGTAAACAACTAATAATTTAAATTATTGTGACAGCGCACCTGAATAAACAATCCCTAAGTAAAATGTCTAAATTCCCACAAATATCCTGTTGTAACTGGTTTTTACATGTTTTTGTCCTTATTCTAACCAATCAGAGAATCGTATAAACAGCGTCAAAATGCTGGGAGGGGAAGACTATAAAAAGATTTCCCTTACATATTTTCGCCATTTGTGTTGGTATATCCAGTGTCAATTAGTTCCATAAAAGGTTAGTGAAGTGAAATTAATTGAAAATTTTATTGTTATTTCAATTAATATTTTTTTGTGAGGCATCACAATAATGATTTACGTAATATAAGCCTTAAAGCCTTAAAATTACGAAAATAAACACTGAAAGTACGTAAAATTTTCAGTAAATATTCTTATGTAAACTTACAATCACATACATATTTAGGTACGTATTATTTCATATCTTAACTAGAAAACATACATATATTTGTTATCCCAATTTTCAATTCCAATTTCTCAACACAATCTGAACTATAAGAAATGTTGAGTAATTACATAAGATTACGATTGTAACATGTTTACATCATTTTTTTTACATAAATTTACCCAGACCTGTTGTTTTTTTATGGTACAGCACCGGAATCGAACCAGGTGCGGCGCCATGGTCGAGTGGAAGGTAATAATAATACAGCCCGAATGATTAGACTAAAATAACAACGCTTTAAATGTTGACATTTCAACAACATATTTGATATTAACTGATAAATTGTTGTCCAGTTGTTAAGCGAACTCCCAAGGCATCAAACCTACCAAAGTTGGGTTGGGTTTCATTTTGATTGTTGATGGCTCGGAACTATCTCGGACAGCTTTTTGGAATATTTTAATGCTTAGGTGCGCCCAAGCAAACCCAACCCAACCCAACCATTACGTAAAAAATATAGCAAAGAGTAAATTCGGGTTATAATATTAATTTACTAAACGTGTACTTACCATTCTGTGCATGTGACTGAATATCTCTCATTGGAATTGGTTCTTCAACTCTATAATTATTTGGAGAATAGTTAGAGGGAAAACCTCTACCATGTAACATGCTGGCAACTTGAGGACAAAAACACTCCGAATTAATACACATATTTGTAGGAAGTAATGGTGGGGGACAGATAAACTGAGTATTTGGGGAGCCCCCCTCATACGGAAAATTTACTCTTGGATCAGTAAGGTCGTCCATTGTAGTGGAAATGGTAGTGGTATTAACATCGGCAACTGTTGACATATTCGCTTCATGTTTAGATAGAATATCAGAAACATCGAGTTTGTCAGGGCACTCGTTGCAGTCACATCGAGGTTTGTATTTTATCTAGAAACAAATTGTATCGCTAGAACAAAGGTGTATTAACGGGTTTGGGATTTATGTTTTTATGTTGACTCGTCAAACATTTTTGGCTGGCTTATTGGTTACATAAGTCAATATAAATAGATATTACGTCAAAGTTGCCTCTGTTCCAAAATGAATAGAACCACATATGAACAGCAATGAATTAATAGCAGGAGCGACCCTACACATTTACTTGGTTATTCAATTATTAGAAAATGCATGTTATATAAAGCTTGATAACTGAGAGTCGAGTGGCAGCGGCAAACTCGGGCGACCAGCGCTGCGGTATTTAACAACGAATTTCATTACACGGTCACTGAGGGGTTGTACTGGAGAGGCATCGACAATGAGGTGACAGTTTACTAGTTGAGTAGTCTTGTCCCTTGGATTTAAACTATGATGGTACAAACATATATTGCGGTATGTGTAGTCTAATTGGATGGTCATCATCATCGTCGTTAGATAACTGCAGTATGATGAAAGTGTTCGTCATAACCATTATCGTAATCTACGTTTCATGCATGCAGTATTTATTTACAATTTATCGGGCCCGATTCAAGCTACGGACATATTATTAACACGTGACCTATTAACACGTATTACCACATGTTACAAGTTGACCATTTATATACAATGGAAGGGTTTTTAATGACACAACTGTACTCAGAGGCACATCAGCAACCAATCTTAAATATACAATGTGTAACAAAAATATGGAAAACTCCAAATATCTTGCCAACCGTTCATCCGATCTTTATGAAATTTTGTACACTTAGGTACGAAATTACGCCCGATTCAATGGTGAATCCGCATTGTTGTCACGTTTGCCGTTTTCCTGAAATCGACAGGATTTTTTTTAATGGCACGCTCTATATTTTATTCGATTCTCGAATTCAGCTTAAAATTCTGAATACTTCTTATTGGGAACATTTTATTCTAAAGTTAACAGTTTTTGAGAAAATGGTTGTCAAAAATCATTATTTTATTGTATTTTACCTTAAAATACTTGTACACGAAAGTTTACCTGAAATATCCGACATTGTCAGTTTCCTTTATTTACAAAAAATAGATTATTTAACAGAAACCCAAATAATTGAAATTTTAATAATACTGGGTTATGGCGACCGAAAGCCGACGCAACAATATGTTTGTAATATTTTTCATGACAAATATCCTGACAGAAATGCATTAATTAATTCTACTGTAAGTGAAGTTTTAAAAAAAATTCGTCATATTGGAAACGTAAACAACGCTATGCGCTCTGGCCGACCTGAAAATGCAACAGATAGTTATATTGCTCTGAATGTTTTACTCAGTTTAGGGGAAAAGCCCCATCTTTCTACCATAACACTGGAAAAAAAAAACGTTTCACATATGTCCGTAGACCGCCTTCTGAAAACCGAAAAGCTTTATTCGTACAAAATAAGACTTGTGCAAGAGTTCTTAGAAGATGATTACGACAGGCGCTTGGAATTTTGCGAAACCAACGCAACGCCAATCCAGATTTTGTACATCGAATAATTTTCTCTGACGAATCAACATTTTTTTAAAATGGAAAAAATTTCGATATTGGACCAGGGAAACTTCTCACTGGATATGCGAAAGCATACCGAGTTCCCCCAAAAGGTAAATGGTTGGGCTGGTATAATAGGTCGGAGAATAATTAACCCCTTCTTTATGCAAGATACATTAAACGGAGAAAGATATTCGGATCTTCTAAGAAATGAAATTGTCCCGGTTCTTGCACAATAATTTCCAAATAATCGTAACTAAGTGTTGTTACTTTATTTTACCTGTTGAATCGATTACTTGAATATGATTTTTTAGGCAATGATCAAGCACCAAATGATGAAATAAGGTTTCTGCAGGATGGTGCCCCCACCGCACTATGCCCATAATGTTCGGCAATATCTCGATGGTGTTTAATTTAAAAGATGGATTGGAGGTAGGGGTACATTCGAGTGGCCAGCTCGGTCTCCGGACTTGACGCCCCTCGACTACTTCTTGTGGGGCCACCTCAAAAATGTTGTTTTCAAAAGTAAGCCAAATGACCTCGATGATTGAAAGTTAGAATAGAAAAAGAATGTAGAACAATCGAGGAAACTGACTTTCTTCTAAACGATTTGCGTATTCGGCAGTATTTGGCTTACCTACTGCCAAGATGTAAATGGGCAGTATTTTAAACATTTGATTTAGTTTTCTTCATCAACTTCTAAATTATTTCCTCCTGTATTGTTTATTCTTGTACCAGATATCCAAATAGTATAGAGTTTGTTTACGTTGCCAGTTTGACGAAATTTTTTTAAAACTTTACTCACATTAAATTTAGTTAATCGATTCGTGTCAGGATATTTGTCAAAATATTACAAACCTTGTTGTGTTCGCATTCTGTCCTCATAACCCAGTATTATTAAAATATCAATTCTTTGGGTTTCTGTTAAATCATCCAATTTTTGTAAATAAACGAAACTGACAAGGTGGGACATTTCAGGTAAACTTTCGTGTACAGATATTTTAAAGTAAAACACAATAAAATAACGATTTTTGATCACCATTTTCTCAAGAACTGTTAACTTTAGGCTAAAATGTTCCCAATAAGAAGTATTCAGAATTATAGGCTGAATTCGAAAACTGAATGAAATATAGAGAGTTTGTTAAAAAAACTTCCTGTCAATTTCAGGAAAACGGTAATCTTGACAACAATGCGAAACTCACCAGTGGATCTGGCGAAATTTCTTACCTAAATGTACAAAAGTTCATTCATAGAATTCGGATGAACGGTTTCCAAAATATTTCAAGGTTTCCATAGCTTTGTTACACACTGTATGCTGATTAGAAACATCATCAACCATTAACTGATACGAACTAGTGAGTGAGTGAATTTATTGTAATTTTATTTCCGCGATGTAAATACACCAACGTTACTGGAATCACTCGGAATTGTCCAGCTTTAGTTATAAGCGTATATTCTTTTTGTCCGTTGTCTGTACAATATCATTTTCAATGATATGAAAAAAGTCAGTTTTTATAAAATATTTATGCTTGCTTAAAAAATAAGATTCATTTTTTTTGTACGGGGTGCTAAAAAAATACAGAAATTTTGACAAGAATAAATGCGTGGTATTTGTCATTTTAACGTATAAAGTTACATAAAGAAGTTTTTCTACGAATGTCAATAAAAACCTTTATTGTATGTTCAATAGTAATTTCGGAACATGGTGCATTGTGTTTTACACATTTTCATTGTGCTTCAATCACCATGGTGATTGAACTACAAAGTTCCCATTGTGCACGGGTATTTTTTACAAAGGTGGCGTTGACATCCAAAATCTTTATAATTTTTATTTGTGGAATGTCAGATTGACATTTTTTGACATCTTAAAAGGAAAAATATTACTAATCCCATTTTATGTAACAGTAACATTCGTAGAAAAAGTATAGTGTAAAACTCGCATGGAATGACCATTTCCTACTCGTATGATTTGCAGCATTCGCCTGCGGCTCATGCTGCAAACGTCATACTCGTAGGAAATGCATGTCATTCCATGCTCGTTGTACAATATACTATTTCAATTTAAAAATTGACCTAAATCCAAAATTGTAAGGAAAGATTTAAACTTTGTGAATCGTTAACTAAGTCATATGCATTATGCAATATGCAATTAATGTGCATTATAACAAACTAATGTTATTTTTTTATAATGCACGTTCGTCTAGTTTTTACTCAATTTCATATTTTTGAATTCCTTGAACATCCCGTAAAAAATCGAAATTTTCTCATTGCGAAAGGTTTTTGTCGTAGCTTTAAGAATTTAGTCCATTTATCCTCTGGTCAACCCAATTTGTGAATATACTGTACACTGTACATGTAAATGTTTACCGACGAAAATTTTGAGTTTGTAAAAATTGATTCTTCATTATCTGCTTCACTACTAGTATTGTAGGAAAACTTTGGCGACAAAGAAGGGCCCATAATATCAATAATTGTTTGAACTTCTTCTTTTAATTTACTGGGTGTCTTCCAAACACTGTCCGCCGACTCTAAAACATATAAAGTAAAGCGGTAATAAAAAACGTTGGCAAAAAATATGCATTCAAGCATCAGTTAGAATAAAACCAAGGGCGTTTATAATATAGCAAGTTAGCTTAGCTCTCTTAAAGAACAATACTCAATCATTTTGAATGATTTCATCAAATAATAACAAATGTTATTAATGCTTAAACAATAGTATTTTAACAAAGTCTTAAATCCATTACCAGAGATGCTTGTGTCTTCATCCGCACTAATTTTATTTTCCTCAGTACATATTCCTTTACATTCCGTTTTTCTGCTCTTCTTACCTTCTTCCATATTATATTGCTATAATAATAGTCAATATATTATTTCTTATAAAATGGTATATATTGTAACATTTTAAAAACTAAAAATACATATATTTCAATGTCACTCATATGTCACTATACAATATTTATTTTTATCGTGTTGTTTAGGCCAATTTACATTTTCAGCGCTTAAAATTAATTATAGTCAAATCTGGAAAATGTGGAACTTGACCCATCTAGCTATCTAAAGTACGGACTACAAATTAAAAAGCGGGCATATATGTATATTTGACAAAATAATTTATTTTTATATATTTATTTAAGAAAATGTAAGGACTTTGTAAACTTATGCTACAAAGTATATCCAGAATTAATAGTGTTTACAATTTCCCTTAGGCCGGTATTACACCATAAAAGATATTGGACAGATATATTGTATAAAATATTTTGTAGCACTGCTTTGATGACATTTCTTTTACAAAAGGTTTTAGCAATATTACACTGTTAAAGAACTGTGTCAATTTGTAAGGGAATTTCGACGATACCAAAGCAAACAATTGTTGTAAAAATGAGTGAAAGACGTGCAGAAGCTTGTGCAGTTGCGATTGTTGCGATGAGTGCTGCCGTCGCACAGTGTGGTAAATCGACCGTCTAGCGCGACATAATTATTTAAACATTGATTTAATGTTTTTTAATTTCCTATGACATTTTTAAGGAGGGTCATGAATGTTTTTTTGCTATAAAATGTAAATAAGAAGTCAGTCATTAAAATGGCTTCAGTTTTTATTAAAAAATGTAATGTTTTATGGAACTTAATTACACAATTATTGATTTCAAAACACATGAAACATTATTTTAAACTTATTATTAAGTAATAGCTATAAGAAGCATGAAAAAATAATAATGTTACTTTTTAGATTCAGATATTACAATATTAATGAGCAAGATATACACTATAGGGGGTATTTGAATGTACGGCTTGGTGTAAGTTTTGTAGAATTGTAAATAATAAATATCATTGTGGGTTGTAAAAACAAATTAAAGTTACCAACAATGTTCAATTAATAATATCATATAATTTTATTTACCACCTAAACAGTGAGAACACTTTCAGACTAATTGGATTATGTGCCGAATGATGTTTTATAAAAGCATACACCTGCACCCGGACACGGGTATTTCTTAACTTTTTAGTACCGGTATGGAAATAACACGTTTAAATAAAAACTAATAAGATGGATAAATTATGAAGACTTTTAGTGCTTAATCAATTATTGTTTTTCTCATTTACCGTATACAGGGTGTGACATTGAGTTGGATTTTTAACACCCTATATATTTTTACATTTTTAAGAAATTATCTTTACAAAAATACTAGTTTTTAATGAATAAATTAACAATTTGTGAAACGTACTTAAATGTCTACGAGAGTACCAAACACTATTTGAATATCTTTTGTAGTTCCCGAAATATTTGCGTTGAAAATTTTAATAATAAAATTGTCAACATGAAAATGTATTAGCAACGTATTAGCTCGTATTAGCAACGACGAACTGATGAAGCTACAAAGTGGGCATGAATGTATTTCTTTATTTCCAACAGTATAAACTCAAAAATCTAGAGGCCTAACCTGATCTGCAAAAAAAATTCTCGGGAACTACAAAAGATATCCAAACAGTGTTTGGTATTTTTGTACAGCTAATTTTTTAAGGAATTTAAAAATGCAAAAATATACTGGGTGTTCCATTAAAAACAATACTTTATTGGCACACCCTGTATATCGAGGGCGACAAAAAAAATTCGTTGTAGCTCTTAAGTTCGTTGCAATTTACCAAAAAAAATCCAATTTAAACATGCCCTTTATTATCAATAATAAAAAAGTTACTGAGTGTTCCAGTTATAAAAAACACCCTGTACAATAAATTATTCTTTAATAAATTGGATTGGAAATTTAAATATATTATTATCCAAAATGCTTTACTAATAGACATATATAGGAACGAGCAGCCTACAATAAAAAATGTACCGCTTACCTTTATATTTAGAATAATATTAGCTTTCAACTTTAAATTTTTATTTTTGTTTTTCTGAAAAATTGTAAATATTTCTAAGTATTTCATTGTAAGTACTAAGAATTTCTCTACTGAGTTAAAAAAGAGGAAATATAATTTAGGCCCGCAATTTTTGGGATTGATTCAGCAATGTCAAATATCACGCCAAGCGCCATACATACATTGTTATCAAAGCTTACTTAGTTACGAATTCTATACTGGGCAATGATGCATATAAAGCGTTTACTTACAACTTCTTTATCAAGCTCAAAATGTTGCAAAAATTCTATAAATTTTAGCCACAACAGGACATACGGTAAGTTAAGGCTATGAAACAATGCTGGTATTTTATTTGGTGAGTTCTCCAAAAAAACAAAAAACGCACAGATTTCTTAGTTCTTTTCCGAATTCTAAAAACGAGACGTTAATTCGATTGTAAATAATTCTGAACCTTAGCCTTGGCAAAATGTTAAAGTTATTTAAATTCGAAAAAATTTTACAAAGTTATGGTGATAGACAAATTGTGTGGTTTTTTTGTCAAGTCGATAATAACTAAAGAGCTATTCTTAAAGCCACATAAGTCTCGAATGGGCACCTATGAGCAGAATTTTTCTTACTTTTCTATTAAAAGGGATCCTACTCTGTATTTTTAAGAGGGAAACTAAACTAAACTCCGACAAACTTTTTTGTATGCTCTACGAGTTAAAAAAAATACTAATGATACATCGAACAACCCCAAAATTTCTAGGAGAAGGGCATTAATATTTAAAATGTTTTTATACTGTAAAACAGTTTGATTATTAACAGTATTTATGTAAAAATTTGGTAAAAAATTTGCTTAGTTCTGTGTCATATTTTTTGTTTTGAAAATGATGTACAGAAATGCATTGATTTTACTCTTAAAATAACACTAAGTTAAGCCCCCCCTCCCCGAGAACTGTAAATATATATTATATTTTTTGACTGCCTTTTTCTTAGTAGGACTGTTTCAAATATAGATTGCTAGACTATGTAAAGAATAATGCAAAATTACATTGGGGGCTTATGTCGTGCTAAATGGTCGATTTACCACACTGTGCGTCGTTACAATGTGTTTATTGTTAAAAAAGGAAAAAAAAGAACCGGTCGACTTTGGGTAAGGCCCTGGGTAGCAAGGCGTAATGTAAGAGGCATCCACCATAATCTACTTCAAGAGTTACAATCTGAAGATATACAAAAACTATTTAAGAATGGATGAGGAAACATTTAAGTTTATTGTGTCAATGATAGCACCATTTATATCCCGACAGAATACACATTTCAGGAATCCTATCAGCGTTGAGGAACGCCTTATGGTTACCCTTCGATTTCTGGCAACAGGAGAGAGTTATGCCAGCCTACAGTACAGCAGTCGTATACCTCAATGTACCCTTTCAGGCATAATCCCAGAAACGTGCAAGGCGATATATCAGGCATTGAAAAACGAGGTTTTAAAGGTATGTAGTAAAATTACTTTGTAAACAGTAAAAATAATTCTTTATTTCTTCTACGTTAACAAAACTAAAAGTAAAATAACCTAACCTTAAATGCAGTTTAGTCATCACTAAAGAAGACAAACTTACAAAATGGGGAATATTATAAAGTTATGTTTGTTCCAAATAATAATTGCTAGTCTGTACCTGTGACATTAGTCTGTATCAGTGCATTATTAATTGTTATTCGAATGGTAATCATCTGTCTGCTTATGCTCATAATAAGAGCGATTTAAATTATCTGCCAATGAAGCATGACCAGGCTGGGAAGGTAGTCTACATGATCCTTCAGATAAGGCTGGACTGGGTGTCACGGTCGGCTGATCAATTGTATCCCAAGTATCCATTAATACCTGTTGAATAATACACTTTGCTTGTCTTACTATACGGTCATTGCTGGCAGCCTGAATTCCACGTAACTCAGCTACTACGAATTTTCCAAAAGTATCTATAGCATCATCAGATGTTTGGTTATGTACTGGCTTTTCTTTGACAATTTTTGTCATTTCACTCATAGTGGTGGAAGCTTGAGCAAGCAGAGCATCATACTGAAGAGTTTTTCTTTTTTTGTTTTTTGGAACCACTGGTGTTGTGCCACCCGTGGCATTTGTGGAAGATACAGGTCTAGATTCGAGACTTTCACTGTTGTCATTCTGTAAATTCTAAAAAAATGTTAATTGTTTATGCAAACTTTAAAATGTTACTTTTTCTCTTACAGATACCAACAACCAGAGAGGAATGGGAAAATATTGCACAGGAGTTTGAAAAGAAATGGAATGTGTTTAATACAATTGGAGCCATGGATGGAAAACACATTCGCATTAATTGTCCAGAAATGGGCGGCTCTCATGTCTTTAATTATGTCTTATCATAGTATTGTATTATTTGCTCTTACTGACGCCGACTATAAATTTTTGTATGTAGATGTTGGAACGAATGGCCGAATCGGTGACAGTGGCGTGTTTGCTAAAAGCCAGCTAAGAAAGTGCTTACTAGACAGATCAATAGTAAACATACCCGATGGCAAAAATCTTCCAAACACAAATATTAGTGTGCCGTATGTTGTTCTAGCCGATGACGCTTTCCCACTGAGCTACAATGTTATGAAACCATATCCTTTAAAAAACATAACCAAAGAAGAAAAAATATTTAATTACAGACTGTCTCGTGGAAGAAGAATGGTTGAAAGTAGTTTCGGAATATTAGCAAGCCGGTTCAGAATTTTTTTAACTGCAATTAATTTAGCACCTGAGAAAGTTACGTGCATCACACTTGCGGCTTGCACATTACATAATTTGTTAACTGAAAGAAGAAAACGTCTATATACACGCCATGAAGCTATTACTCGAACGGAGGATGGTCACCAATACCAAGACGTTCACAGCAATGAGGATCTTCAGGAAATGCAAGCCCTTACGAGGCAGGTTGATATAGGAGGAAACCGCCATGGGAGAGAAATAAGAGATACATTTAAAACATTTTATAACGGTTCTGGAAAAGTGCCATGGCAAGAAAATTATATTTAATCATTTAACTTACATTGTTAGTTTGATTTGCTTCATTATAAGTCTCACTTGAAGAGTGGGAATGGTCAGGCTGGAGGTCTAAATTTGATTGTGATTCATCAGCTTCCGTTGATTTGTCCAAAAATTTTAATAAAGGAAACCAGTAGACCGTAGGCCTATAGACGTCATCCCCTTCAGCCCCACTTTTTGTGCTCCTGATGACCTATAACATGAAAACAAATTCAAAATTAATTTACGCTGTGTTACATATAAATTAGTTTGTCAAGAAACCAAAAAAGTAAATTGTAATAAATATATACTTACCTTCATTTTCTCTGACAAATATTGGCTTCTTAGCCCATTTAACTTCTTTTTAACATCCTCCACCTTGCATCCGCTTCTGACTGGTGTTATAGCTTCAACAATTCTTTTATAAATCTCCAGTCTTTTGATACGATTTTTATACTCTGGATGTTTAGTGTTATATAACATTTCATAACTTTCATATTCTGAAATTAATATTTTCGTTGCCACAGCGCACCACGAAAATTTGTCTTCCGCCATATTCTTTTCAATCCTTTATCAAAGATAATCGTCTGTTGTTACTTTTTATAAAATATCGTTTATGAAATGTATATTTTATAAAAGGTGTGCTATTACACTGTCAAATCTTTTATAAAATATATTTGATAAAAGATCTTTGTCATATATCTTTTATAGTGTAATACCGGCCTAACACTAGGCCTTAAATAAAAAAAGGCTGGTAATTATTTCTGCTGCGATTTAAGGTAGGTAAGCCCAACCGGCAAAAAAATTACTCGGGTGGTATAATAATTTTCTGTCAATACTTTAAATAAACTGCCTGTGAAACAATGATGGGCAAAATATAGTTCATGTGGTCGGCATAATAAAACTTTAAGTAACAAATAACTATCCCGTTGGGCAGTCCGAAATCTATTCGAGCAGTAAAATTATTAGTCGGGTGGTGACAAAATAAATTAGGCTGTGAATAAAATGTGCTCGGTATTTAAATATCGTTCAGCAGTTTTTAACCCTTTCGCTGCGGCGAGGTCTCCAGCCTAACTGAACCTCCAGTGCGGGACACTATATAGTACTGTAGCACAGGGGAATCTTTTAGTGCAGAAAATGAAAATTTTCACAAGCAGTACATATATCGATACAACAATCAGTGTTTACTCATGCTTACATAGCATAATAATAAATGCACTGCATGAGTCCTTGTACACGCACTCGCATACTCACTCGCATACTCGCACACATACAAAACATACTTAGATAAACATACATCTGTAATGGTTAGGTACTGTAGACATAACTTATTAATCCTTACTAAACTCGCTCGCACATGCACTCGCATATTCGCACACGCACTCGCATACTCGCACACGCACGCCCATACTCGCACACGCACGCGCATACTCGCACACGCACGCGCATACTCGCACACGCACTCGCACACATACAAAACATACTTAGATAAACATACATCTGTAATGGTTACTGTAGACATCACTTATTAATCCTTACTAAACTCGCTCGCACACGCACTCGCATACTCGCACACGCACTCGCATACTCGCACACATACAAAACATACTTAGATAAACATACATCTGTAATGGTTACTGTAGACATAACTTATTAATCCTTACTAAACTCGCTCGCACACGCACTCGCATACTCGCACACGCACTCGCATACTCGCACACATACAAAACATACTTAGATAAACATACAAGGGGTCATGGTTACTGTAGCCATAACTTATTAATCCTTACTAAACTCACTCGCACACGTACTCGCACAACCATTCGCAGACTTCCTCACGTTCGAAACGCAATAAGACCCAGAAAATAAAAAAAATAAAATAAAAAATTAAAATTCGGATTGTAGCAGAGAAAGAATATAAAACTTACTAAATATCGGACGCACGCACCGTAGGCACGAAAAATCAGCGTTCAAAAATTCGGACGCCCGCAGCGAAAGAGCAGCGTTTCGTTTTCTGCAAAATATTTACTTTAGAAGCCAGAAAGTCAAATGACCTGTATTTAATATTTTTAGTCGGCAAGGGTTTGAAGATAGCGGCGAGATTCGTTAGTTCGATCGGTTTCTTTAATTCGTCTGTTGAACTTTTGATCATCACTAAGATTGGCCACTTTTGATCTGTTACCAGAGGCGTCGATGCCGAAAATTAAGTACGTATGTATATTCACGTGAAATAAAAAAAGACGGTCAGGTGCGAGTTCAACTCGCTCGTAGGGGGTACCGGACGGCGTGCCGCGTGGCCCGGCGGCGTAACGTAATTTTAAAGAATTCCAAAAATTGAACTGCTGCTGCGGCCGAGTTCCCCGCGATGTAATCCTACTGGAGCGGCACTAACGGTGGGCAGCATGGGCGCCCACGGGAATTTTAAAGTTGTATACCTCTGTTGCTACATATGGGACCCATACCAAATTCAGGTGAGCCTACTAGGAATGTTTTGGTAAAGAAAAAAAATATTTTGTAATTTGCGAAAAAAAGTTAAATTTTTGCTTGGCACCCTCTGAGAAAAAAATGAACACGTTTAGGTATTTTATTTATTATTTTTTCTAAACAAATTTTACACCATTTCGTCGAAAATTTTTAAATTTTAAGAGAAAAAATGTGTCATTTGAATTTTTTTAAACTTGAAACGTAATTTAAAAAAAAGATCAAATGACTATAACTTTCTACTAACACATTTTTTTCTCTTAAAATTTAAAAATTGTCGACGAAATGATGTAAAATTTGTTTAGAAAAATTAATGAATAAAATACCTAAACGTGTTCATTTTTTTTCTCAGGGGGGCCAAGCAAAAATTTAACTTTTATTCTTTACCAAAACATTCCTAGTAGGTTCACCTGAATTTGGTATGGGTCCCGTATGTAGCAACAGAGATATACAACTTTAAAATTCCTGTGGGCGCTCATGGTGGGCAGCCTTACTAATAATACCATAAAATGTATGTGCTTTTACATTAATCAATATTTGGAGTTTTCTAATTAAATGCTTTATTTTTTACGTAATTAATTACCCCTTATTACACGCTAAGTTAATTCTAGAGCAGTCAGAACAGTATTAGATTACCCATCAATTTGTAATGTTACGATATTTTTTCAGCAGTCAACTTGATTTTGGAGCAGGCAAAAAAAAATAAAATGTAATTTATTTCGCACAGACCAAATATTTATTTAGTTGCAACTTATTTTTTTACTGCTTAAAAGATTTTGAAGCTGCTTGTTCAAATCTAAAACGCAGACCAATTTTTGTTTTATTACCTGATCAAGCTTCACCGCCCAATCCATCATTTCGCCGGCCAATCGTATATTACGATGTGTCAAAATTGTAAAATTTCGCTGCCCGTTTAAATCATACCCAATAATAATTTCTTATATTTCAATTCTTGTTGCTCATTTAATTACAATCGATAATTAGTACTTACATTTTACAATTACAAGGTTTTCCTTTAACTTAGAAACTAGTAATGTTAGCATTACTTGGAAAATGTTAAAAGAATAATTTTGATATCTTTTTTAACGAACATAATTTTTTATAAGTGTGACCACAAACGTCACTGAGCGGCGCTTGATTGGTCATTGTGACGTCACGTATCACGAGCCGGCAAGCACCGTTGTTAATATCTCATTCATTACGTTGAGTTGATGCGAACTGAACTGTTTTAGTATATAATTATCGAAAAATAAACAAAAATGGAGGAAGGAATGAAAATATAGTGATGATAATGGAAGTTCTTGTCAATAATCCACTATAAAGTGTGTAACAAAAATATGGAAACCTCAAAATATCTTGCAAACCGTTCATCCGATTTTTATGAAATTTTGCACACTTAGGTACGAAATTACGACCGATCCAATGGTGGGTTCCGCATTGTTGTAAAGTTTGCCGTTTTCCTGAAATCGACAGGAACTTTTTTTAATCGAACGCTCTATATTTTATTCGATTTTCGAGCTTGGAATTCTGAATACTTCTTATTAGGAACATTTTATCCTAAAATTAACAATTTTTGAGAAAATGGTGGTCAAAAATCTTTATTTTATTGTATTTTACCTTAAAATACCTGTTCACGAAAGTTTACCTAAAATGTCTGACATTGTCGTTTCGCAACCCTAATCCAGATTTTGCCCACCGAATAATTTTCTCTGACGAATCAACATTTATTTTACATGTAAAAGTTAATAGGCATAATTGTCGATATTAGGCCAGGGATAATCCTCACTGGATATGCGAAAAATCATACCCAGTTCCCCCAAAAAGTAAATGTTTGGGCTGGTATAATAGGTTGGAGAATAATTGGCCCCTTCTTCATGCAAGTTACATTAAACGGAGAAAGATATTCGGATCTTCTAAGAAATGAAATTGTCCCGGCTCTTAATCGTAAGTAAGTGTTGTTACTTTACTTTACCTGTGGAATTGATTACTTGAATATGATTTTTTAGGCAATGATCAAGCACCAAATGATGAAATAAAGTTTCAGCAGGATGGTGCCCTACCGCACTATGCCCATAATGTTCGGCAATATCTCGACGGTGTTTAGAAGATGGATTGAACCTAGGGGTACAGTCGAGTGACCAGCTCGGTCTCCGGACTTGACGCCCCCCGACTACTTCTTGTGGGGACAAGGGGAAAATGTTGTTTTCAAAAGAAAGCCAAATGACCTCGATGATTTAAAGTTAAGGATAAAAACAGAATGAAGAAGAAACTTTTGCGTATTTTTCCGCAGTATTTGGCTTCTTGCCAAGAAGTAAATGGACAACATTTTAAACATTTCATTTAGTTTTTTTTTATTAACTTTTAAATTATTTCCTCCTGTATTGTTTATTCTTGTACTAAATATCTAAATAGAATAGCGTTTTTTACGGTTCCAGTTTGACGAAATGTTTATAAAACTTTACTTACAGAAGATTTCCTTAATGGATTTCTATCAGGATATTTGTCATTAAAAATAAGTACTACAAACTTCTTGTTGCTTTCGCATTCTGTCCTCATAACCCAGTATTATTAAAATTTCAATTTTTTGAGTTTCTGTTAAATGATCCGTTATTTTGGAAATACACGAAACTGACAATGTGAGACATTTCAGGTAAACTTTCGTGTACAAGTGTTTTAATGTAAATTACAATAAAATAACGATTTTTGACCACCATTTTCTCAAAAACTGTTACCTTTAGGATAAAATATTCCCAATAAGAAGAATTCAGAATTTGAAGCTAAATTCGAAAATCGAATAAATTAGCGAGCGTTCCATTTAAAAAAAAGTTCCTGTCGATTTCAGGAAAACGGTAAACTTGACAACAATGCGGAACTCACCATTGGATCGGGCGTAATTTCGCACCTAAGTGTACAAAATTTCATACAAATTGGATGGACGGTTTGCAAGATATTTCGAGGTTTCCATATTCTTGTTACACACTGTGTGTTAACACCGAAATCCGAAGTGCGACACTGCTGTTTAAACTAAAATTAATTCACGCTCTAATCTATAACGATATATTTAGGGCCGCTAGTAGCGTCAACTCAATCATTTTTCCAATATCCATCTCGATTTGCTTCGCTAGACAGCGGCACTAATTTGTCTCTGTCTAGCGAAACATATCAAGATTACAGCGGAGCACGTCGAGAAGGCTATGATTTTTTCTTACTGTTGACACTAACAGCAAAAAAATAGCAACGAAGTGAAGTTTATTACAAATTCTGTATTGTCAGTGTTATGTTTCAAACATTTAAACAACAAAACTCTCAGAACTTGATAATCTTTAATTATAATTTTAGTAGAAAACATGCGGAAAATAGAACCGTACACTTATTATGGTTGCTGATGCAGTACAGTAAACTGTCGTCTTCTCTACTTGTTACACAATACATATTACACGTTGTTGTCTTTCCTGCTCGTTACTATTGTATGGTAAACATTGTCGTTTTCACTATTGGTTACAGAATAGACTGTTGGATGATATACACTTCCCTGCTAGTTCCACGCGTTGTTACTGACAGCGGTCAAGCACCAAAAATGTTTTAAACGTTTTAAAATGGAATTAAAATCTGTACATAAAAATACTCAAATAATCAAAACTGTAAGTACACTATCGATTCTAAATCAATATGAAAATGCACTGACTGTTGTATGGTAGTCTTCCCTGCTGGTTACAGAATAGACTATTATGATACACACTTTATTGCTGGGTCCACCCATTGATCCCGTCACCGACGGCCATCAAACACCAACATTTTCAAACATTTTAAAATCAAATTGAAGAAATGTAATCGAAACTATCAGTGTACTGAAATCGATTCTAAATCAATATGAAAAAGTACTAACTATTCCATCGTCTTCACTGATGGTTACAGAATAGCTAAATGTAAGATTAATACTTCCTGCTAGTTCCACCTGTTGGTCCCGATGGCTGACTAACACCAAAAACTTTCACGCTCAGATTCACTAGAAGGTTTAAGATTTAGTACTGGTTTAAATTAAGATCTTATAGTTGATCAGTTATGTTTTGACAGGTTTTTGTCCTGTCATTGTTAATAAGTCGTCATTAAAAATTTATCAATTATTGTGACAGTTCAGCAATTTGCTTGGTTTCCAAATAATTTTAATCTTGGAATGAGTTGCTGTAATAAATTTAGGTCTATCATTGTCGAAAGTACGTACTAAAATTGTCCTTTTCTTTATAAATTTCTTTTCTTTATAAATTTGCGAAAAAGCTCAGAAATAAGTTCATAGTACAAAACTTAGTTGTCTTATTCTTACACTTGTCAGTTTAAAACTTTTGGTTGTCAAATTAGACCGGACTAGCGTTGGAGAATCTGGCTGTCAATGTTTTAAAATCGCATTAAAATCTGTACATAAAAACATCTAGGTAATCAAAACTGTAAGTGCACTCAAATTAATTCTAAATCAATGTGAAACCGTACTGTTACGGTTCACATTGTCTTCACTGCTGGTTATAAAATAGACTGTTGTATGATACACACCTCCTTGCTGGTTCCATTCGTCGATCCCGATAGCTGTCAAACGTCAAAATTTTCAAACGTTTTAAGATCAAATTGAAATCTGTGCATGAAAACACTTAGGTAATCAACACTATAAGCGTACTTAAATCGATTCAACATTAATAGGAAAACGTACTAATTGTTGTATGTCCTACAAACTATCGTCTTCACTGCTGATTACAAAATAGACTGTGGTATGATACACACTCCCCTGCTAGTTTCACACAATATACAATAGTATGAGATACACGATCGTTTTTCTGTCTCAAATTTGTACCACATACAATAATATGGCACACGCGTCTTTCCTGCTAGTTACACAAATATTTGACTTACGGTCGTTTCTCAAATCAATTCAATCAATACTCATCCAGCTGGATATTTGCAATATGCACATGTTAAAGAAATTGCTAACGGTGATTCTTCAGAATGTTTACGTCAATTAAATTTACAAATTTCCCAAGTTAAAAGTAATTTTGGAAAGAAATTCATTCTTCACGATGGAGTAACAATATATTATGTGTTCCAGAAAATATAAAAGTTTTTTTAGTAACATCCAAAAATTTAAATTCCAATTAAAAACACTTTTCGAATCAATAATTATTATTTCTATTTATTTGTTATAATTTTAATATTTGTATAATTTGTATTATATTGGTTGTATTTGTTTGTATATACCCTGTAATAATCTATATGGTTAGTTGGGAATAAAAAAATTACTTCATTAAATGCTTTGAGCAATTGAGTATTAGCTGACGATATCATAGGAATTTCTAAAATGCAATTTACTTGTAGCATATCATAAATAACTATTTTTAAACTTGTCTAAGATATTATATCAGTGCGCATTATTGTAGCTTTCTTATTGTTTATTGTGATTTGTTAGTGGGAGTGACATAAAGCTGGAAATCATTAAAGCCTGTAGATCCCTTTATTTTCTCAAATTTTTAGCACAAATTAAGGACATGTATGTATTTATGACATTTTACTGACTGGTGCATCCTAAAACTATACTAGTGTACCCCTTTTACCCGCCCCAACGGTATGGAACGACATTCGTATACTTTGGAGCACAAATGAATAGTCAGAAAATTAACAGCCAGATTCTCCAACGCTAGTCCGATCTAATTTGACAACCAAAAGTTTTAAACTGACAACTGTGAGAATAAGACAACTAAATTTTATACTATGAATTTATTTCGGAGCTTTTCGCAAATTTGTAAAGAAAAGGGCAATTTTAGTGCGCACTTTCGACAATAATAGAACTAAAGTCACTCTAGCAACCCGTTCCAAGATGAAAATCATTTGGAAACCAAGCAAATCGCTGAAATATTCGAATAATCCATAAGTTTTTAATGACATCTTATTAACAACGACAGGATAAAAACTAGTCAAAATATAACTGATGACCTAGAAGATCTTAATTTAAACCGGTACTAAGTCTTAAACCTTCTTAGTGAATCTTGACGTATATATGTCTAAACTCCAAAAATGTATCTGTTTAATATGGGTTTTAATACATCTTAATCTGCGGAAACAGTGGCAGCAATATTTTGTCAATATTTGAAGTTAAAGTATTCAAGAATACCTATGTCATAACATTAGGCCTTAATAAAAATTAATTTTATATCAACCCTATTTGCAACGTTGCAAAATTTCTAAATGTAGGGACACAATGATAATATTACTATTATGTTGTAAACTATTGGAAATTTATAAAGTAAATTTTTCAAATAAATAAACCGTTGAAACAAGGAAATATGTATATAGATAAATACTAATTCAGTGGGCGAAAGTCATTTACCGCTTTAGAAATTTTACAGCAATTTTCTCATACAACCTTTACAACTCTTCTACCTGGGGATTTCTTAGACTTCTATATCTTTTAAACTATCTTGCAATTTGTACTAAGCAATATTGGTCTCGTCACGTTGTTCCACCAATTTGCGACACAACAGATCTTTCTTAATTTGTAAATATTATTCCATTTTTTCAGTAAGATTTCATACAGCCTACAGCCAATATTTATTTAGCAAAAAACAATTAATTTGTTTATAATAATTTTATTTTATAACTATAATAATATCTAAGTAAATATACGAATACTAAAACGTCTAAACAACGATTATTCATCGATGACTTTGTATTTAAATGTTGGAAAGGTTCTTAATCTGAGAAGCTCCAATTCTGTTTGGAGTACCAGTATCTCGTTATGATTCTCTTGGATCTTCTGAACTAATTGATTTCTTTTTAACATTGCTTGCATTCTAAAACAACATAATTGTAATTTGGTGATTATAAAATAATAAAAGAACTCCTTATAAATACATCATGTACAGTCGTGACCAAAATGAAGTTTCATTTCCCCTTTAGAAAAAGCGTTGCAAATGAAACTTAATTTTGGACAGTATTGTACGTACGAGTACACGGTATACTATAATAACCGTTAATACCCATAGCAACTTATTTTTATTTTATTTCATTTTAAAAGTGCTTCCTTAACCATACATTGATATAGGTACAGGTGTATGTTACTTTTTTATCTCTTACAAGTCTCACAACCTTGCAAATCACCAATTCAAATTTTTCAGGTCTAAATGGAAACGCAATGCATATCTAAAAGTTTGTGTTGTCAACGGCCGTAAAAAATCGGTCAAGTGCAAGCTATATCTACTTCCACAATTAGTGTTCCGTGCCATCAGCCTCCCACTTAACCTGAGCAAACCTCGGCCGCTAGATCGCCACCCATCTGCTGTGCTACCCGCTACCGGCGGCACACTTCATATTGCGTATACGTGGAGCTGAGTGGGCAGCGTTTCGACTGAGCCAAATTAAAAATTTCGAAAAACGTGTAAATACAAAAGTTGTTGTTGTCCTTATCGTGATAAATATTTTTTTCTCTAAAGCCAGTGCTTCAGCAGTTATAAGGAAATAAACAATTAAATTGTTTATAACAACTGATCGCATTAAAATTGTTTAATCTTGATAATTTTTGCTCAATCGACTCCTAATTCTCAATGTTAATGATTTTTTTACTGTGTAATGTGTTGTTACTGCTAAATATGACTTTCAACACTGGAAGAGTTTATGAAGGTAAAGTTTATTATTAATTTAAGTTGTGCAGAATTTCGCTTAAAAATTCAGGACAATATAAATAAACCTGTTAATAAAAGTCAAATCTTTCGTGATCAAAAATATGCAAATAAAAAATACATGCTTAAGTGTTAGGATTTTTTTGTTTAAAGCTAATTTTGAACTAAACTTTTTGTACAGGTACCTACTCTTTTTACTCCAACAATTTCTTGTCTTCCTATTTGAATAAAATTTTACTTTGGAACAGCTGTTCTCTTTATTTTTTGTGTTGTAGTATTTTAAGTTTTTGAAATTTACTTTCTTGAAATAGTTATTTGGATTTCTTTCTTTAAAGATAACAAAAATATTATTTTTTCAAACCTTTTACATAGGAATGTTATAGATAGACTTGGCAATGCCACAGAGACTGACTGACTTGACTGACATCAAAACATTTTTTTTTTTGTAACTGACAGCTCGTTGTTTTTTATATGGTCATGCGTTTATTACCAGTGGTGCGCAATTACTTAAAAACAATTTTTTGACGGACGATATCTACTTGTTTTTATCATGAAGCGCCATTTATGAATATTTTTCTTTAATCTAAATTCATACCAGGATTTACCAGTTTCAATATATGCAGTGAATTTCATAACACCCTGTATATATATATATATATATATATATATATATATATATATATATATATATATATATATATATATATATATATATATATATATATATATATATAAAAATATATATACAGGGTGTCTGGAATAGGTCTGTACAAAATGCTACCACGTATTCGTGAGAGTAAAATAAGACGATTTAACCCAACTTACCTATATCCAAAAGTGTTTCGTTAGGGAGATACAGAGCCCCAAAGGGGTACTTAACGATTTACTTTTTTGGCTCTAACTTTTGAACCGACTTGTATAATTTAATGAAATTTTAATATTTTATGTTGGCCATAAAGACTCATAAAACCATACTACAGTAGATGTTTGAGATCGTCAGGGAAGTCAGGAACGGACTTGCCACCACACTCGTTGGGTCAAATTTGTGACAGGTATCATTTTACATAGCTCAAAACTGATTTTTTAAATACTTTGGTCATTCCTCTTTAAAAAAGGTACTCTACATTTGTTTCGATAAAATTAGCCGTTTTCGAAAAAATTAAGGTTTTGTGTAACACGTTATTGAAATAATATTACAATACTACAATAAAACACCAGTCGTTGTTATTTCGTTATCAATGTGTTAGTGACAGGTAAAGTTAAATCATAAAAAGTACTTAAAACTGAATCTTTTTGATATTTTAGAAATCGCTTAAACAGAAAAATGTTAAAAATGGGATTTTCTTCATGCCAGATATGCAAATTATGGCAATTTATTACACCGTCTCGGGTGAAACCGGCTTCGTCCGTGAACAAAACAATACTAGTAAAATTTGGATTTTGCCTAAATCGTTGAGAAAACCAATTTGCGTAATTGACTCTTGCAGGATAATCAGCGGGAGACATGGCATGTACCTTTTGGACGTGATACGGATGTAGCAGTTGTTCTCGAAGGGTCTCATGAACAACCCACTTTGTCGCATGAACTTGAACCGACAACTTTCTTACACTATTAGAGGGATTTTCAGCAATCTCATCCAGAATTTCCTCCTCTAACTGAGAGTGTCTTGCTCTTCTTGGAGACCCTTCTCCACCACGGCGCGGCAAAAAACTTCCTAAAATTGATTAGCAAAAGATTCGCTATTTTTAGCATTTTATTTTATTTCACTTGGCTTTTTACCTGTTTCTCTTAAGCTACGATCCAGCCTTTCAAAAGTTCTTCGGTGCGGTAAACGTCGATTTGGAAATGTACCAGAATAAATTCTTGCCTCCACACAATTGCCAAGTGCTTGTCCATAAATTAGATGCATGTCAGCATATTCGCTATAGGAATAATGCTACATTACTTAATTCTTGTATAATCAGTCAGACAATTTTGAAAAGTGTTGTCAATAACACATTGTTAACGAAATAAAAACGACAGGCGTTTTATTGTAGTATTCTGATAAAATTATTTCAATAACGTGTTATACAAAAACTTAATTTTTTCGAAAACGGCTAATTTTATCGAAACAAATGTAGAGTACCTTTTTTAAAGAGGAATGACCAAAGTATTTAAAAAATCAGTTTTGAGCTCTGTAAAATGATACCTGTCAAAAATTTGGCCCAACGAGTGTGGTGGCAAGTCCGTTCCTGACTTCCCTGACGATCTCAAACATCTACTGTAGTATGGTTTTATGAGTCTTTATGGCCAACATAAAATATTAAAATTTCATTAAATTATACAAGTCGGTTCAAAAGTTAGAGCCAAAAAAGTAAATCGTTAAGTACCCCTTTGGAGCTATGTATCTCCCTAACGAAACACTTTTGGATATAGGTAAGTTGGGTTAAATCGTCTTATTTTAGTCTCACGAATACGTGGTAGCATTTTGTACAGACCTTTTCCAGACACCCTGTATATATATACAGGGTGGTGCAACCAAGATGGGGTGGACGATTGTGAGTAAACGGTGAGGAATTTCGAAAAAATTTGTTTTGGATATTATCGATAGTCAGACACGCTATGTTTTAAAATTATAGCCATAATACAGGGTGGTCCGAAAAACTCGTGGCGAACCAAACTTGTATTTTTTTAAATGGGACACCCGGTATATTATTGTTCCAATTGATTCTCCTGGTCGTTACGATCATTTTGATATAGGGGTTATTGGGTCTAAAACTTATAGTAAGAGAATGGGAGGCGGTTAAATTTGAAAAAATGATTACAGTTCTTCCATTTTTTAAAGAAATTTGAAACAGGTATGGAAAAACCAAATATTCCATAAAATGTTACATATCCTTGAATACATTAATCACTTGCAATTTGTTTAAAATTATTCACTGTTATACAGGGTGATCAAGTTTTGCAAATACGCCCTGGACTCATTTTTTTTAAATGGAACACCCTGTATATTTCATTTTCATGTTAAAGATAACATTACGAGCTTTCAAAAAATACCATACATGATGCCTTTCTGACCAACAGTTTTTTAGTAAACTAGCCGTGAAAGCAAAGTTTCTTCATTCTAATACGATTATACTGAATTTACGTTGTTTATTATTGAAATAAAACAAAAGATTGACGAACTTTGTCAAAGCTACTGCCGCATAATCCATTATTTACAAGTTAAGTGTAGGTGGCCCAATAATTATGAGGTAAGAAAACTGAGACCCGAAACTTTTACATGTTTATTAGAGATATTTCAAAAAACAGAAAATATTGTTTTTAGGAAATGTAAAGTAATTAATAAACAAAGATAATCAGTTATCAGTATTATTAATAGTGTAAGGAAATTAATTAAGCAAAAACAGAACATCTTTTCAAATTATTTAGGTATGTACTTACTTGTAAACCTAATTTAATATAAACAAGTAAGTACATACCTAAATAATTTGAAAAGATGTTCTGTTTTTGCTTAATTAATTTCCTTACACTATTAATAATACTGATAACTGATTATCTTTGTTTATTAATTACTTTACATTTCCTAAAAACAATATTTTCTGTTTTTTGAAATATCTCTAATAAACATGTAAAAGTTTCGGGTCTCAGTTTTCTTACCTCATAATTATTGGGCCACCTACACTTAACTTGTAAATAATGGATTATGCGGCAGTAGCTTTGACAAGTTCGTTAATCTTTTGTTTCATTTCAATAATAAACAACGTAAATTCAGTATAATCGTATTAGAATGAAGAAACTTTGCTTTCACGGCTAGTTTACTAAAAAACTGTTGGTCAGAAAGGCATCATGTATGGTATTTTTTGAAAGCTCGTAATGTTATCTTTAACATGAAAATAAAATATACAGGGAGTTCCATTTAAAAAAATGAGTCCAGGGCGTATTTGCAAAACTTGATCACCCTGTATAACAGTGAATAATTTTAAACAAATTGCAAGTGATTAATGTATTCAATGATATGTAACGTTTTATGGAATATTTGGTTTTTCCATACCTGTTTCAAATTTCTTTAAAAAATGGCCGAACTGTGAGCATTTTTTCAACTTTAACCGCCTCCCATTCTCTTACTATAAGTTTTAGACCCAATAACCCCTATATCAAAATGATCGTAACGACCAGGAGAATCAACTGGAACAATAATATACCGGGTGTCCCATTTAAAAAAATACAAGTTTGGTTCGCCACAAGTTTTTTGGACCACCCTGTATTATGGCTATAATTTTAAAACATAGCGTGTCTGACTATCGATAATATCCAAAACAAATTTTTTCGAAATTCCTCACCGTTTACTCACAATCGTCCACCCCATCTTGGTTGCACCACCCTGTATATATATATATATATATATATATATATATATATATATATATATATATATATATATAATATATATATATATATATATATATATATATATATATATATATATATAAATGTATATATATACAGTGTGTCCGCTTAAGTTCTGTACATAGGGGAAAATTTTTTATTATTAATTTTACGAAAAAAAGTTACTCTTTATAAAAAGTTCTGCTTCCTGAGAAAATAATATTAAACTATTCAAACTTGAGATAGTATGTACAGGATAGTCAAAAATTAAAAAAATCAAAATAGGCCCAAGAGAGAAGTACCCTTAATTTTAATTTTAGAGCAAAATGGAATAAGAAAATGTTGCTTGGCATTAAAAATTATATCTGTTTATACTCTTAGTATACCATTACTAGATTTGCAATAATTGTCTCTCTAATTACCTTCTCCAAATGGTCAACACTTTAAAATGGCCTTTGTAGGTATACATTCTGTTTTAAGCCCCACAAGAAATAATCTAGGGGGCTCAAGTGCGGAGACCTAGCGGGCCAAGGTCAGAATATCTATCGACAAATTTTCCATTAAAAAGGGTATTTAAGTATTGTCTTACATCCCTCGTACTGTGGCATGGTGCATTGGTGCACCATCTTATTGGTACCATATCCGTAGCCTATCGGGTATGTGAAGTTCATGAATAAAATTAAACAAATAATTATTTAAAAAAAAAACAGGTAACGTTCACCATTTAAATTTTGTCGAAAAAAAAGGTCCTATTATTGTATTTTTGTAAATTCCGCACCACACATTTGTTTTACATTAGTACTGATCACGTGCACGTATAGTGAAATTTAGATTAACGTATTTCTCTCTCAGGCCAATTTTGATTTTTTAAATTTTTGACTATCCTGTACATACTATCTCAAGTTTGAATAGTTTAATATTATTTTCTCAGGAAGCAGAACTTTTTATAAAGAGTAACTTTTTATCGTAAAATTAATAATAAAAAAGTTTCCCATATGTACAGAACTTAAGCGGACACACTGTATATATAAATGTATATATATATATATATATATATATATATATATATATATATATATATATATATATATATATATATATATATATATATATATATATATATATTGTTGAATTCGTGCTTCAATGAGCTGTCGTTTGACACCCTACACGATGCCCTTAAAGTTTTTTTCGATTTCCCGATTTACCCCCTACAATTAACCCCAAGAATCAAAATTCAACTTTTTATACTACACGCCTATAATTGGGCTACCACACTCTTTGTCTGTGCTAAATTTTAAATTTGTACGTGATATTATTTCAGAGAAAATCGCCTGTGACTGACGGACACCAAAGTAATTCCATAAGTGTTCCGTTTTGATAATTTTAACACGGAACACTAAAAATAACAAAAAATTGGATAATCCAGTTTAAGCAATTGTCTTTTTTTATTATTACGGTCGTGGGTCATATATTGCCTGATTGTACCGGTCCTCAATTACACTGACCTCTGCACCCCACAGTCTACGAATTGGTAATGTAAACCGGCCTCTAACCGGCTCGAATAGAATGATTTTGACGTTGAATCATGTTATTCTGTTTCCTTTGCATACACCATATACACACTACATTTACACTGACAATAACAAAATCGCAAAATGTCGATGGTCAGCAATCTCTCGGTATATACATACTGCTATAATTTGTTGTTCTATGGATATAATTATATTTATTGGCTTTGTTTTTAAGGGCTACACACCTTGACTGAAGTATTTCCTGCTCCTTATGTTCGACATCATAATCTTTTTGTAGTTTATAATAGCAAACGTCAATGTTAACTTCCTGAATAGCTTTGTCTAATAATTTATTATTAGCTTTGTACGCATCAAGTTGTTTTTTTATTTTTTTGAATTTGTCTTTTCTATCTTTAATCCTGTTCTCATAGGCGGCAGCCAGTAACTCAATCTCCATTTCGAAAGATTCCGTTTCAGGTTTACGTCCCAAACTTTTGTTTTTAAGGTAGACTTGCATTTCTTTGGTAAACTAAAACAAGTTATTTCATCCTAATAACCAGCTGGCAAAAATGAAAGCTACATAAACAGTTAATTAGATTTTTTTTCTAAAAAATTGTGAACATGGATTTTTCTTTTGCTAGTTACAGGTTGCAGATAGCAGAATTAGCCCAGGCTGGCTATTCCAAAAAAGTCGATTTCGAGAAAAAAATTTAGAAGCATTTCGACTGTTCTAAGTTATAGGGAGCATGTCTGAGGATATCTGCTAACCTCGTAACAGATCAAATTGCTGTTATGATTTTTAATTATTTTTTGAATATGCTAAAACTAGTTTTTCGTCCGTAGCTCTCTTCTTTTGTACTCTAGATAAAAACCTTTCTTTGAATAAAAATTGCCACTTTTTAACAGTTAAACTTTGCAAAAAAGAGTTTTGGGCTTCTCAAAGTATACCAGGAGATGACTTTTTATATGCTTAATGTGCCTTATTCGCTTCAGCCCAATCGCATTTTTAGTTCAAAAGTTATTCTATTTGTTTATTCGGTTTAGGCTCCAAGCAATATTTAAAATCCTTTTCCGACTTTTTGGGCAAGGCTGCAGACCTCAGCTTGGGTGCAAACAATTCTTTAAGACTTATATTACCCTGCGGTGTAATGCGCCCACGACTTCGTCCGCGATATAACAATTTTACTCCATTGCAAACTTTAAACCCCCATTTTACGCCCTTAGGGGTTGATTTATTAGAAACTGTAAAAGTTTACTCATTTTGTTTTTTGGAGTACTTCTGTGAAGTTTTAAGTTAATAGGACCATCTAATAGTTTTTCTCTATACAAATTTTCAACCCCCTTATTAGCCCTTTAGGGGTTGAATTTTGAAAAATCCCTTATTGGTGAGTCTCTACATTACAAAATAAAACTGCTGACCAAATTTCAGCGGTTTCGGTTCGGCGATGATGAATCAGTCAGTCATGAAATATTATTATATATATTGGAAAAATCCTGAGTTCTGACAACACTGCACGGGCGGTCGTGAGAGCGTGGAGCGTGGACCCCCATTCCCGCGCTCACAGCGGCTTCAGCACCACAGCATTCACTTTGAACACTATTATCAATAACACTGAACCATTTTTTTAGTAGGTACCTACAACGAATATAGTTTCATAAACTGTAACTATTTTTCTTCCTTCGGTGTAAATTTCAAATCTCAATATAATTAGTTAACGACACAAGTGATTTTTTGAAAAAAATTCTATCTCCGTTTCTAAAGGACTTAGAGCTGCATTAGGATACTACTTAACCAAGGCATCAAGTCTGACGGGAATCAGATGGGTCATTCTCGAGATATTGTTAATTGTTTAAATAAAAAACGGGTCAATTTTTGCGGTTTTGTTTTTGCCACAGTAACAATGCACAATATCATAAAACCGGTTTGTCCATTAAATCACAGGATAATATGTCTCAAGGAATTGTTTGCGCCCAAGCTGGGGTCTGTAGCCTTGCCTTGTCGAAAAATAATTTTAAATATTGCTTCTCCTCTGGAGCCTAAACCGAATAACTTTTCAACTAAAATGCGAAAGAGCTGAAACGAATAGGGTATATTAAGCATATAAAAAGTCATGTGGTGTACTTCGAGAAGCCCAAAATTCCTTTTTGCAAACGGTATTTGTTGTTAAAAATTTGCCATTTTTAGTGGTTTTTGTAATTATCTCGTTAACCATTAAACGGATTTGGACGATCATAGACCCAGATGAAAAGGATTTTTCAATACCTACAACCACTTTTAAACAGAGTGCAAAAGAAAAGAGTTACGCACGAAAAACTAGTTTTAGCATATTCAAAACATAATTAAATATCATAGCAGCAATTTCAGCTGTTGCTGGAACAGCAGATATCCTCAGACATGCTACCCCCTACCACCTAGAACAGCCAAAATGATTCTAAAATATTTTTAACGTTTTTAGTTATCGGTTCTGGGCTAAATATAGTTTAAGAAATGTATCAAATCGGGAGCAAAAACCTCTACACTATAGACACAATTGAGGCTTGGAAGCGCTGAACTATATTCATTAAAAAAATATTGTCAAGATTATGCCTTGGGACAGCTAAAAATGGTTACTTAAAAACTGATTTTAAAATCATTTTACGTCAGAGAAGAAGTCAACAACTCAAACCTGCAATCATATCCCCGTGTTTAGGTGCGCTCGTGCAGGAGACTTTCTGCTAATAGCACACTGGGGGAATATTATCTTTTAATACCCTTTATATTATGCGAAAAAGGTACTTCACTTTAACAACATTTAATCTAAATCTAATCTAAATTTGCTCACCCTGTATCTATTTTTGTAAAATGAATCGAGTCCAAGCAGTAATATACAGGGTATTGCAAAACTCCATAGACAAAATTTTACAGAATATGATTATTTAAAAAAAGTTCTTATGTAGACCCGAAAACGCTTTGTTTCTTAGATAGAGGGTTATAAAATTTTATTTTTTTATGATTCTTCTTATCTATTTTTTTACATTTTTAAGGAACGTACCATTTTACAACTTCGTACATACAACACTTTTTGGAGTAGCTATGGAATAACCCTATAACCGTTCGAAGTATCATTTTTTGGGGATCGCGATCCAATAGATCAAACTTGATTCAATGAGTTTTAAAAGCCAATAGACAACATATTAAATTTTAGTCTGGTTTTAGGTCATAATTTGACAGCTATAATCTAAATCGTATAAGCTACCAAAAGAACCAACATACCAAAAAGTTCGAAAATAAAACAGGAAAGAGAATGAAACAGTTTTTTTATCAAAGGATGTCGCAAAAAAATCGTGGGGTTACAGAAATCGCAACTCCTAAAAAAATACTACTCTAGAGAATATTTCAAATGGTAATAAGAACATGTACTCCAAAAAGTATTGCATGAATGGAATTTGAATGAATTACCTTAAACACGTGTAAAGTAAACAATGAAAACCAAAAAAAGGTCAAAATTTTAATACCCTGTATCCAGAAATCGGAGGGTTTTCGGACCTGTGGTAATAGGATCTTTTTTCTTCTTTTTGGCCAAAGAAACACCTGGAAAATACTATCGAGTTCTGCAACAAATCATTTTGAAAGATGTTCATCCTATAACTATTTAAACGGTTGGTGGGTACGTAAATATTATTCCGAATTATTCAAAATAGGAAAATGAACGAAATTGTAAAAAATAAGTACAAAAATTTTGTTATACTCTTCTCTAGTAGAATCTCCAAGAAGTAATATTTCTTCTAGGCATATGCTATCGATCATTTTCTAAATTGAAGTTAAATTAAGGGTAAGGTCTAAAAGTAATTTTGTGAATTTTACACCATTTTATTCAAAAATATAAACTAGAATATAATTGAAATGGTATTTTACCTTAACGTTATCAATATCTTTTTTCTGCTCTACAAGGTCATTAATTAGCATTCTTAATCTCATGTGTTCCCACTCCGCACCCATTATTTTACGCCTAAACTGCAAATTTTGTAAAATAGTTTGAAGTTTGAGCTGTCCGGCTTCCTACAAAAGCGAAAGACAATATTATTTAAAAAAAAATAACACCTGATTTCTGAAAAAACGTATTGTGCCACCCTACTGTTAAGGAAAAATAAAATTACTATAGTGAAAATGCAAAGAAATACATTATTTGTTAGTGCAAAAACACGACCATCCAGAATAACTCAAGAGAAAGGAAACATTTTTGATCCTGATCAAGGTACCCTCCCGCTATTGCAGTTTCTGCGTCTTTGATCTTTATCAGGCGGCCTTACACACCCGGGCCGAAGACCAGACGTTTTACCAAAATCAAAATCAGTCCCCTTATATCCATTAATATATAAGTTTTGTGTGGGTGAGTTGTACTAGTACTAGTTCATCTAGTGTGTGTGCTTCGAAATTGCATTTTGCTGCTAACACAACTTAATGTGTCCAATATATTCGACAGTAGAGGGTGAGTCAACGATTGCGCGGGATAATTTTATGCCTTGAAGATAAGATTTGTCGATAATAAGTTTCTGTCTTAAGGTATAATTTAATATTCTGCACATTTTAAAAATAATAATGGTGTCACAAAGTTATTATTTTTATTTAGGGCACTCTATATTTGAATGGATATTTGAATACTACATGTAATTTCATAACTTTTCATTATGGTTTAATATACGACAAATTCATAGTTTTCAAGATAATTCGGCTTACTTAAATTTTGACTCCAAGCGATTTATAACTTGTATCCTAAGTAAATTAAGGCAAAAAAACATATTCGCTATGAAATATTTGACATCTCATTTACAGGGTGTTTTATTTCTAGGTCCAAAGCCAGAAAACTTCTAATTAAAAAATGTCACTTTTATCAAATGGAACAAACACCCTATATGTTTTTCTGTCATCTTAAAGCTCGTCAAAAACTCTTCACATTTTGTAAAGAATGTGTCCTATCCCTATCTCTAACAGTTTTTGAAATGTTTTGATTTTCGGTTCTCGTTATAGCATCTTTTGTCAATGGATCTCAGTAGCAATAGAAAACAAATGGAAATAATGTTAGTGGGTGACATTAAGGATCAGATTGGTTTTAAAGTTACGCGTTTTTACTGTAATGGTTATTATCCAGTTATTTAAAGATACTCAAAATGAATTTTTCCAAAAATGAATAATCGATATGATTTATGTTTTGGGCGAGGCAGATAAAAATTGTCTTTTTGTCGAAAGATTATACAGGATGAAATATCCTGAGCGTTGAACACCCAGTCCTCGGAGTTTTCAAAATTTAATGGAAAATTTTGATTCGATCGGCTGTGTAGAATATTCAAAACGTGAAGTTGTCAATAGAATAGCTACAAATGGTGAGAAAGAACTCGAAATACTGTTACAAGTTCAGGAGAATCCCCAAGTTAGTAGCCGTAAATTATCTTCAATGTGTGATACGTCACAGTCAACGGCAAACCGAACAACGTATGAGCATAAATACCACCCGTACCATACTGAGTTACATCAGGAACTTCACGATAAAGATTTTTAAATCGCGTAACTTACTGCCAGTCAGGGCAGGATTGACAGATTTTTTTTTTACCGAGCTGAGTTCAGACCGGCCTCCAGTCGGCGCGGCCTCCTTGGGACTCTTGGGAGGCAATTCAATGCAAAAATGGGTTAAAGACATTGAGCATTTAACTTTAAAATTAAAAGAGTTAATATTTTGTTGAACATAAATATAAATATTCATATGATTTACAAACAAAACAGATATACAAAACAGAAAACCCAAAAATAAAAGACTAACGTCCGGTTGCACAAACAATTTAATCATTAATTAAACTAATTAGACACTTGTACTGTGACAGCACTTATGTTAACGTCATTGCCAAAGATGACTCTAAACGTCAATTAAATTTACTACTTGATTAAAAGTTTTGTGCAACACGCTGTAAGTATTCTGTTAGCCTTAAACAATAAATAAAAATGTAACTGTGAAAAAAAAAATATAGTTAATAACTAAGAAGCTTTCACATTGTGTCACTTTTTTCGGCTCTAAAATCTATTACATCTTGCGCTTGAATATTATTTAAAAAAACACGGTTTTGACGGACAACGAATTGTCAAATGTGTAACAATGTTCTACGTTCTACTTACAGTTTCGACTTGTAAATTTATATCCTAATATTCGAACATAAAATTTCATTTTTGTCAAAAATCTATTTGACTATATCTTCATTTAATAAAATTAGCATATATAAGTATTAAGTAATATAAAAGGAATACTTTCATTTTGTTCTATTTTATGCATCATAGACGAATACACTTTTATTCCCTTCTCATTGTGATAAATTATTAAGCAAAAGTGAGAACGCTATTTGACGATTTACTACCAGTTTTACTATGAATTGAAAAGAGACAAAAGCGGTCATTCATAAAATTCGCTGATGTTTGAGGCATTGTTCGAAAGTGGAATTGCGTTGTTTTGTGTTTGCGAGAAGCGTTTAAGTGTTTTTCTTTGAAGAAGCTGATATTATTTGGCGAAAAAACATTTAAATATGGTACGGCAGTGTCAAATTTGCAAAAAATTAGACTACCTAAACCCAGAAGTTTCTTTTCACAAGTAAGATTTGGTTGGGGTGGCTTCATCATTGGTAAATCAAATAAGAATATCAAATATCGATTTAAAAAGGCTATGGGCCCTCCCTCAAACTTGGTTCTGGCTACGGCCCTGCACACTGTGAAGTTATAAAAATGGTTACGTGTCAATAAAAGCGTTGATAGCGAATATAATAGTACACATTTTTATGTAGATAAAGGAATTTATAGAAGGTTTAAGAATAAACTGTTCCACTGAACAATAAATCATATTAAAAAAGAACTAGCAGTTGCAAAAGTGGGAAAGAAAAGATCTGTAACTATACCTACTATAATTAATTTATTAACATGTTCAATTTCCGACCTCGGCACCAGTATGGCATCCTTGAAATCGGTAAATAAATCACCAGTTAATGGTATTTCCACTAGACCTCTCCTTAAAACGATTTGAACCTGTTTATTATGCATAAGATGCATTCTTTGACTTCTAACTTGTTCCAACTCAGCATTTAGCATTACAATTTTTTCTCTTTTGGTAGATACACGTTTTTGAAATGTCCCAATAGTGGCTTCTCCGTCAAGAATTTGAATTTGACCAGCACGCACCTAAAAACCCAATTAAAGTTATAATTATGGAAGTTATAATTTAATTATTTTTAGTAAGTGTTATAAAGAGAACAGGTCCATTAGGTATACTGACTGCGTAATAAGGTAAGCAGAATATTATATTACAACCTTTTCACAATTACATATTATTCACTAGGGGATTAGTCAGTTTCCCCTTCTTTTACTATATGGTTTTAAATAAAGGTGAATTGTGGAAGAGTTATCCATTTTCAAGTGCAAGTTTTTCGATATACGTTAGTTCTATAATAATTATATTCTTTATTCATCAAGTGGCATTCACATTTTATATAACAGTGGAAAAAGACACATTGCATAAGAACATGGTGTGTGGATCATAAAATGTACCTATATGGAATGTTTTAATTAAAACTATAACTGCTGATTTCTTTGAAACAAATAAGAATCAAATGATGTACTTAAGAAGAAAAAGATAACTAAGATAAAGCAATATCGAAAAATCAGTTTTGTTAAAAATTTGAGCATGGTTCTACATCATGGGCCGAAGATATTTTACCCAAAACTGCGACATTAGGGAGCGAGCATGATACCCTCACAACGGTATGTTACGCTGTGATGTCACTTCGAGGGAAAATCCTAAATTGACTAGACGCTTGCATCCCTTGTACATAGGTACAGGTCAGTTTATTGTCGGGTAGTGTGTCGAGTTGACGTTTATTAAAATATTATTACAGGTCAGTTTATTATCGGGTAGTGTGTTGAGTTGACGTTTATTAAAATATATTATTGTCATATTTCATTTGCTCAGGTAAGCGCCTAGTCAATTTAAGATTTTCACTCCAAGTGACGTCATAACGTAGCATACCGTTGTAAGTGTATTGTGGGAGCCAGTTCGTTATCTTTACCTTTGTTATAATTAGTATGACGGAGACAATCAGCTGACAGTGACGTTCACCTGGTTAGTAAAACTTATATCTTATATTCTAAGCCTTAAATTGAAGTTTAGCAAAGAATGAAGTTCTCGAGGACCTTGCAGATCTATAGAAGTGTCTCAAGAGGTCCAAACGACAGGCAACGGCGATCAATCATGAAACGAATTTTATATATGTATTACTAGATGTGCCCCACTAAATGTTCATAAATGAAACCACTCTCTGGAGATAATTGTTAAAATACAAAATACAAATAAAAATAATCACAAATAAATGAAAAAAAAAGAGAACCAGGTATTAAACACAGATTTTTTAACATGCCTCTATGTTAACTGGAACTAGAATCAAAACTTAATAAAAACAATATCATTGTGATAAAACTAAAGAAAATTTCGGTTACTTCACTATAAGATCTATTATGAATCTTATTTGCTCAATACAATAAAATAATTCAAAGAAGTTACACTTATAGCTTGAAGTTACATACTTAATACGATATGACCACCTAAAAGAATCACACCTCGCCGCGACGCGAAAGGTCAATGCCACCATCTTAGTAAATCTTCCGATTGGAACTTATCTGAATATCCTTCAGATAGTACCCAAGTAATTGTATGTCTTTCAACCCTTATCTCCTCCCAAATACGTGAGTCTTTAATCCCCTTTCAATCTTAGTCTCTAGAGGATTGTACTACTACCAACTGCTGTATGAAATGTAACCATTGAAAAGAAAATAAAGTTATTTCACCCTTTAGGGATTTGTAAACATTATACAAAAGTTAAATAACGGAATATATAACTAGCCCTAAGGTGTGTTTGAACATGTGGAACACAAAATTCTTTAACTGTTCTTAAAGAAAAAAATCCATTTTCTCAATCATTCACAATCTGGACTCCCTTATTTGCAAATTCAGTACTTAAATGTTAATCTATTCCATTTTTTTATTAATAAAGAAAAAGGTTCGTTCGCGTGCCAAATTGCCTTTTTGCGGGTGGTCGTCAGAGACCATGTTCATTCTTTGGACAAAAACAGAGACGCAGGGTAACTGTTCCTTTATTTTCTTGAAAATGTAAACATTTTTAGACTTAAAACTTTTGGCCCTAAAACTACAAACCTCTTTATATTTAAAGATTTGATGACTTTTACATCCCCTCTAAAGATAAAATGAAACACATGTTAAAATTCATGAGAACTGGATTTTAACGGAAACATTAACTTTAGAGTTTTCCATAATTAATGCAGAAAAAACTATGTTTCATTCTCGATTATGCTGTAAATATTAATTTGTATGCAAAAATTGAGAATCAATTCTCTAACCACCTGAAAATTCCTTATACAAGAAGGATTTCAACAAATAATGGTAAAACAGCTATTCTCCGGGGTATATGCCCCTCCGAGCGCTGAATTACACACCAAAATTTGCCGTATTTTCTTCTAACACAGTTAGATAAGAAAATACTAATGTTTCGAATGCAAGAAACTACCAGGAAGAAGGAAGCTTTTTCTTTAGTCAGAATGTCGTCACCTGCAGACCGATTTCGAACTCGTAGGTTCTCATCAGTACAGGATAGACGAGCATACCAACTTTCCGAAAAAGTAATTCTTTAAAGCTACAATGTCGTACTGCATAAGCAGTGAGACACAGGCAGCGCCATTCATTAGCAGTTTCAAGCAGTCGGAGCAGAGTTTACCGTAAGGTAAGATTTTTAAAAATATGAATGAAGTCTACTAGCCCGGAGAATAGCTGTTTTACCATTATTTGTTGAAATCCTTATTGTATAAGGAATTTTCAGGTGGTTAGAGAATTGATTCTCAATTTTTGCATATTTACCCCCCCCCCCCCCCCCCATTACACCCCTGACAAGTAGACTTCATTCATATTTTTATTAATTTGTGTATGAATTTGCGAATAATTAACTTTTTTTTCTGAAACTTACTAACTACGATATAAATAAAAAAAAATTCTACTACCAAAATACTTACTGTATTCAAAATTACGGGTTTTTAAAAAATTGCACATTGCTTGTGCTTTTAAGATTATACTTTCTTGACCTACCTACTATACATTTCCAATTCCTGCTTTTTCTGTTGTTTCACCGTGCCTCGTACCGATTCGCTACGTGCAGTAACAAAGTATGGTACGCGACTACGAATGAATGGAAAGGCCCCGGCCGAGAAAGAGAACAAAACCAAGCGTTGACCGTGACCACTATACCCTAACAGGGGTATGCTAGGCTATGAATCAAAACACGTCGTGGCTGCGCAGATGACGTTACTTCGAGAGAAAATCAAACTGACTAGGCCGCTTGAATAATGCAAAATACCTCGAAGTGACGTCAAAATGGGAGGAGCCTGCCCAGTCGATCGACGCGTCGGCATACCGTTGTGAGTGTATTGTGACCGTGACACGCAGTGCTCGGAGTGATCCTGAATTTTCCCATGTTTTTTCTTATGTTCACCTAAGGTAAGTCGAATTTCTACACATAATTTTCTCTTCTTACTTCTATTTACGTTGCAAAGGTTACCGGGCTGGAAGGGTGGCTTTTGTCTGTCGGAATTTGAGTTTTACGTATCCAGCAAAACCTATAAACTTACAGTCTGTATAAGGGTGGCTAATAACGCCCCAAACTAGTTCTGTCAGAATTTGACGAAATGTAAACCGTACATCGTTCTAGATATTATTGGAAAAATTTGAAATGTCAATTTTATTTTTAACTTACCCTTATATCAAATTCTATTCTAAGTCTGCGATGTTTACAAATTAAAGCCCATGTTGGTTCATCAATGGTAGGAGGCACCGCAGTGAACTGGTCCAAGGTTTCAAGCCCTTTCATGTAATCCAAGCATTCTTGTGTCATTGCAAGAGTTATCTCGTTAGTCGTCACACCTTTTGCTAGTTCATTCAAAACTGTTGCTGTGGTGATATTACGAAAAGTTACTTTGGGCCGCTTTCTAAAAAATGTTTAAACAAGATCAGGCGTGACTACGCACTATGAGCTGTTCAGTTGACTGATTGTGAGTGAAGTCTAAGGTTAAGCGTAGTACCAACAAAACAGTTTGGTCAACTTTTCTACTGAGTCTATAAAGAGAGGATAACTCATAAGTTTTTGATGACGACTCATTCAGAGTGACCTAAGTAATCAACTAGATCTTAAGTTTAAATCCATCTTTTTAATTGTTTCATTTTGTTCAACTTTTTATTTTGTTGTTTTCTAACTATGCTGCCCAGTTTTTAAATTTTTATAAACATATTTATTGGTTTAACCAGACGCGGCCCGTCCATAAGGTCATTTGGTCAATGATCCACCTAAATTTATTTTCAATGATCCACCAAATAATTTATTTTTTAAAACCAACTTTTCCTTCAAAAAAGTGCAAGTTCCATGCGAAAACTCCCCAAGAAAGAATCAAGCCAGACTATCGCCGAAAGATATCCTAGCTTGCTCCGGGCTGGGCCTATTTTAAATTGGCGTTGTAGGTTTATATAGACGATATAAATTCATTAAAACTAAGAGAGAAACAGACATATGCGCTTTAGGAAGTTAAAAAGAGACAAAATTTGTCGACGACCCACCAATAATATCCCGACACTCCCACTATGGCAATACACTCGAACCGCCCCGTGAAATATACTCTTTCAAAATATTTGGGTTGGACAGAGAAAAACTAATTAATTAGGTACCTAACATGCGCATTGTATTTGCATTGTATTAATGTGTTATTAATTAGGGGTTAAACATAGAAATACGATCTCTCAGTCACGCTAATGTTAGTCATTAAATATAATGGCATCGGCACGGGTTTTCTCACATTAGCAACGTGGTCCAGAGATAGAGTCTTAGCTAGTGAACCAAGGGGTTTTGGGTTCGAGGCTGTGCTCGGGCCGACTTTTTTTAAAGTTTTGTTATTTAAAAAATTAGATCGGCTCTAAAAGGTGTATTGGCAACAAGTTTGGCACTTGTTCCTTCGATAAAATATTTTTAAATTATTGGTAATCTCATATCTACTACAGCTGGCAGCCTGTATCATACTTCTAGTACAAGGCGCGACATATATTAAGGAGACGCAGCCGTATCAAAACGGGAAGCCGCTAACAATCTTAGACTATAAACACACATAGAAAAGTAATACTAAAAGTTAAACATCTCGAGTAGCAATGTTCAATGTACTGCAGTATTTATTTTATAATTTTTGGGATGTTTATTTGTAGGTAAATAATTTCTTGGCAAAATTAGGCACCTTATTAAAACCCTTCCTTAATTAAAAAAGTGTATTTTGCTTGTTGCGTTGATATCCCTAGTTGCTCACAAAATTTTTACCCACCTGTAAAAAAACTCACGGGTCGCGCCTGGTTTTTACCGAGATTTTACCGATAAATCATAATTTCAGTTTGAGCTGAATTTAATTTAAACGTAATTATGGGTCAGCAATGGTACTATACTCTTTAGAAAGGAAGATGGTAGCAAGGTTATACTAGTTAGTAGCGAGGACGATCTAAAAAAACTTCTAAAAAAGAAGCTAAATATGGCTTACATAAATATACATAGCATCAGAAATAAATTTGATGAATTGCTGTGTTTTGTGAACAATTATAAATATGATTTATTAATTATTATTGAGCGAAACATGATTAACTGAAAGTGAAATCCATCTATTTGAACTTAACGGATACCAATCTTTTCATTCGTGAAGAGAAAAAAGGGGAGGAGGTGTGGCTCTGTATATAAATAACAATCTAAAGTGTAAGGAACTTGCAAAATACAGTACAAATGAGCTCCTTAGCTGAGCATGTGTAAGAATTGGACAGAACGACTTTAATCTGAGTGTGGTGTATCGACCACCATTATATCCATATATGCAAATATGACAGAATAGGTATATGGAAAACATAATGACGCGCTATACCCTAAGAATCATGTGGTGATGTTAACATCGGCTTGCTGGATGGCTGGATGGTAATGGTATATTATTGTTGATAAGTATCAGTATGGGTTTGTTAAAAATAGTAATACCTTAACTTCAACAATGGATCTCGCAAAGAAAATATCAGTCGAATGGTATAATAAAAAAATAGTTGGGGCAGTGTTTGTACATCTTAAAAAGATATTCGATGTGGTTAGTATAGAGGTATTATTAAGAAACCTAAGTAATATGGGTGTTATCATTGACTTAATAGCAACATATTTAAAAGATAGACAGCAGTATGTGAAACTCAATGAATCTTGTAGTAATTTTGAATCGAAAGAATGTGGAGTGCCACAGGGCTTGGTGCTTGGTCCTCTGCTGTACTCCCAACATGTGCTAAATCTTAAATGTGCAGGGTTGAGGGCTCAATATTACCCATTCGCTGATGACACAGTATTGCTCTTTACTGATGAAAATGAAGATATCCTAGAGAGATGTGTTAATGAGGACCTTGACTGATATGCTAACTAGCTACTATGTAACAAACTCAAAATTAATGTCACAAAAAATAAATTCATGTTACTTAAAGAAAACAATAAATCGATTCGAGAACCAATAAATTACACTATTCAAAAATAACTTGGAAAGGGTTTCACATATAGAGTACCTTGGATTAATCTTAGACGAAAATCTTAACTGGAAGGAACTTATAAGACACGTGACCCAAGCAAACCCAACCTGAACAAAATTCTCCCAATGGTAGGTGCTATATAGAGATACCGAAACTAGTTGACTTATAAAGGTGGATGTTTATAATGCTTACTTTTTATCTCATTTTAGATATTTAATACCTGTGTGGGGAAATTGTGGTAAAGTTGAATTTAATAATGCACAGGTATTACAAAAGTGGTTAAAATTTTGTTCGGCTATGACCGGTTAACGCACAGAGTTATATAGTGAGTAGATGTTTCTAAATTGGAAAAATTACTGCAATTGGAACAGGATAAATTTATGTTTAAGGTAATAAATAAAAATCAAAAGTTAAACACCGAGTTCATATTTTCTGAGCATGTACAATTGTACATGATCATTATACTAGAAAACATAACAATATTTATCAAGAGCAGTGGCGGTTGGTGAAATTTCAAAGTTGTATATCTCTGTTTCTACTTACAGGATCCGTACCAAACTTATGGGTTTTAATAGTGACCCACTGGGAATGTTTTGATGAAGAAAAAAAAAACATTTTATAATTTGCGAAAAAAACTTGAATTTTTGCTGTGCCCCCCTCTAAAGAAAAAATGAACACGACTAGGTATTTTATTTATTATTTTTTCGAGAATTCTTAAACTTCAAGAAAATAAAATGTGTTAGTAGAAAGTTGTAGTCATTTGAATTTTTTAAAAATTATATTTTAGGTTTAAAAAAATTCCAATGACTATAACTTTCTACTACAGCAAAAATTCAACTTTTTTTCGCAAATTACAAAATGCTTTTCTTTCTTTACCAAAACATTCCCAGTGGGCTCACTATTAAAACCCCTAAATTTGGTACGGGTCCTGTAAGTAGGAACAGAGATATACAACTTTGAAATTTCACCAGTCGCCACTGAATATAAGAACAAATAAAGGGTTATATAACCCAATCAAGAGTCCAAAGAATATAATAAGTTACCTAATAATATTAAATTTGCTAATTCAGTTGAAAACTTTACCAACTTGTTAAAAAACCATTTAGATCTATATTAAGAGACTCTATGTATAGCATAAGGTATATGTAGATGTAGGTCGTTAATTCTTAAATGTTTATACCACACCGTTGCTTTGGTTTTTGGAGTTTGTGTATTATTTATCCTTGATATCAGTGTTTACAACACTGCTTAAAGGATTAGCCTGTAACTCTGTTTTTGTTCTGGTTGTAAATAAAAACTGTTTCAAAAAAAATCTTAAACATTTCCAGTGAATCTTGGTGTAAAATTTTAAAATTTGTTAATTAAATTCAATCTTCTGTGCTGTTTATACGTGCCTTAATTAAGTACTCAAAATGTCAAATAGCGAATAGATACCTTAAATAGGAATGTGTTAGTGTGAGCTTTCCGAGAGATGTAAAAGAGAAACTGAAGATACGAAATAAAATATCTTACTTGTAAAATTTTATGGCTTGCTCTTGAACAATAGGTGACATATCCATAAATTCCTTTCGATAAATCTTATCTAAAGTCTTTTCTTTGGCTTGCAATGCTTCCAAGTTGGTACGACATTCAACAAGCGCTTCTTGCATAAAGGAAACTAAGCTTAAGTTGTGCTCTACATCTTTTTCGTATGTTTTTGTGTCCGACCTAAAAATCAATTCCTTTAGTGGAGACAGGGACAAGTTGACTAATGGGGTTAGTTGAGAAATTAAACATAGTTCCACTATTATGTACTAGGGGGTGCTGCTATCCCGTAATGAGAGCATCGGCATCTTAAGTCCGCCATTAGAAGTGTTGTTCTAAAACAAGCACGCACGGTGAAAAAGTGAGAGTGAAAATCCAATATCATCTGCGGTGAGTAAAAATTTTTTGTTTTAAGAATTTTAAGTTATTTTTCGTTTAACATTATACAACTCGTTTTCATTAATATTTTATGAAATTACCTTAGCTAGGTACGATTTACGGTATTTTAGCTTATGGAGCTTATTAGCAATGGACGGGCATGTGAGTGTTGTTAACGTGCGGCTACTAAAACGTCAAAATGTCTAACGGGGCTTGTTGACTGAACAAGGTCGGGGTTACTTTACTAACCGGGGTTACTTCCACTAACCCCGGATTGACAGTTTTAAATATTTGTATTTCCCTTTACTTGTTTATTAGTTATTTCATGATGGGATTTTACCGATAGCGTTAAAATTTAGTACAGTTGTTGATAATTTTTTTATTGTTTCATTTAAAATGTGTTTTTCAATTACCAGCTGATTTACTGCTTTATGTCTTTATTGATTAAGTTTAAGATATTATGTTTTATAGTGTAAGCGCTAATGGCGAACTGTATTAGTAGAATTGATTTTGTTTTGTTGTCAATATTTTAAACTTTGTTCTCGTCTTGCACATTTTGAAAATTTTTTTTTTTATTTTTTTTGTTATATTTTTTGTTTATTATCTTTGCTTTGGGGATTTGGTAAGGTTCTGATTACCTTTATTTGTTATAGACATAATCGTGAGGACATACAAGTGAAAAACTGAAAGAGGCAAAATACCCGCTAATCCTATCTTGCGAGAATTTTGAATAGTTATAAATGACGGTAGAAGCGTTAATGGTATCATTAAAGACTATTTAATTCCCCAGAAAACACTTGATCGCCATGTCCATAAACCTAGGGCACAGACCGAAAATGGTGGCAAAATTATCTTGGAACGCAATGGATATTTTAATGGACGATACGTGTTTTTTCGTGAACAAGAAAACCTATTAGCAGATTACGGGCTTCAGATATTTATTATGGGTTAACACCAGTGGCGGCTGGTGAAATTTCAAAGTTGTATATCTCTTTTCTACCTATCTATCTTCGTTTCCTTTCTTTCTTATCTATTTATCTACCTTCGTTTACTGCCAGCCATATTGCTCAAGATTTTATTCTCTGTCACACCACATCGCGACTTGATTGTATGCTCGCAGACAATTCTGCCTAACCGCATCTCTTGTGGGATGCGAGATTAAATTTCTTCTTGGACACAGATTTCGCAAAATTTTGGTAACCAAGGGAAATTGAAGTTCCTCAGTCTTCTGGATAAAAACGACTCGTTGCTTGACACTATAGCAATTTTCCAGGATCTCAAAGCAGATGTGGATGGTCTCGCTGCAGCCGGCGAAGTTTTCTTAGTGACACTCTTTGGCGGATCGTCTGCAAAGGATACATTGGATTCCCACCGCTACCAAAATTTTGGGGTCCGTGTCCAAGAACAAATTTAATTTCGCGTCCCTGTCACCCACAAGAGATGCGGCTAGGCAGCATTGGTGTGGCACAGAAAAAGATCCTGAGCAATATGGCTGGTAGAAAACGAGGCATGGGCTCGATGCTATTCGCGCTACATCAAAAGCAGCCCCGGAAACTATTTTAAAATCGGTATCCTGTAAATGTAAAAAAGGCTGTGCAGGAGCGTGCGGATGTCAGAGAATGTGCTTAAAGTACTCGGTGCTATGTCTCTATTGTAACGGGATAGCATGTGAAAACATTCCCGATTTGGTAGCAGATTCCGACCCCGAAGACCCATACAAGGCTGCTGACGTTCTTGATTCGTTGGAGTGGGTGTTGAAAGAAACGGGGAACGAACAAAATTCTAAAGACAATGAACATGGTAAACCAGGAACATCGCGTAGTGCAAAACGACAGAAAACGTGTATGTACATTTGGAGTGTGGATTAGACTTACGGGGGATACCACGTTAAAAACAAAGCGCCGCTCAACCAAGAACTTCTTGAAATTTCACTCTCTGTTTCAAGAAGTTGTTGGCCCAACTCTACTTCATGGGTGGTATGGAATCGAGTTGATGGAAGCAGTAGTTTTTATTACTTAATTGCATGAAACTACTTTAGTTACGCTAATTGGCAGATAAGTGGTAAAAGGTAGGGTGCAAATGCCGCTTTATTGCGATTTTTAAAAATTCGCCCTATTATTCAGCCATTTAACTCGAAAACTAATAGTCTGACCAAAAAAAGTTCAGAAGCGATTTTGTAGTAAATTTTATCCTCTGCAACAAATTTTCTTTAAATCCTGCAGTAATGGAATTACGTGCCAAAAACTAATTTTGGGCGCAATTTTTTCAAGATGGCGGCGCGAGCGGCGGTCGTTCGAGGTCGCAATCTTGGGGTAATACTTAGAACCACCAAGTCTACAATCCTGCCACGTTTTTAAAACTCCTCAACCCTTTGCACCACAAAATGTACCTAATAACTGGCCTATTTAGAAGTTTCAGATAATTGGCACGTCGACGAGACGGGAATAACAACTGTTCAAAAACCGGATAAGATAATAGCACGGCGTGGTTTTAAGCAGATAGGCAAACTTACGTCGGCTGAAAGAGGAACTATTGTGACACTCCCAGTGGCAATCTCCGCAAGCGGCAATTCGATTCATTGTTTTTTATTTTCCCACGAGCAAACTATCGTGATCACTTTCCTAGAGATGGATTTGTTGGAAGTATAGGTGATACCAATCCATCTGGGCGGATGAAAGAAGAACATTTTATTAAATTTATTAAACACTTCATTCATCATACGCGATGTTCTATAGAGAGACCCGTGCTTTTGTTATTGGACAACCACGACTCTCACCTTCCAATATAGACAGAAGTGCTTACGGACCATTAAAAAAATATTGTAATTTACGTATTGATAACTGGATGTCAAACGATCCAGGCAATAAAACATTTTCCATATATGACATTCCTGGAGCTTGCGACACCTTTAGCTGCGACACCAGTTAATATTACGTCTGGTCAGACTTCAGTAAAACCAGCATTTGTCCATTAAACGAAAATGTATTTTCCCATAATTAATTTTTACCCTCATCCGTGACAGATAGGCCTGTCTCTACAAATGAAAACATAGCCCATAATGAAAATCCCCCAACAGATAACGCTACTACTCCTGCTGCCAGCAGTGCCATTCCCGCTGCAAATACTAATCTTTCTACTGCAAACAATAAAGATATGTGTTATATATCGTCGCTCTTTTCACTAAGTGGCGTATATTACTTTTGACAACTTTTCAGGAGAGCGGTTTAAAGTTTTTGCAATAATTTCTATAGCCATATCTGTAGAACTAAAAGGAATACACTAGACATTTTTGGTAATATAGTATATATTACTTCCAAGTTTCCAAAAGTACTTACAAAACGATATAATATTTTACTATTACTGAGAAATAGTTAATATATATATATATATATACAGTGAACTTCGGATATAACGACCTCCGCATATAACGAACCACCGGTTATTACGAACAAAAATTATGGTCCGGCCAAAACGCCATAAGAATGTATGTATTTTTTGTTCGTTTATAACGAACACGGCTATAACGAACTATCGGCTATAGCGAACCCTATTTTGATTAGTTTTTGCTTGTCGAAGTTCGGTTATAACGAACTGTCGAAATTTCACGTACATATAACTTCCATATTCGTACAGTAACGGCCGAGAATAGCAACCATAGAGAAGCGACAAAGACAATAGAAGATTTTACAGGGCATGTGCGACGATAATGTGGACTTCTGTCTATACCGCGTCATTAGTGTGACGAAATATCTTTCTCCGTTCAATATTGTGGATACGTGTCTGCCCAAGGTCAGCAAAACTGGTTACCCTAAATATCAAAGGCACCGACACGTTTTGTCGCTTCTCTATGGTTGGTATTCTCGGATAACGGGTCGAGAAGCGACCTGTCAGGCGCCATTTCAATTTGTAGTTTAATTTAGGCAATAGGCGAGGGAATATTGTTCTAGCATGGAGCAGAGCGCGCCAAAATTCAGCAAGCGAAAGTTTATAAACACTTGCAGAAAAAGTTGACATAATTACAAAACTGCAAAATGGGGTTGTAAATGCCTAAATCTGTAGGGACTATCAGTTACAAAAGTCAAAGGCTATTAATATTCGTAAATTTTAATAATAATAATTTTGACAACAAGAGTGTTGATTGAGTCTGGTGATTACTTACAAATTAAAATTGAAAAACATGTACTAGAAAAAAGAAAAAATTTCAAATTACTGATTTTGTATAAATTATACAAATATGTATGTTTAATAAGTACATAATTTAAAAATACTATTATGTATTGATTATAATAAACGACTCACAAAAAGTACCTATACATAGTACATATTTGTTTTATTGTCTGCACTTCGGATATAACGAACGCCCTGCTATAACGAACTGTTTAAAGATCCCCTTGGTGGTTCGTTATATCCTAAGTTGACTGTATATATATATATATATATATATATATATATATATATATATATATATATATATATATATATATATATTATATATATATACGCCCCTTTGTAAAATTGTCTTTTATGTAGTTTCAACAAATGCCCCGTAGAAAATCTAATATACCTCTGTTTGTTAAATGTTGTATTTTTCGATTTTATATCCGACTTTAAACCTATTTAATTATAGGTACATAAGTAAATAGTTTTGTATTGGCATTTAATGGAAATATTTGGCTTAGAATCGATGCTGCAAGCAAACCCAAGGTAATATAGTTTAATAAAATAAAAGTATTATAAATTTTATTAACAACTTTTCATTACAAAACTCAGCACTATCTCTTTTTAACGAAGAAAATTATAAATTGCAACAACCTACATAAATACGAATAATCCGGTGTATATTTTTAGTGTGGAAGATTTTTGTAAAAATCTTGATATTCTTTTAACCCTATAATTGGCGTAAGGCCTCGACATGAAGCTAAAAGCGACAGGTACTTTTTCTCTGATAATTTTTGATTTGTAACATTTAATTGGCGTACTTGTATCTTATATAACAGCACTGACATTGCGTGGCTAACGGACGTATATAGTATATAAGTATATTCGCCTGGGAACTACCCACTGCGATAACTAAGCGTGGGTTTACATAGAGGCGTATATGGTATATATGTCCTTTAGGGAAAAAGATGTTCGCGCTTTTGGAACGTACGTCTGAATAAAAAATGTACATATCTTTAAAACCATTTTGAATTGATATATGCGACTTAGAGGGTATACGGGTCATACCACGCTTTATTCTTTAATGAAAAAAAACAATATGAGATTTTTTCCATATACGCCACTTAGTCAAAAGAGCGACGATATATATACAGTGACCGGCAAAAAGTTCGCAACATATGGGAAAAATTTTTATTAGGTGAGTATTGGAAAAACTTTTCCGGGGGATCGGTTCTGCATGTCCGATAACCTAAAAATCGATTTTGACATACGTCACGTGACCACTGGTATAGCGTCAAATTAAAAAAAAAATTGTTAATTTACAAAAAGTGAGGTTAGTTGACGAGATATCAAAAAAAGTTATTTGAAAAAATTGCTTAGAATTAAATTCTAGGTCCTTGTGCAAAATTTTAAGATTTTATTTAAAAAAATTGGAAAACTCAATTTTTTTTAAATATTTTTTTATCGATTTACAAATTTCCAGTTTTTTTCGTTTAGATAGCTTGGCTAATGTAAAGCCCATGTATCTGGATGAAAATAAACGAATGTAGTAGTTTTTTCTACAATTGACAGGACAAAATTAAAAAAAACAGGGTTTCGCCGGACGCTAGCTGTTGCAATGATTTGTATCTAGCAGCAGTGTCAAAATTTTAGAGACATTTCAATGAGATTACATTGAGAAAACCTTAATCGTCTTAAATATATCTGAAGTTCGACTTTTTGTAAAGTTAAGGGGAGTAAAATAGATAATAAACAAAAAATTACCTGTTTATTTAATCGAAATTTCATAAACGAAAACCAATGTAAGAAAAACTTAAAAGTAGTCAAATTCTGTACTAACAACATAAAAAATCATTGTTTTTCCTTGGGTGCACAAAATTTAAAACTCAGTATGACCACCATTTCTCTCCATACATACTATTGTTCTCGAGCGCAACTCTCGATTAACATTTCGGAGCATTTTACGATTTATTTGCAATACACAATTTCTAATGACATTCTCTAAATTTTGTATATTCCTAAAGGGTCGATGTTTGTACACAGAGTTCTTTAGGTATCCCCACATAAAGAAATCTAACGGAGTCAGATCTGGTGATCTCGCAGGCCACGGATTTTCAGAAAACCGTCCTATCCACTGGTTTCCAAATTCTTGATCCAGCCATCTCTTCACCTCATTTGTGGAATGAATGCTAGCTCCGTCTTGTTGAAAGTATAAATTTCTTCTTTCGGCTAATGACAAATTGTCTAAAAAGTCAGATATCTCAGTTTGTAGAAATTCTAAATATCGTTCTGAATTTAAATTGTCTCTAAAGAAAAAAGGTCCCACTATTCTGAGGTTGAAAATTCCGCACCACACATTAACCTTAAAACTATATTGGTCTTTACTCTGAATTACAAAGTCTGGGTTTTCGGTGGCCCACCATCTACAGTTTTGTGAACTGACGGTTCCGTTAGAGGTAAATGTAGCTTCATCCGAGAAAAGAACGTTCTTTGGGAAATTAAAATCTTCCTCAATCATACCCTGGAACCAGGCACAAAAATCGAAGCGGGCGTCATAATCCCTATCTTTTAATACTTGTACAAATTTAGGTTTGTACGGATGAAATTTGTTTCTTTTTAATATCCTCCGCACAGATCTTTCGTGAATATTAGTGATCTCCGATATTTGACTAACTGCTAATTGGGGTGTTTCTGTGATCGACAAACACACATCCAGAGAACCTTCGTCACCTGTTACCGGTTTTTCATGGGAAACTTTATACTGATTTTCTACCGATCCCGTTTCTTTAAATTTATTGACTAGACGAGATACTGTGGAATAATGGAGGGATTTATCGGGGTGCCTCTCATTAAAAATTGCTGCTGTTTCTCTATGGCTTTTGTAATTATCTCCAGAAATTAAAATAATTTCTATCTTTTCCTGAAGAAGTAGTGTGGGTGCCATTTTAAGGAATAAAATATTAATAAACTTATGTAAAATATCAAACTTAGTAAGATGCGAGACATAAACCAATGACATAGGTTGAAATCAAACAAATTGTAATTTGTTTGACATTTTTCTGTTGTTTTTAACCTACTAGATTATTTGGTTGTTTTAATTTCAGAGCCTGCTTTGGTAGTTTTAAGTACAACTAAATAGACCTGGTTGTTAAATTTATGTGCGAAAAATCTTAATAAAATCTTGATACAGTCATTTCATTAGATTCAAACCATTGCAACAGCGAGCGTCCGGCGAACACCTATTTTTTCGATTTTGTCCTGTCAATTGTAGAATTGTAGATCTGACTCCGTTAGATTTTTTTATGTGGGGATACCTAAAGAACCCTGTGTACAAACATCGACCCTTTAGGAATATACAAAATTTAGAGAATGTCATTATAAATTGTGTATTGCAAATAAATCGTAAAATGCTCCGAAATGTTAATCGAGAGTTGCGCTCGAGAACAACAGTATGTATGGAGAGAAATGGTGGTCATACCGAGTTTTAAATTTTGTGCACCCAAGGAAAAACAATGATTTTTTGTGTTGTTAGTACAGAATTTGACTACTTTTAAGTTTTTCTTACATTGGTTTTCGTTTATAAAATTTCGATTAAATAAACAGGTAATTTTTTGTTTATTATCTATTTTAATCCCCTTAACTTTACAAAAAGTCGAACTTCAGATATATTTAAGACGATTACGGTTTTCTCAATGTAATCTCATTGAAATGTCTCTAAAATTTTGACACTGCTGCTAGATACAAATCATTGCAACAGCTAGCGTCCGGCGAAACCCTGTTTTTTTAAATTTTGTCCTGTCAATTGTAGAAAAAACTACTACATTCGTTTATTTTCATCCAGATACATGGGCTTTACATTAGCCAAGCTATCTAAACGAAAAAAACTGGAAATTTGTAAATCGATAAAAAAATATTTAAAAAAAATTGAGTTTTCCAATTTTTTTAAATAAAATCTTAAAATTTTGCACAAGGACCTAGAATTTAATTCTAAGCAATTTTTTCAAATAACTTTTTTTGATATCTCGTCAACTAACCTCACTTTTTGTAAATTAACAATTTTTTTTTTAATTTGACGCTATACCAGTGGTCACGTGACGTATGTCAAAATCGATTTTTAGGTTATCGGACATGCAGAACCGATCCCCTGGGAAAGGTTTTCCGATACTCTCCTAATAAAAATTTTTCCCATATGTTGCGAACTTTTTGCCGGTCACTGTATATATATATATATTATTTCTATAAAGTTTCTTGTATTACAACAACAAAACATAGTAACTCTTACTACGTTTTGAGATTGTAGATTTCAGATTTTCAGATGACTCAGACGATCCCAATGACAATGATGATTGAGGTGATTATAATTTTTCTGATGATTCCGATGGGGATCCGTGTTTTGATCCGACAAAAACCGAGCAATCGCCTGGGAAAATTCCAAGTTACTTCGCGGAAAAAAAATTTCGTATTAATAAGACTGTAAGAAGTAGGGATATATTAAAGTGTCTGGTGGACAATGTCGTGCTTAATGAAGCTGCAGACGAATTAGTAACCGATAATCTCGTGATCAAAGATATAACGGAGGATTTGTTGAACAATGTGGTTCAAAGCGGAAGTAATAAGAAGGGAAGAAAAATACAAAAGTGTCGAAACAATAAACATCAAAAAATTATGCTACCACCATGTAAAGGCACATGCCGCAAAAAGTGCTTTGAACGTGTAGCAAATCACACTAGAGAGAAAATTTTTACCCATTACTCCAATTTAACTTTTCCGCAACGGCGACTGTTTTTTGATGCTCACATAATTCAAAAACCTGTTCAAAGCGGCACTACAACTTTGGCTGGAGATTTTTAAAGAAAAGTAACACTACAATCTATTTTACCACAGTTGGGCACTGAAGAATCGAATTGACGTCCTGCTGAGAGAGTGTCAGTTTGCTTGGGTAAGGATGTTTATGAAAACATTACTAATGAAAACAGATGGAACTCTAACATATCATGTCCAATCCAAGAGGGAAAATGAAGGGGAGACAAAATTAAGCGACAATAGAGGTGAAAAGGCACGAAAACTAAAAATTTAAGAAAAGCTTCTTGTTGCTGATCAAATCAAGGAATATGTGAAAAAATTCAAGCATGTTGTCTCACTGGATGCACCAAATCGCCAATGCTTACCATGCGATTTGTCTATAAGAAAACTGTGCACTGATTTTTGTGAGACTAATACAAAGGTCTCCTATGAAAAATATCGCAAAACTTTTGATGCCTTAAATATATCATTTGTTGTAATATCGCAAGATGAATGTGGGACATGCTCAAAATATAAGAGACACCAAGAGGATTACAATATAGAAGAGGGATCAGAAAATTATGTTACCGGGGAGAAGACAGAGACTCTGCAAGGGCATGATGGTGAATGTGAGGTGTACAAAGATTTCACAGTTCACCATAATAGATACACAAGCGCAAGAAAAGAGTATACTGAAGTCAATACTAAAGAATGGCCAAATTTTTACTGTTGACATAAGGTACAGTCGCCAAATAAGGCCAGTCTCCTAATAAGGCCAATTCCAAATAAACTAGGTATTGTTACATATCTCCAGCAGGGGGCGCGATCTACCAGTCCCCCGCACTTGTGTCTAGCCGCCGCACTGCAACTAATGAGCCCGCACCGATCCCTCTTCGCTTGCGAGGAAAGAGACTGGTCAGGGCCCCTAACCAGGTGCTAACCCTGTTCCGACCTTAGGGTACCCTCCGATCCACCGATTTCCTAATTTTTTATAACATTTTAAATGACAAAAATTAAAAAAAAAAAGATGCGGCCGAGCACGGATTCGAACCAAGACGTCTGGGTCAATAAGCGCGCTTCTATACCACGGCATTACATGACTGATGCTAAGAAATCGGTAAACTTATTAACAAGTGCATCATTTATATTTTTGAGGTTATTACGCATGCGGACTCATTAGTTGCAGCACAGATCCATATAGCTACGCAAATGGATCTGTGGTTGCAGGCAGCGCACACACGGAAAAATCGAGCATTTAGCTTGCCAAAAATACCTGGGTAGAAAAATTATCAATATTATTAGTGTTATAATTTTTTTTAATTTTTGGTTGATAGTTAAAGCAAACGAAAAGGAAATACGTGATTTCCTACTTCTTATATATTAAATATGTACAGGGTTCCTTCATAAATACAACCTATCTCTCAAAATAGGTTAACTGTCGATTTTTAATTCTTTATATTATTTTAATTGAAAATTAATAGATGACAAGTGACAGATAGGTATAACCATAATGTTACAAGGAGTTTAGAAATTTAAAAACATACAGGGTGTTCCAATAAAAAAAATTGGTTTGCTAGACTTTTGTGATACACTTTCCCATATATATATATATATATATATATATATATATATATATATATATATATATATATATATATATATATATATATATATATATATATATATATATATATATATATATATATCAAATATAAATAATTACTTCCTAAAAATTTTATCAATAACTTTGTTTCATAAGCGCAAAATTAAACATAATAGGAGTATGTATTTATGTAGGAGCAACCTGTACCTTTTATTACAATGACAGTCACTTATCCTAAGAAAAACGTAAAGAATTCTTACATACTAAATCATAGTGGATGGAAAGGATATATTTTTTGTAAGTACTCAACTACTTATCTACCTAATAGTTATAGGTATAGATTAAACTATTATTCGTCCATAGGTTCCACTTCACTGCTCAAATTTAAAGTAAATTTGGATATTATATAGTCTATTAGTTTCTCGTTACACTTGTTTAAACATAAATTAAAAAGTTTGTTGTGATAAAGTACTTGAAATAATTCATTGATTTCGATTCTGAGATCACTATCAGTGCATATAGGAGCTTTCTTCGCCCGGTTTTTTTGTAAAGAAATTATTCCATACAAATCAGTGGCTCACGGTGGCAGCTGTTTTTAACATATTCTGTTCAGAAAGGATTAATTTAATAAAAATATAAAGAAATGTAACCGTACTCAAAGATACTTTTTACGTAGGACTGCAAATCTGCGCTACTTAATCTAAGTTGGGTAAAAAGTGTCATAGTTTAAAAAGGTATCTAAAATTTTCAGACATACTTTCCTGACGGCAATTAATTTAACACATTATAAAACTACATACCACTAACTTCAGAATCAATGATAATTTAGCTGCTGACTGTACTCCAAAATATCATACAGCACTGTTACATTCATCAAACTTATATGTCGTTCTGTTAACGTTTGAACTCAAAACATATATGTCAAAGTTTCGACAAGCATCGCTGCTTCGCGTGGAGATAGTAAGAAACAATTTGTTTCAGGCGAGATCGTCCTACTATTTGTAAAACCATATATGCGCTTTGCGTGTTATTTTAAGGTATTTCGATTTTTTATTTTTGGCATGCTAAATGCTTGATTTTTCCGTGTGTGCAGCGGCTAGACGTAAATGTCCCCCGCGTCTCGGGAATCAAAATAATTCAGTAGCGATAGTGACTAACAGTGAGCCGGTCGCGTATGGTTTTTACTTTGTCGTGTTCGATCGCGTGCATTTCTGCCTATAGTATCAGGTAAGTTTTTTTTGATTTATCACACCCAAAAATTATTGCTCAAAATACCGATTGTATTTTTTTTTTGTTATTATAGACATTTATTTATTAATTCGTAACACCAATTTGAGGCTAGGATTTCTAGAAAAAATTTAAAATCATATACTTTGGGTTATGAAAATGGCTCTTAATAAGGCCACACAGGTCACTTGTGTGGCCTTATTAGGAACCTGCTGCTTTCTATAAAATAAATAAGTAAGTTCTTTGTTTTCAGCATAATGCCCAAGAAAAAACGAGCTCAATGGACAGAAGAACACCTAGTAGCTGCCATGAATGCTATGTGGGGAATGGAATGCCTCCATTCAGAGCCGCAAATGTATACAGTATTCCCAGACGTACTTTACGCAACCATTTGGAAAGTGGTAGCTTTAAAAAGAAGCTCGGACGCCATCTGATTTTATCCGAAGAGCGAGAAACAGAATTGGTTAGAAGATTAGGACGACTGTGTGATGTAGAAATGCCTTTAACGCCAAAAATTTTACGAAAAAGTGTTTATGCATTCGTCAATGAAAACAACATTCGCCACAACTTCTCTGAAGAAGATAGCTGGAAAGAAATGGTTGACATGCTTTTATTCCCGACATCCCGACATAGCGAAACGCCGAGCGCAGAAATTAAACCTGGGCAGAGCCCAAAAAATTAATCATGATGTTGTAGATGATTACTATAAAAAGCTCAGAACTACTATGATAGAAAAACATTTTCAGGGCAAGCCGAGCCAGATATATAACATGGACGAAAAAGGGTGCCAGTTGACTCTTCATCATCAACAAACTGTGCTGGCTCGAAAAGGAGTGAAACGGTACATCTCGTGGCCCCCGAACATGGAGAAAATGTTTCGGTTGTAGCATGTGCTAATGCTTTAGGACAATGTATTCCTCCACTTATTACCTTTAAAGGTGTATGGATTAAGCCTGAGTGGTATATTATCCTACCTGAAGAGTCCAAGATTTTAATGACAAAAAGGGGCAGTATGACAACAGATGCCTTTATAAAATATATAATTTATTGCTAATAGTTATTACGTTATACATTAGAGTTAATACAAACGACGTTTTTACGCAATTATTTTATAAGATGAGTAACTTATAACAATTTGAACACTAAGGTGGCCTTATTTGGCGTCTGTACCTTACAAAAAGTTTTAATTATTCCAAAAATGGCAGAAAAAAAATCCTTTTTTATTTCTCGCTTAGTGGCATTCAATGAACCATTTACAAAAAGATCAAAATCAATGTTTACTATGGTATGAAGCTATTGGAGGCCGAAATGCTTCAGATGTCACATCCACATTGTGTTATGCAATTAAAAATTCCAGCGCAAATGTAAACGAGTTTATTTTTTGGTCAGATAACTGCTCGGCCCAAAATAAAAACTGGGTATTATATTCTACATTTGTATATATTGTTAATCAGGAATGGGGACCAAATAAAATAACAGTAAAATATTTCGAACCTGACCATTCCTCTATGAAGGCTGATTCAGTACACGGACAAATAGGCACAGAGTGGAAAAAAAGGAAGCAGCAAGTTCTAGGCATGAATGATTTAATAGATGTCATAAATAAATCAGCTACCTCAAATATTGTATTAGTTTTAACACATGAGTATTTTATGATGTTTGAAGATGGTTGCAGACAAAGAAAAAAAACGACTTTGGAAATACTATGATACCAGTGTTAGAAGACAAAAGAGTTCAGAAAAAAATACAAAAGTTTATTTTTCAAATCTTTTAGTGAACAAAATTTCTCTGAATCTTTTTTTCTACAAAAAATATATATTTACCATTCTACACAAAGCAACTACAAACAGAGGCATCAACAATGATAAGCAAAACAAAATTATTAGTGCATTATGTCCCTATATGCCAGTTCGAAAGCATATATTTTGGCATGAATTACCTGTAAACGACAATTCATCCGATTTCTGTTCAACAAGAGATGATTAAAATTTACCCTTTAGAAACATGTTTTCACAAACTTGATTTTATTTAGTATTATTTATTGTTGAGAATCAATTTTTAAGTTTATTTATGTTCATGAAATAATACCTGTTGCTGTAATTAAAAGATAGTATTTTGAGATACCTACTGTTGAAATTATGTCTGTTGTTCTATAAATATTGCTACTTTAAAGCCTAGTAACTCAGTGGACGAACCAGAATGTAGTTTTTTTCTAAAAACGAGTAAATTTAAAACATAGATGAGAAAATAGTGATTTTTTACTTTGGGTCTATATACCAAGGTACTTTAAGGCTAGCGTAGATTTACTAACCCTTAACTGGTATCGTCGGATCAATTTAGACCCGAGAGGTAAATTTTTCCTTATATTTGTTGAAAATACGCGCGCTCGAATCAATCACCGCTTCCGTGACTTCTTCCATCACTAGCGGCACATTAGCATGTTGGATATCAGTGGATTGTTGGCATTCCGAGTGGGTGGTTTTATTATTCAGGGTCGCCTCTGAGCTGAGCTTTTCCTATCGATCACAAAATTAGGTACTTAGGTCGACGTTTACGTTGTTCATAGCTCCAAACTCCGATCACCAAAATGTCATCAAAGGACCTCCTAACAACGTGACTCAATAAATCATAATATGAATTGTCTAGTCAGCGGTTCCCAACCTTTTTTAATGGCGTACCACCAAAAACGTTTCGTAATTTTAGGTACCACCTAATTATAATACCTATCTAGGTCATTCTAGGTAATTCTGAATAATTGCAATTTAAGTAGGTATAATTTAAATTGTTACCAGGGCATAAAATAAAATTTTAACAATAAGTAAGTGTTGCTAATGTTGCCATCTTCCCTTTTGGGTCTGGTTTTCTAAAAAAAAAAACCGACAAGGTCAAATTCCAACACATTAAAATTTGGTCAGAATTCACGTTCATATAAAAAATACGAAAATAATCAGAAAAAGTCATCACTAGTCACCCTTTAGAGTCCCCAACAGAGGATCATCTGTTCAATCAGAAGGGACGAAACTAGATTTCTTCATTTTTTCCCAAAGAATGGCTTTTTAAAACCACCACCTGCAGAATGACAACTGACAAGTGACGGACAAATCTCTCCAGTCATAAACATTAGGCAAGAAAGGTGTGTTCTATCACAACCTCAGGATCATGCGCTCGTTAGTCCATGCGACTGAGCCAAATAACCCGAAAATATCTTTGTTAGACTCGAAATATCTAAGCAGAGTTTATAGTCCCGCGAATCCGCGCTATTTTGCAGTAACGTACCTTACAAAGTGAAGGAAGCTTCATTATGTGTAGACGTCGACGCATGGTAGTTTGCTCTTGAAAAAGAAACGTTCGACCATCTTTAATTTTTCAACAATTTTTTGTTTACGCGAAATTTTACTTTCTTAATCATTTGCTTTTCTTGTTGCAGTGCTTCTTTTATAGGGGTACCTGTTAAAAAAGCACTATGTCTTTTTTTCTTTTCTTTCTAGCGTTTTGTCGTGGACCTGCTTTGGGAAACGACCTCAGTTGCTCAGGAGTTATTGCACTTAATATATTTAACATAGTATCTTATATATATATATATATATATATATATATATATATATATATATATATATATATATATATATATATATATATATATATATATATATATATATATATATATATATAAGATACTATGTTAAATATATTAAGTGCAATAACTCCTGAGCAACTGAGGTCGTTTCCCAAAGCAGGTCCACGACAAAACGCTAGAAAGAAAAGAAAAAAAGACATAGTGCTCTTTTAACAGGTGCCCCTGTAAAAGAAGCACTGCAACAAGAAAAGCAAATGATTAAAGAAAGTAAAATTTCGCGTAAACAAAAAATTGTTGAAAAATTAAAGATGGTCGAACGTTTCTTTTTCAAGAGCAGACTACCATGCGTCGACGTCTACACATAATGAAGCTTCCTTCACTTTGTAAGGTACGTTACTGCAAAATAGCGCGGATTCGCGGGACTATAAACTCTGCTTAGATATTTCGAGTCTAACAAAGATATTTTCGGGTTATTTGGCTCAGTCGCATGGATTCACGAGCGCATGATCCTGAGGTTGTGATAGAACACACCTTTCTTGCCTAATGTTTATGACTGGAGAGATTTGTCCGTCACTTGTCAGTTGTCATTCTGCAGGTGGTGGTTTTAAAAAGCCATTCTTTGGGAAAAAATGAAGAAATCTAGTTTCGTCCCTTCTGATTGAACAGATGATCCTCTGTTGGGGACTCTAAAGGGTGACTAGTGATGATTTTTTCTGATTATTTTCGTATTTTTTATATGAACGTGAATTCTGACCAAATTTTAATGTGTTGGAATTTGACCTTGTCGGTTTTTTTTTTTAGAAAACCAGACCCAAAAGGGAAGATGGCAACATTGGCAACACTTACTTATTGTTAAAATTTTATTTTATGCCCTGGTAACAATTTAAAGTATACCTACTTAAATTGCAATTATTCAGAATTACCTAGAATGACCTAGATAGGTATTATAATTAGGTGGTACCTAAAATTACGAAACATTTTTGGTGGTACGCCATTAAAAAAGGTTGAGAACCGCTGACTAGACAATTCATATTATGATTTATTGAGTCACGGTGTTAGGAGGTCCTTTGATGACATTTTGGTGATCGGATTTTGGAGCTATGAACAACGTAAACATCGAGCTAAGTACCTAATTTTGTGATCGATAGGAAAAGCTCAGCTCAGAGGCGACCCTGAATAATAAAACCACCCACTCGGAATGCCAACAATCGACTGATATAGAAAAAAACTACATTCTGGTTCGTCCACTGAGTTACTAGGCTTTAAAGTAGCAATATTTATAGAACAACAGACATAATTTCAACAGTATCTCAAAATACTATCTTTTAATTACAGCAACAGGTATTATTTCATGAACATAAATAAACTTAAAAATTGATTCTCAACAATAAATAATACCAAATAAAATCAAGTTTGTGAAAACATGTTTCTAAAGGGTAAATTTTAATCATCTCTTGTTGAACAGAAATCGGATGAATTGTCGTTTACAGGTAATTCATGCCAAAATATATGCTTTCGAACTGGCATATAGGGACATAATGCACTAATAATTTTGTTTTGCTTATCATTGTTGATGCCTCTGTTTGTAGTTGCTTTGTGTAGAATGGTAAATATATATTTTTTGTAGAAAAAAAGATTCAGAGAAATTTTGTTCACTAAAAGATTTGAAAAATAAACTTTTGTATTTTTTTCTGAACTCTTTTGTCTTCTAACACTGGTATCATAGTATTTCCAAAGTCGTTTTTTTTCTTTGTCTGCAACCATCTTCAAACATCATAAAATACTCATGTGTTAAAACTAATACAATATTTGAGGTAGCTGATTTATTTATGTCATCTATTAAATCATTCATGCCTAGAACTTGCTGCTTCCTTTTTTCCACTCTGTGCCTATTTGTCCGTGTACTGAATCAGCCTTCATAGAGGAATGGTCAGGTTCGAAATATTTTACTGTTATTTTATTTGGTCCCCATTCCTGATTAACAATATATACAAATGTAGAATATAATACCCAGTTTTTATTTTGGGCCGAGCAGTTATCTGACCAAAAAATAAACTCGTTTACATTTGCGCTGGAATTTTTAATTGCATAACACAATGTGGATGTGACATCTGAAGCATTTCGGCCTCCAATAGCTTCATACCATAGTAAACATTGATTTTGATCTTTGTGTAAATGTTTCATTGAATGCCACTAAGCGAGAAATAAAAAAGGATTTTTTTTGCCATTTTTGGAATAATTAAAACTTTTTGTAAGGTACAGACGCCAAATAAGGCCACCTTAGTGTTCAAATTGTTATAAGTTACTTATCTTATAAAATAATTGCGTAAAAACGTCGTTTGTATTAACTCTAATGTATAACGTAATAACTATTAGCAATAAATTATATATTTTATAAAGGCATCTGTTGTCATACTGCCCCTTTTTGTCATTAAAATCTTGGACCCTTCAGGTAGGATAATATACCACTCAGGCTTAATCCGTACACCTTTAAAGGTAATAAGTGGAGGAATACATTGTCCTAAAGCATTAGCACATGCTACAACCGAAACATTTTCTCCATGTTCGGGGGCCACGAGATGTACCGTTTCACTCCTTTTCGAGCCAGCATAGTTTGTTGATGATGAAGAGTCAACTGGCACCCTTTTTCGTCCATGTTATATATCTGGCTCGGCTTGCCCTGAAAACGTTTTTCTATCATAGTAGTTCTGAGCTTTTTAAAGTAATCATCTACAACATCATGATTAATTTTTTGGGCTCTGGCCAGGTTTAATTTCTGCGCTCGGCGTTCCGCTATGTCGGGAATAAAAGCATGTCAACCATTTCTTTCCAGCTATCTTCTTCAGAGAAAGTTGTGGCGAATGTTGCTTTCATTGACGAATGCATAAACACTTTTTCGTAAAATTTTTGGCGTTAAAGGCATTTCTACATCACACAGTCGTCCTAATCTTCTAACCAATTCTGTTTCTTGCTCTTCGGATAAAATCGGATGGCGTCCGAGCTTCTTTTTAAAGCTACCACTTTCCAAATGGTTGCGTAAAGTACGTCTGGGAATACTGTATACATTTGCGGCTCTGAATGGAGGCATTCCATTCCCCACATAGCATTCATGGCAGCTACTAGGTGTTCTTCTGTCCATTGAGCTCGTTTTTTCTTGGGCATTATGCTGAAAACAAAGAACTTACTTATTTATTTTATAGAAAGCAGCAGGTTCCTAATAAGGCCACACAAGTGACCTGTGTGGCCTTATTAAGAGCCATTTTCATAACCTAAAGTATATGATTTAAAATTTTTTTTAGAAATCCTAGCCTCAAATTGGTGTTACGAATTAATAAATAAATGTCTATAATAACAAAAAAAAATACAATCGGTATTTTGAGCAATAATTTTTGGGTGTGATAAATCAAAAAAAACTTACCTGATACTATAGGCAGAAATGCACGCGATCGAACACGACAAAGTAAAAACCATACGCGACCGGCTCACTGTTAGTCACTATCGCTACTGAATTATTTCGATTCCCGAGACGCGGGGGACATTTACGTCTAGCCGCCGCCTGCAACTAATGAGTCCGCATGCGTAATAACTTCAAAAATATAAATGATGCACTTGTTAATAAGTTTACCGATTTCCTAGCATCAGTCATATAATGCCGTGGTATAGAAGCGCGCTTATTGACCCAGACGTCTTGGTTCGAATCCGTGCTCGGCGGCATCTTTTTTTTTTAAGTTTTGTCATTTAAAATGTTATAAAAAATTAGGAAATCGGTGGATCGGAGGGCACCCTAAGGTCGGAACAGGGTTAGCACCTGGTTAGGGGCCCTGACCAGTCTCTTTCCTCGCAAGCGAAGAGGGATCGGTGCGGGCTCATTAGTTGCAGTGCGGCGGCTAGACACAAGTGCGGGGACTGGTAGATCGCGCCCCCTGCTGGAGATATGTAACAATAACTAGTTTATCTGGAATTGGCCTTATTAGGAGACTGGCCTTATTTGGCGACTGTACCTTATGTCAACAATAAAAATTTGGCCATTCTTTAGTATTGACTTCAGTATACTCTTTTCTTGCGCTTGTGTATCTATTATGGTGAACTGTGAAATCTTTGTACACCTCACATTCACCATCATGCCCTTGCAGAGTCTCTGTCTTCTCCCCGGTAACATAATTTTCTGATCCTTCTTCTATATTGTAATCCTCTTGGTGTCTCTTATATTTTGAGCATGTCCCACATTCATCTTGCGATATTACAACAAATGATATATTTAAGGCATCAAAAGTTTTGCGATATTTTTCATAGGAGACCTTTGTATTAGTCTCACAAAAATCAGTGCACAGTTTTCTTATAGACAAATCGCACGGTAAGCATTGGCGATTTGGTGCATCCAGTGAGACAACATGCTTGAATTTTTCCACATATTCCTTGATTTGATCAGCAACAAGAAGCTTTTCTTAAATTTTTAGTTTTCGTGCCTTTTCACCTCTATTGTCGCTTAATTTTGTCTCCCCTTCATTTTCCCTCTTGGATTAGACATGATATGTTAGAGTTTCATCTGTTTTCATTTGTAATGTTTTCATAAACATCCTTACCCAAGCAAACTGACACTCTCTCAGCAGGACGTCGATTCGATTCTTCAGTGCCCAACTGTGGTAAAATACATTGTAGTGTTACTTTTCTTTAAAAATCTCTAGCCAAAGTTGTAGTGCCGCTTTGAACAGGTTTTTGAATTATGTGAGCATCAAAAAACAGTCGCCGTTGCGGAAAAGTTAAATTGGAGTAATGGGTAAAAATTTTCTCTCTAGTGTGATTTGCTACACGTTCAAACCACTTTTTGCGGCATGTGCCTTTACACGGTGGTAGCATAATTTTTTGATGTTTATTGTTTCGACACTTTTGTATTTTTCTTCCCTTCTTATTACTTCCGCTTTGAACCACATTGTTCAACCACATTGTTCAACAAATCCTCCATTATATCTTTGATCACGAGATTATCGGTTACTAATTCGTCTGCAGCTTCATTAAGCACGACATTGTCCACCAGACACTTTAATATATATCCCTACTTCTTACAATCTTATTAATACGAAATTTTTTTTCCGCGAAGCAACTTGGAATTTTCCCAGGCGATTACTCGGTTTTTGTCGGATCAAAACACGGATCCCCATCGGAATCACCAGAAAAATTATAATCACCTCAATCATCATTGTCATTGGGATCGTCTGAGTCATCTGAAAATCTGAAATCTACAATCTCAAAACGTAGTAAGAGTTACTATGTTTTGTTGTTGTAATACAAGAAACTTTATAGAAATAAAGCATCGACACAAAAGAGTAACTCAACTTACTCGAAAATGACATTGCAACTTAGTATAATTTATTAAGTTACTAGGTTTTTCATATAAGGGCAATAAGGGTATCTCTGGTTGTATAAGCCCTAGGGAAAAAGTTTAAATTATTCTAAATAGATAATTTTATTACAGCTCTATATCTTGTAAAATTGACGCATTATCAGATATGCATAGGTTAAGACAAAATTAATGAATTATTTAAAAATAAAATCTTACATAAATATGTAAAAAGTAGTTTTCAAAAACAAGGTTTTATTATTTAGATGTATACTAAAACGAAAAAAATAAGAATGTTTTTTTTACTGTGGCAATGCTGAATGCTATTTATAAGTGGGCGTAGTTCATGTGGGTGGGTTGTAATAAAAGTAGTATCAAAGTTATCACTGAAAAAGATATAATTTTTAAATTAAATTCAATTTCTGCCACATATAATTAATGCCTTTATGAACTTTAAGCGCGCGACAAGCTTTTAAGGCAATAAATTTAACATACTATATTATATCTGTTTAGTTTATAATATATAAGATACCATTATTTATTGACTTAACACTATCTTGGTGATTTTTCTGTGCGCCAACTTGTTAGTTTTGGAACGTTGTTCCAGCGTGCCACGCCAGAACTAGGGTTTAGAGTAAACGCTTCTAGCGCTTGCTACAAAAAAAATTTAACCTTTAAACTGACACATCAGGTATGCAGTTAACAATCCAGAAGGGTTCGTTTCTTAATGCAAAATTCTTAGTTTCTGGAGTGACCAAAGACTTTAAAGAAACTAAAGACAAAGTTATTTACTATTCAATGCAATCAGTCATTGAATTTGCGCTAAAAACTAGTGGATTGTATTGACTGGGCAACTGCAGATGATTGCCAAAGTGTACAAAATGGCCTGATTGATGCCATTCAAGCAATACAGTATTACACGACATTTATTTTGACTATATCTTTCTTCATTTAATAAAATTAGCATAAACAATTATTAAGTAATAAAAAGAGGAATACATTTTGTTCTATTTTATGCATCATAGCCAAATAAACTTTTATTCCCTTCTCACTGTGATAATATTTGACGGTTTATTACCAGTTTTACCATGAATTTAAAAGTGACACAAGCGATCATTCATAAAATTCGCTGACGTTTGCAACATTGTTCGAAAGTGGAATTGTGTTGTTTTGTGTTTGCGAGAAGCGTTTAAGTGTTTTACTTTGAAGAAGTTGACATTATTTTGAAAAAAAAATTAAATATGGTGCAAAGTTGCAAAAAATTTAAGTATTTAAACCCATAAGTTTCTTTCCACATGTAAATGAGGTTGTATTTACTTGTATCGAATCCATTGGTGGAGTATTACATATACCTACATATTAGTAATATTAGGGTAATAAAAATTTAATACAGAAAAGCACGCCACTGGTGTTGGAAGAGACAGCCGCCAGGAATGTTGGACAGTGTTGCCATTTTTTCCGCTGTGTCTACCTCTCTTAGTCACATCTACTGCATGTCTTAAACAGATGACTGATTTAGCGCGAAACGATTTTACGAATGAAATGCTTTGTCTATAATTTTTTTAATGTCAATGGGAGTGACACATGACATTTACATTAAGTTGGAAGTTTTTCATGACGCTCCAACGATCTTTTGTCGCCCATGGAAATGTCTATAGGTATATTTCTGGGCGTATACTCGTTTCGAAATTGCTTTAAATTAATTATGTCTTCAAGAAAAAAGTTGAGAACTCATACAACGGCCTGTGGTGCTCTATTAATTTTTTAACGCAAAGAAATAAAACCAAAAGAAAAATATGGATAAAAAATGTGTCAAGATGGGGATCGATATGGACATATCTCGCTAGTAAAAGAGCTTCGAAAAAATAATTTTGAAGGTTTTAAAAGTTAGTTACTCGTGGGGAGCGTACGATACGCGCCAAAACAGTTGCTGGAAAAATTGTCTTTGTAAATGGACCTAATCAAATTATCAAGTACGGAACCTAGACTGGATATTACAATCCCAGCTAGCTTAGCTTTCACCTAAAACACTTACAAAATTTCTTTTTCTTTGTTATCAAGAGCGATTCTTCGTTTTTGATTTAATCGATGTCTGTTAACCTGCAAGTTCTCTTGATTCATGCTCTGATCAATATAAAATTTTAACTTGGTACACTCATACAGCTTTTGATTGAACCGTCTGATCGAGTCCCTTTGCGCTGTAGAAACTTTATTAAATTCAACATCCAGCAGACTTTTGTATTTTTCCCTTTCGATGGACAGTTGTATTACTTTTTCTTCATAGTCAAGAATAGCGCGAAGGTCATCTTCGTTAAATTCTTCGGGTGGTTTTTCCAACTGAAATACAAAATTGATTACAATGAAAGTAAATTATCAAAAATGTAAAATATTGTCATCATGAATCTGGTGTTGTCACCACACCACTTTTCTAAACACTCAGCCAAAATATGGCCTATATGTAGAATAAAAGAGAGACTAGTAAATCTTATATGATTCAATACCCGGTGTATATGCCAGGAGTGGTTTTATAGATATTCATGAATTTGTGAAAAACCTATTCATGTATTTCGTAATTTATTTGCATTATTACGAATTATCATTTTAATTTAAACAGAACATTTCATTTGCGTTTTTACAATAGTTAAAGGTAATTTTATATTTTAATTTTCATCAGACTTTGTATAGTACATCTTAAACTAGTTTTAAAAACATTTTGTAAAAATATACATTCTACGTATAGGGTAGGGTGGGCCACCATGAGACGTGGGCCACGATGAGACATTCTAATATTTCTGTTTGGGTAGGGTGTGGCCATCTTAGTCTTAGGACCAAAGCGCACAGAGTGCCCCAGGTCAAGTTCTTGCAAAACCGGCCGCGCGCGCTCGTGCTATATTTACAGGAACCATTTCTAGCACTTTTCGACCCCCTCCTTCTATCTTGGAGGCTAGTTGCCTTGACAGATCATAAATCTAGGGTACTTCCAATCTAGCTAGAGCTATGCAATTTGGAACATAAATAGTGTTGAAGGTGATGATTACGGTAAAAATCAAAAATAAATAAAAATCCAACGCTGAAAATCCAACATGGAAAATCTGACACAAAATAGGTAGGACTTCTACTTTAGAAAATTATATGGGTACCTAGTATATCGGTTATCACAGCCGCCTAACACGCGGAAGGTATGCCGGTTGCATATTCGTATGTTACCGACCGACGCGCCCGCTATTCGGATGTTTCCGCGAAGATGCAGAAAGAAGCAACTTATGTTACCGACGCGTTAGGAGCGAATGCGTCTGCAACATTTTAATAATTACTAGGCAATGGATTTGTATATTTTATTAAAAAAGATTTTTTAATTCAAAGTAATAATATATTTTCAAATACTTATTATGTAGAGAAAAATCGAAACAAAATAATACAAAATTGTCTGGGAATTTGCTATATCGGTATGCTCTTACAGTGTCGACTGAAAGTAAAGAAACAGATTATTACTCAGAATTCCATTATTTTTTTGTGCAGATAGAAATGAAAAATTTTATATTTCTAATAGTTTTGTCATGTTTCTGTACTTTTGGACGACTTGTACTGAACAACTAACTATGCAACTAACTTCTTAACTAGGAAACTAATTAGAAACGTAAATTACTTTAATGAAGTAAATTTATTTCATTTTTTATTTTTATTTTTTTTATTGGACCCTAAACCAACAATTTTATTGACACATATTGAAAGTGAATTGGGAGTAGTTTTTTCCGCCTCTTTCTACCAGTAACTGCTGCTTTCCTTCTTGTTTAGATGTAGCTTAAACTCCAATACATTTTTCTTTCTTTTCAGTTTTAACAACTTTATTTTTTGATTTTAATTTGGCAGCTATATTATATGTATTTATATTTAAAAGCGGTATGCAATCCGCTTAATAAAGCTTTATTGTTAGTTGCATACTTATTTTTATTTTCCAGATATGCACTTATTACAGGATAAAACTGAATTGGGTCTTCAATTAAATGATATTAATAATTTCCTTGCTGTGTTCTTCCAAGGCCAGATTTATACACACTCTTGTTAATACGTCTGTAACATTCTTAATGAACTTCGAGAATCGACGAACGTCGTTGGTAACATTCGAATATGCTCCCCGGTTCGATACCCGGCGGAAACATTTTTTTTTTAAATTTCTGATTTACTTTCAAATACCTTTATTTTATGATAATCGCAACAAACAGAAATACCAGGAATGCATGCAACCTTATCGACAAAAATCCTGCTTGGAAAAAAACCGTTCATGTGTATTATACTATACACGTCGACTAATAAACAAATCATTTGATATCTGAACAAAAAGTTATGAAATCCCACCAAAAACATACAAAAAAACAGGCCAAGTTCTCGTCAGGACTGAGTGATTTGATATCTGGAAAAAATAACTGAAATGTAAAAATTAGGCCAAGTTCCTTGCCTACACGATATTAGAAGTGTTTTGATAAGCACAGAAAAATATTGGTGAACTGGTAAATTTACAGACCAAACTTGGCAAGTTTTCATTAAAGAACTGAGCAATATTGAGACCCTTGAAAACTTGCCAAGTTTGGTCTGTAAATTTACCAGTTCACACAATATTTTTCTATGGTTTTCAAAACACTGCTAATAACGTGTAGGCAAGAACTTGGCATACTTTTTACATTTCAGCTATTTTTTTCAGATAACAAAGCACACAGTCCTGACGAGAACTTGGCCTGTTTTTTTACATGTATGTTTTGATGGGATAAACTATACTTCATGAGTTGGTTTACTACTAAAATTTCTGGCGCCGCGTGATCAGTTACAGCAAAGCTTTTGTCGGAGGTTTGTGTTGGCATGGTCAATTTTTTTGCGCGCATTTTTTACGATTTTCAGTCCTGATGCAAAAAGCAAAAATAAAGGTAAGATATGAATGGTTATTTTAAGGTTGACTAAATGGCTTACTTTTAAACCAAATATATTTATAAAAACTTAAATTGTACCAAATCAAAAACTTTTTCCAAACACGTATTATAAATGGGCTACCATGAGACATATTCTAAAGGCCACCTTGGGACACTGTCTCATTGTGGCCCATAGGCCCAAGTAAGTAGTTTTTTTTGAGTATTTTATATTTTCTCACATGTCCAGAGGTCGCATCAGAAAGAGTCAAAAATGAACAGTGAATGAACGGAAGAAAGTATGAGAAGGGCTGTTTGGCAGCAAAACAAAACAAATTATCTTTTCAAACATTACAGAGATATGTTAAAAATGAAGCAAATAAGACAAATCCTGATAAATTCATTTCAATGAAGGACAATTATAAACACGGCCTAATTTTTAGTGAGCAGGAAGAAAAAGACATAGTTCACTACGTTATTAAATTCTCAAAAATGTGCTATCTGAAAACAACGAAGGACACTCGTGTGCTGGTTTACGAAATGGCTAAAATTAGCTTAAAATATACCATTAAGTTGGGAAAAAATAAATCTGAAGGTGTCGACTGGCTGCAAGGATTCTTAAAAATACACAATTAATAAAGAGTTAAGTATACGACAGCCCGGAGGATGAAGCCTTTTGAAACAATCCTCTTTGAACGAATACAACATCAATCTATTTTTTGACAATCTTGAAAAGGCATATTATGTTCGCTCCAAAAAATTTTTCGACGGTCCCGCATCTATAATCACGATGAGACAAAAACCAAAAAAGGTTTTGTCATCAAAAGAAACCAAGCAAGTCAGCCAATCCACCAGTGGAGAACGTGTTAATAACAACTTGTTACCTAATAAGCGCCACTGGAAATGCATTTCCATCTGTTATAGTGTTGTCCAGAAAAAAATTATACATCACATGTTGAAAGGAGCACTGCCCGGTACATTAGGTCTCGCATCTCCTTCAGGCTGGATGAACGGGGAGCTCTTTCCATCCATAATGAAGCATTTGATTCAATACAGTGGATCTTCTAAAGAAAACCCGACTATTCTAATATTTGATGTCCACGAGAGCCACCTTACTAATGAAACGCTCATCGTAGCATTTGAGCATTCTATGACCCCATCGAATATTAAGTCTGGGTTTAAAAAAACAGGCATATACCCATTCGATAAAAATATATTTACGCCTGATGATGTTTTGAGTAGTTCCGTCACTGATAGAGATTTTATAAATGCAACAACTTTAGTCCCGAAATATTCAAAGGATATCCTGAAGCAGGTGAAATGGGTCTCCGGTGGCCGAGTTGGTACGTCGCCAGCTTGGCAACCGAGAGGCGCGGATTCGAATCTCGCTTCGACCATGGATATTTTGTGATTGTTAATTGGAAGGTGGTAGAGGATTTCTTCCTCGACCGAGGTGGTACCACCCCACACATCCTCTTAAAGGGCTGGTGAAGGCCGTACGGATGTTTCCAGCTCTGGATGTGTGAGTCGGATTTCCCCAGTACACCCACGGTAAATAGTACTTAGATTTCGGTCTTCGTGGGCTGTCAGAACGTAAAAAAAAGAAAACTGAAGAACAGCCGACGTAAAAAAGTTGCAGTTGCATTCCTACCGACACTCTTGAAAAAGAAAAAATCAAAATGAAATATATGTAGAAAAAGGAAAATAGAAAAAAAAGACCGGAAAAAGACAAAAAAGAAGCCGCAATGGAGAATTTATTTGCAAAAAAAAGAAAATCTGGCTCAAATAAGATAATATTATCTTCCGATGAAGCAGAGGAACAAATGTTACTCGCCGATTCCGATGAACATGCAGACAAGATTCCCGAAGTTGAACCTTCAGCATTTGAAGAACGAGACAAATATCCAGAACCCGATGATTTTATATTAATGCAAGTTAAAGCTAAAAATAACGTGTATATGCAGGAAAAGTGGCGAAACTTGAAAAGTTAACTAATGACATTAAGTCAATTTTCTAAAAAGATCTGCTAAATTCGAGGGACATTTCATATTTCTACCTGAACCTGATGTAGCGGTGGTTCCAGTTGAAGATATAAAATTAATTTTACCATCGCTATCTCTTTTGGGAAATACGAAAGGCCGCAATCATATCAAAAATTTGAGATTATTTTTAGGGATTTAAATATGCGCTAAAACAATATATAAACATGTTTTCAGCATTTTTAGTTTTAATATCAGTAATGTTTAACTGACTTTTATGTACTATAAGCATTCTTTGTTCCAAAACTTAAGTTACATAATATTTTCTTTAAAAAAATGTTTTGTTTTAAATTTTAATCATGTCTCATAATGTCCTCCGTTATGGGCCACTATGAGACATGATAAGAAAAACAAAAATGTTCGTATTTCTTTAAAAAAAGCATAATGTACCAATGTACCACATTTTCCCATTGATTTATACTAATGTGTGGTTAATTATGGAAAACCTATCTGTTACATAATCCTTTAATAATTACTGTGATAATAGAACTTAACTTTTTCCGTCTCATGGTGACCCACCCTCCCCTAAATCAGAGACTATAAAGAATGTAGAGGAACACTGGCTTATCGCCCCCTCTTAAAATTTGTAATGTGCATGTATTATTGGATTTTCAGACCTCAGTAACAGTAACCCCGAAAATGACAGTTAACATTTTTCAAGAATTTTCCACCAGCTCCTTTCATTGTATAGGCTTGAAAAAGTCATAAAAAACAGGCCATATTTCGGCTTGGTAACAAAAAAAGTACAGTTTGCATAGCTTTTTTAACATGTCACAAAGTTATATTGTGGACCTGAAAAAAATACAAAAACCTACCCAGAGTATGGACTAAGTGCCATTTTAAAGGAAATTTCATAACTTTTAACACGATCATACTACCCTCCTTGCCATTGCAAAATTTTAGTCATCCCTGCTTGAATGTTAAGGTTACACCGATGAAACTATCGACAAAATGTGTCCCCACGGAAACAAAAATTGACGTATCTGAGCAAGTTTTGAAGTTTTCATATAATAGGCTTATACCAGCGTGAACTACTTTCGATGGCCCACCCTATATATGCTTTAAAATTATATATTTACTAATTGTGTTACTTAAACAAGAAAAGTAAATGTTACAGAATCCTCGTAACAAAACACTATTACTTACTAGGCACTTGGGTATGGGAACATCTCTTTTCAGTTCGTCCTCCCATCGCACCTCCAAAACGCCGTTCATCATTTGCATTAATGCTCTTTCTCGAAAATCGTCTGCCAGTAGAAGGAGTCTAATTCGTTCTTCTTCTGCAGCTTTAGCATCTAGAAGGGCTTGTTCGCTAGGAGAAATATAGGGGCCAATGGAAATTTCGTTTTCTGTGACACGTTGAATTGTCTCTGGGTTTTCAGTCTAAAGTAATATTAATTTTCTTATTGAGATTCTAAATACAGCTTTTAGTAAGTGCCTAAATTAAATGTCTGGCGCGCACTATGACTTTTTCAGTAATTTAATCTATCTAATACATTTTTTACAGGGAAATAAACATTTACCATCCAGAATAGCATCGACGAATCAAATTCGACTGATTTACCGTCTTCTAGTGCAACTACCTCATTTTGTTGTGCCAGAGGATGCATACCGGTTCGCGTATTACCATTATCAATCCGTCGTACAGCACAGAGCGAACCATTTTCTACACCACTCAAGAGTTTGCCGTAAGGTTTAAAACAGTCCGACAATCTGCCGTGCGATACAGAGTATCTTAATAATATACGCGCTCTGAGACGCACAATATAATGTAATGGGTGTGGTGGCGTTCAATTGATCCAGTATATTGTCGATTCCAGCAATTTCAGTAAACTCCAACCATTTACGAATATTTTCGATGTTTCTTGTTGATTTCCGACATGTCGACTCAATATGTAATACGAATTGTAATTGTTTACATCTTATTAAAAATCAAAACACCGAAATACCTCTTACAATACTAAAATTTAATACCAAATTGCCACCCTTAAAAACATCTTGTTAAATAATTAGATTTATGAAAGCAGCGTTTTTTTGGAAGAAAATCAAGAAAAATTAAAGTTCAGGGAACAGCAGTTTCCTGCCGTAACTCTAGAGGATTTCCGCCATAAATCTAGAGGTTTGCCGCAAAGTGGTAGAATACAAGCGGGTATAATAGGCCTACCAATAAGGAACGCAAATATAGTCTTTGCCAAAATTGACCCACTGCAAGATTGCACTGGTTTCGGATTATTCCAATAATGTATTCAACATTTATTTGTTTTGAAAAGACAAATAGAATAATAAGTATCTTTAATCTTTGTAAATTTAAGTATAGGGAAAAATAAACATATAAAACAGTATTGTCGTGCATTTTAATCATAAGGCAAATAATAGACTAAGGTTAAGCTAAGTCCTTGTAACGACGAAATTGCGGAAATAGATTTTTTAAGCCTCAAAATAGGCACTGCGAATATATAGTTAAATATATAAATATAAATATACAGGGTGTTATGAAATTCACTGCATATATTGGAACCGGTAAATCCTGGTATGAATTCAGACTAAAGAAAAATATTCATAAATGGCGCTTCATGATAAAAAAATAGATATCGTCCCTCAAAAAATTGTTTTTGAGTAATTGCGCACCACTGGTAATAAACATATGGCCGTATAAAATACAACGAGCAATGTCAGTTGCAGAAAAAAAATCTTTTGTTTTGACGTCAGTCAAGTCCGTCAGTTGCTGTGGCATTGCCAAATCTCTCTATAATATTCCTATATAACAGGTTTAAAAAAAATAATATTTTTGTTATCTTTAAAGTAAGAAATCTAACTAACTATTTCAAAAAGTTAAAATACTACATCATAAAAAATAGAGAGAACAGCTGTTCAAACCAAGAGTAAAATTTTGTTCAAATAGGAAGACAAGAAATTTTTGGAGGTGTGACAAAACGTGTACCTACATTATATATTAAAATATTAGATAACTTTTGAGACTAACATATTTTAAGAAAAGCTATAAAATCAAGGGTAAAAGGTTTGCTCTGAAACATTTTAGGGAGATTAGTTAAAAGCTATTTCTAAGGACCTTGCACATGTGTTTGTCATCACAGATGCCATAAAATTAAAAAGGGGCTTAAGGCCGAGTATTGAAACTGAGAACCAATATTTATATTTTCCGATTGTAAAAAGGGTCAGTTTACGGCAAATAGAAACGTGGTAATAAAACCCCGTTTCTCGATTAGGTAAAGGAATGCACCAGAGGAGTACAGGGGCGTATCTAGAAACGTTTTGTCGATTTATTAATTATCACGAGATAACGAATATTCTTCTTTATAGAAAAGGATGGAATGACAATACGGATATAAGTAACTGCTAGGTTTAGAAAATTCGAACTCCTTATGTATAGGCTTTTTGGGTGTGATTTTTTTACCTTTAGAAAGTGACAATAAAGGATTTTTTTCGATCACGTATTCAAGAGTCTTAGCGTAGATTAGCAGAGTTTTGTAATCTGTATATAATGGATAAATCGTCCATTAAACAAAGAACAATTTATTTTATTTGTTTTGTCTAAAATTCGGCGTGACTCCGGTTCTGTAACATTCGAAGGGCTAGGGTACCAAGCCTAAATGTAGGTAGTACGAGTGAAAAATATCGAAGGTTAGTCCCCAGCCGGGTTTTGAAAGGGACAGTTGAAATGAGAGTCCTCAACTAGTCGCTCGAAGTGATGTAGATTTGTATAAAATTGGGAGTTCGGTAACTTCCTTTAAAGACGCGTTCGCCTGATTCCGCGAAGTGTGAGAACTTAAGTATTATGTAGTCAGGGAACTTGTGTAACTTAAAGGGGTTAAATGTTTTAAGGGTAAACTGTTAACGTTATTTTTATGAGTAAATGGGGAACTAATAGATCACAGAACAATGATTTTTTATTTTTATATCTTTTGTAATTCGAGTCTTATTGTAATAGTAAACGCTTGTCCAGATCATTGCTCAGTAAATTTTCATTTATTCCAATAATGTATATAGACGTAGAACGTAGAGTCATGTACTAATATTCACTAACTTTGGCTTCCTTTCATTTGACTACTACTGTGACTACAAGAAGGCGTCTCTGTCAAATGCGTAATCCAATCTAGATAATTTATAAGAACCCTTCTATTGTAGAATATTGTCATAGGTTCTTTTGGCTTTATCTGACATAGATAAGAAAAATGCTTCAATCTATGACAGAGGAAAAAGAGTACATATACAAAAATTTTAGTTCAAAATTATCTTTAAACCAAAAATCCTAACACCTAAGCATGTATTTTTGATTTGTCTCTTTTTAATCAAATTTAACACAAGATTTGGCTTTTATTAGCAGGTTTATTTATATCGTCCTTAATTTTTAAGCGAAATTCTTCACGACTTAAATTAATAACAAACTCTACCTTCACAAACTCTTCCAGTATTGAATCAGTCATATTTAGCAGTAACAACATAGTGCAGTCAATAATGAAAAAAGAACACTCAACTAATAATAATTAAAATTAACAAAACTTAAACACGAATATTCCAGCCTTTTTTATCACTATCCGCCATATTAAAAACGAAAACTAATGTTTTTGTTACTTTTAGAGTAAAATCTAAACAAACACTAACGAAACAGTAGGTAAGTATAGCCATTAATGTAAAAAACATTCCACTATGTAACTAATTAAAACACAATGCTTAAAAGAACACAAGGTATTTTTTACTATCAACACTGAAAAACTAAAAAGTTATTTATTTATTGAACAACACAACTCTTCTTGCCATTGACCCTTAACAAAAGACAGACAACAAGGACACTAAGACAGGAAGTGACAAAGAGACATGATACATGTATCATAAGAAAGAGAGATCGAAAAAGAAGCATTCTGAATGTCATCAAGCGCAGTGCGCCATATTTAAGTTTTTACTGTCCATTTAACCTTTAACAACAGCATAAAAACCATACAATGAATGTTATCATTATTTTTTCTTTAGAAGTTTTAAATTCACTACCTAGAAAATGATCTTCGTCGATCCGTTGTTACCTAATATTTTGATCAGTTTTATCTAGTTTGTGCTTTGATTATAGCGTTTCTTAAATTAGCCTAATAGGGTTGAAAACTAAATTAAATTTAAAACACTAATAATATTTACGTATTATGGTATCGGTAAGTTACGATACTTTTCCTAACAAAAGGACGAATAACAACTTTCTGAACGTGCTGGGTGAAACAGAATAATGTGTCTTTTAACAAATAAATGCTGTACCTAATGAAAGAATTTTGGTTATACTTTCAATAGTATATTGTACAACGAGCATGGAATGAAATGCATTTCCTACGAGTATGACGTTTGCAGCATGAGCCGCAGGCGAATGCTGCAAATCATACGAGTAGGAAATGGTCATTCCATGCGAGCTTTACACTTTACTTTTTCTACGAATGTTACTGTTACATAAAATGGGATTAGTAATATTTTTCCTTTTAAGATGTCAAAAAATGTCAATCTGACATTCCACAAATAAAAATTATAAAGATTTTGGATGTCAACGCCACCTTTGTAAAAAATACCCGTGCACAATGGGAACTTTGTAGTTCAATCACCATCGTGATTGAAGCACAATGAAAATGTGTAAAACGCAATGCACCATGTTCCGAAATTACTATTGAACATACAATAAAGGTTTTTATTGACATTCGTAGAAAAAATACTATGTAGTTGTGCTCAATTAGTATTTTCCGTTTTGATTTTTAACTTTTGCTTAGCAGAAAGTTTAAGCTAGTAGGAATAACGCTCATTTATAAAGTTAAAACTGAGGCTTCTGACAAAAGGATTGATTTCGCAGTGCCTCTTTATTGTTTTTTTTTTGTTTTTTCTTAGGAAAAGGTTTTATTTTTTTTCTTTGTCTTAAATTACGCTTTAAAGCAGAAAATAAATTTTCCATAAAGATTTATATGTCTGGCAACGTTACAACAAACTCAGTTGTTTTTAGTTGTTCGCGCGCAGGTTTCTGTCAAGAGCTATGTTGGGCCATGTGTTCGCTCAGCCAGGTAGACTACCCCCACGGAGTCACTCATTTCAAAATATGCAGTTAATTTTATAACACCCTGTATACTATGTAAGTGAATACTGCAAACGTGTAAAAATGTAAAATATTAAAGAGATTTGAATGTGAAGTGCTTATGGATCGAGAGGTCGTGGGTTTGAAGCCGTGCTCGGGTGGACTTTTTTTTAAATGTTTGTCAATAAAAAAAATTAGATCTGCTCTAAATGGTGTATTGGAAACGGGTTAGCACTTCATAGGGTGGTACGTTTTTTTTTTAATTTTATTATCACAACAAACTGAACGAAAAGACTAACCTTAAATATAATTCAGTTGTCAATTGAGTTGACATAACGGGTTGTTATACTTTCTACGTATCCGCATGTGATAATTAGGGTTCCTAAAGACGGTGCCTGACAATGGGCGGCATTTTTAAAATGTGTTTAAAAGTAAGAGATAATCTACTTACTAAAAAATACTTACCCAGTAAATTTGTGTACAGTGGTTACTATACCCAATTTTTTGTGGATTCGCAGTACAACTCTATATTATAGTCTTTTACTGGCTATTATATAGAGAGATGACGGTGCTAGTTAATTTAATGTTCGAATTATATCACTGGCTATGGAATTTTTCTTTAAATCCGATCGAAATATATCGATGATCAGCCACAATTTTTTACTGTCTACTTCACGGCGAATTGCATTTCCTGTTCATTCGCGTAAACGTGGTAAACAATTTGACAATGTTGCTTCCCATGGCAATTTCCAATCCGGTTTATTTTGCGCAAAAGTTACAAAACGTTTTTTTTTTCTGAGCTGTATGAAAATGTACATTACAAGTACTTATCATAAATATCAAATCTAGTATAAATTCGGCATATTGTTTTGGGCTTCTTTTTTATATTTACAATTTGCACTATTAACATGTTTTTAGCACTGTGATTGTTTTCAACACACTAATTCCCTATTGTTCACCAAACACCACACGCGAGATCCGTCATGTTAGGTTCGGAAAAGTAAAAATAAAACCCAAACCAACTGACTATTCTGCGACAGCAGGTGATTTCTGCGAACGTTTGGTAACCTGTCTCCACCGCAAACTATGTCAATACATCGCGGTAGTTATAGTTCCTGCGCTTATGGTCGGATATTGATTTACAAACCCTACTATCCGCACATGTCGTGTCCCATAGATGAGTGGTGATATTAGGTTTTTGGGTGTAAATTGCCTTTATCTTTTGACAGCCTACGAAGGCAGAAGTCCAAGTACCATATATGTATAGTGGGTATATGGTACATACACTTATACTCACACATCCAGAGCTAAAAACATTCGCAGGAATTTCATCAGCCCTTTATGTCGATGTGTGGGGCGGTATCTCCTCGGCCGAGGAAAAAATTCTCTACCACTTTTTCTTGTTTAAAGCAGTGAGACTCCACATTTCCAAGTGGTTACCCATTCAAGTACTAACAGTACCAGGCGTCCTGGTATCCCTGGTGGATCCTAATAAAAGTAGTATCAAAGTTATCACTGGAACAGATATCATATATTGTTATATTTATTGTCTTAAAAGCTGGCAGCTCGCGAAAGTTTCATACAGGCATTAATTTTGTTTGGCAGAAATTGTAGGTAGATACCTAACAATGTATTTTTTAATTTTCTATTCACGCGACAAGCTTTTAAGACAATACATTTAACACAATATATTATATCTGTTTCAGTGATGACTTTGATACTACTTTTATTATTATCCACCCACGCGAACTACGTCCACTTATAAATAGCATTTAGCATCCGCCATCTTGTAGCGTCCGCCCTAGTAAGTTTAGAATGACATCACAAAGCTTATCGTATTCTACTCGTTAAATCCTTTCATTTGATACTCATGTCAAGGGGGTTGTGAAAAAGAGGTAATCCGCTAGCTTGTGGCGGCCGCCATATTGGGTTTAGAATGACGTCACATAGCTTATCATATTCTACTCGTCAAACCCTTTCATTTGATACCCATATCAAGGGAATTGTAAACAAAAAGGTAATTCGCCATCTTGGGGCGTCCGCCATATTGGATTTTGAACAATATTAAATATACTATATTGCATTGTTACCGGACTTATACACGTGTACAAAATTTAAAAGCTCTAGCTTAATTAGAACTAGTCGAAATTAATTGAAACATTTGACCTAAACATACTAACATACATACAAACATACATACTAGCAGGTGAAGTTAAATAAAAGTTTGTAAAAAGAACCGGATGCACGCACTGGCACAACAAAATGAGGTAGTTGTCATAAATGACGGCATACTTGTCGAACTTCATCGTTGATATTATTCTGGATACCTAGTAAATTTTAACAGTTTTTGATTTGCCAAAAATGTTGAAAAATAAGACCCAATAGTCTTGAATCACCAACAAGTTCCATGCACAGATAAAAAGGGCGGCAAATCTGTATAAAAGTTGCTAGAATAGAATGTCTTTAAAAAAGTCTATCAGTTAATTCCAAGACAAATAGTTTGTATAAACAAAAACCCTAAATGGTTTAGTTTTCGAAATGCAGGGTTAGATAGGAGTCAGTTTATGTTAATTGATTTGTTATTGGTACTGAACACTACAATAATTAACAACGGTGTACCATAGCATACCTCGACCCACTGTGGATCAACAATATCTGTATATATTTTTTTCTCGGAGAAGTAGTTATATTCGGATATAATATGCCGTAATCTTGCATTTCTCTCCTTGATGTTGTACATTTCTCTTTCTTTTAGAGCTCTAGTATTTAAAAAGCAATTATTGTAGTTTTTCTTTAGCTGGATAACTTCTCTCTAGAAAATACGAAAATTGATTATGTATATAGGCAAGTTTTAGGTCCCAAATATATGTAGCTTTAAAACAGATCATGGTCAAATAAGTATAATAATTCCTATTACTCATTGGACAATATTTGTTCTGTGAGGTTCTGACAATTCTTGTAAGTTGTTATTAACATTCTGTATTTTTTAGATTTTCAAAGCAACTTGATTGTCATGTGGATGTTTGGCTTAGGTTTGACATGGAAACTGTCACGCTTCAAAACTGAATTAAATTAAAAAGAGCATGAACTAGTTATTCACATTAACTCATTGATGTCATTGGTTAAGTTAGTGGATTTCAGATGAGCAAGACTTTAAGATCGAACTGATGGGTAGTCCGATGCTGGACAAAATATTGTTTGTTAAAACTAGATCATTTATACTTTCATCGAAAACATCGGTTTTCAAGTTTAGTGAACCCGACAACCAAGCTTTTTTTATCGGTAATTTATAAACGGTTTGATAGAAATGCCATTAATGCACTTTAAATAACAAGGAATTAAACAACTTACCCAAAAGGGCTTGCATGTCCTTCATAGGAAAAATATTTACTATACCGTTTCCAATTTAATTTGAGAATGAAGACAGAAACCCATTTTACAACGGAGAGATCAATTATGTCTCTCTCTTATGTTTTTTTTCTCTCATTTTTTTCTCTCGCGTCTTCTTTCTCAATCATACTCGAAAAATTTTTACAGCTGGTAGAAAGTTAGGTTATAAGAAACATAAACATGATATAGTATTTGAAGCATATCCCATAAATATAAGTTATATATATATATATATATATATATATATATATATATATATATATATATATATATATATATATATATATATATATATATATATATATATATATATATATATATATATACAGGGTGTCTGGAAAAGGTCTGTACAAAATGCCACCACGTATTCGTGAGACTAAAATAAGACGATTTAACACAACTTACCTATATCCAAAAGTGTTTCGTTAGGGAGATACAGAGCCCCAAAGGGGTACTTAACGATTTACTTTTTTGGTTCTAACTTTTGAACCGACTTGTATAATTTAATGAAATTTTAATATTTTATGTTGGCCATAAAGACTCATAAAACCATACTACAGTAGATGTTTGACATCGTCAGGGAAGTCAGGAACGGACTTGCCACCACACTCTTTGGGCCAAATTTTTTACAGGTATCATTTTACCGAACTGAAAACTGATTTTTTATATACTTTGGTCATTCCTCTTTGAAAAAGGTACTCTGCATTTGTTTCGATAAAATTGGCCGTTTTCGAAAAAATTATGTTTTGTATAACACGTTATTGAAATAATACTACAATACCACAATAAAACACCAGTCGTTTTTATTTCGTTAACAATGTGTTATTCACAGGTAAAAGTTAAATCATAAAAAGTACTTAAAACTGAATCATTTTGATATTTCAGAAATCGCTTAAACAGAAAAATGTTAAAAATGTGAAAGCTCTCCTTCTTCTTGTTTACTTGAGCCGAATTTCGAAGTGGGCGCCCTGTACCTCTATACATTTTCTTATACGACGGATGTTTTTTTGTTGTACTTGAAACAACATTCCAGGATTGTCTCGAATTTCGTTGCAATGGTGTGTTATTCTTTCTATCAGGTTTTCCCTGGAGTGAACTGGCGTTGAATATACAAGCCTTGTTAAATTTCCCCACAGGAAGAAATCTAAAGGAGTCATGTCGGGCGACCTCGGTGGCCATACAATAGCCCCACCTCGACCTATCCATCTATCACCAAAAGTATTTGATAAGTGCTGACGAACTAAATTGCTAAAATGGGGCAGTGCACCGTCGTGCATAAACCACATCTGATTTCTAATTTCCAAGGGCACATTTTCTAATAAACCGTTTAAGTTTCGTTGCAAGAACTGCAAATAGATGGCACCATTTAATCTGTCTTCAATAAAGAACGGTCCAATGAGATGATTCCCAATAATCCCCGCCCACACGTTAACCATAAATCTTTGTTGATGTTTTGTCTGTTCTATTGCATGGGGATTTTCTTCATGCCAGATATGCAAATTATGGCAATTTATTACACCGTCTCGGGTGAAACCGGCTTCGTCCGTGAACAAAACGATACTAGTAAAATTTGGATTTTGCCTAAATCGTTGAGAAAACTATAATAATCAGCGGGAGACATGGCATGTACCTTTTGGACGTGATAAAGATGTAGCAGTTGTTCTCGAAGGGTCTCATGAACAACCCACTTTGTCGCATGAACTTGAACCGACAACTTTCTTACACTATTAGAGGGATTTTCAGCAATCTCATCCAGAATTTCCTCCTCTAACTGAGAGTGTCTTGCTCTTCTTGGAGGCCCTTCCCCACCACGGGGCGGCAAAAAACTTCCTAAAATGGATTAGCAAAAGATTCGCTATTTTTAGCATTTTTTTTATTTCACTTGACTTTTTACCTGTTTCTCTTAAGCTACGATCCACCCTTTCAAAAGTTCTTCGGTGCGGTAAACTTCGATTTGGAAATGTACCAGAATAAATTCTTCTTGCCTCCACACAATTGCCAAGTGCTTGTCCATAAATTAGATGCATGTCAGCATATTCGCTATAGGAATAATGCTCCATTACTTAATTCTTGTATAATCAGTCAGACAATTTTGAAAAGTGTTGTCAGTAACACATTGTTAACGAAATAAAAATGACTGGTGTTTTTTTGTAGTATTCTGATAAAATTATTTCAAAAACATGTTATACAAAAACTTAATTTTTTCGAAAACGGCTAATTGTATCGAAACAAATGTAGAGTACCTTTTTCAAAGGGGAATGACCAAAGTATTTAAAAAATCAGTTTTCAGCTCTGTAAAATGATACCTGTAAAAAATTTGGCCCAAAGAGTGTGGTGGCAAGTCCGTTCCTGACTTCCCTGGCGATGTCAAACACCTACTGTAGTATGGTTTTATGAGTCTTTATGGCCAACATAAAATATTAAAATTTCATTAAATCATACAAGTCGGTTCAAAAGTTAGAGCCAAAAAAGTAAATCGTTAAGTACCCCTTTGGGGCTCTGTATCTCCCTAACGAAACACTTTTGGATATAGGTAAGTTGTGTTAAATCGTCTTATTTTAGTCTCACGAATACGTGGTAGCATTTTGTACAGACCTTTTCCAGACACCCTGTATATATATATATATATATATATATATATATATATATATATATATATATATATATATATATATATATATATATATATATATATATATATATGTATATGTTTGAACGTAGACTTTCACGGATGGAGAATGTGAAGAAATGTTGATCCGGCAGTACATCCGTTCGTTCGTTAAATTCCTATTGGACTCTGACAGACGTTTTGCCAAGGTCTCGCTTGGCTCAATCAATGCGTACTCGTTGCTGTCAAGTCGTAAACTGACGATCAGTTATATTTGTCCTTTTTTAGATTACTTGGACCGGACATTATGGGAGTGAGTAACAGGAACGACGACCCGATATAAAGTTGAGAACGTAAGATTTGCATCACAGATGATTTCTTTAGTTATTGAGAAAGGAGTGACAATTGCGCCCTAGAAACATTTAATTTCAGTTTAAAACTGAAGTCACAGTGCCATTACAAAATGTGTCTATCCTTCTGGAACTAAGACTTCCAACATTTACCGTTAAAAATTGTCAAACTACTTGGTATATTCGATTAAACAATTTTTATTGCATCGTTAACTTACACAAACGCCACTGTTCGCAGGTAGGCTGTATTATAGATCCATTATATGTCGGAAAAAAGCGAATACTTTTTTAACATTATTATAAATTGTTTATCTTATTAACAATATTTACTCATTTGGGCTATTTTTAAAAATTATTTATGAAAAAGAGTATTTATATTCTTTTGAATTGTTATATGAAGAATGCAAAAAAAATGGATATCAGACAACCTTTTTCATATAAAATGATAATGTATATTTTCAAAAATAAATTTAATTATATAATAAGACCAGTAAATTATATTAAAACTTGCTATGTAGAATTATATATTTTACAGTCTGGTTGTTATTACTGTACATTTATATTTTAATGAAAAAGAGTATTTTAAATTTGAAACCCAAATTTAAAAATTCGGTCAAGTGCAACCTATACTTGCACAATTAGTGTTCCGTGCTATGAGCACCACACTTAACCTGACCAAACCTCGGCAGCCGATCTCCGCCCATCTGCCGCCGCCGCCGATGGCACCAACGCCATATCACATCGCGTATGCGGAGCTGAGTGGGGAGCAATTCGACTGAGCCTAAGTTGTCTTTTACATTGTGAGAATTTTTTCTTGTCCCAAATTTTTTTCTCTAAAACCAATGTTTCAGCAGTTATAAGGAAATAAATAAATCCTGATAATTTTGGGTCATCTACACCTAATTCTTAATGTTCATGATTTTTTTTTTAATTTTTCTGATCGATCCTTTTGGTGATAAGGGCGAGGGACAGCAATTTTTAGGCGTTTTTCCGGGAAAATGTCTACAAAAGCATAAAAAAATCATATACATATTGTTAAATTCGTACTTGAATAAGCTTTCATATGACACTCTACAGGATTCACTTGAAGAACTTTTTTACATTTCCCAGTTTACCCCCTGAAATTAACCCCCAGAATCAAAATTCAACTTTTTATACTTCACGTCTATAATTGAGCCACCACCACCAAATTTTAAATTTTTGCGTTGAATAATTTCAGAGAAAATCGCCTGTGACAGATGGACGGACGGACACCGAAGTGATTCCATAAGTGTTCCGTTTTGCTAATTTTAAGCATGCACTAAAAATGCTTTTAAGCTGCGTAGGGATATGCGATACCAAAAAAGTATCGATACTTAAGTATCGAAAGTATCCTTTGAAAAGTATCGATACCGTTTCGATATTTCATGGTATCGATACTTCGGTATCGCAAGTATCGATACTTAGGCTGTGTACCGTTGTCAAACCTGGTTAACCGCTCGGTTTCTTCGGTGACATTAATGACAGATATTGCGTTTCCAATCTGCCAACTTTTCAGATTACCGATACTTACGGGACACAAAACCGTAACCGAAGTTGACAACGGTACACGCCCTTAATGACTTCAGTGTACTGTTGTGTACAAAAAAAACTGGGACAATATTATTATAAAAAACAACAACATTTTAAGTTATATTTTATTCACAAAAGAAATTGAGTGGGAAGCCGACGTCCCATGTGCGGAATTAACGACGGAGGCGGAACGGAAAAGGCGATTCTATTGGTTTGATTTGAAATTTTGACGTCAAATATTGTAAGACGGCCGCCCAGCGACCAATAGAATCGCCTTTTCCGTTCCGCCTCCGTCTTTAATTCCGCACATGGGACGTCGGCTGGAGTGGCTTTCTTACTGACACTGACAGCAGTGACAGCTCTTCTTCTTAAATTAGGTGGGCGTTAACAGTTATTTTGTCGGTATCGCCACAGGGTATCGCATATTTTGTACTGATACGAGTACGATTTTCAAATAGGGGTATCGATACCAATTTACTTGGTATCGAAAGAAAAATATCGATACTAGCATCGTATCAGTAGTATCGGAATATCCCTAGCTGCGCCACATTTGCTTTGCTGAATAAAACCGATTTGAACTTTTCTTAAACTGACATTTTTAGTAAAAATGATTTTGTACCTTGGATTCTTGAATCATTTAAAAATCATTTTGAGTTGTGCCACTATTGGCTTCAGAAAACAATATGTTCTATATGTTATAATTGCCTATTTTAACAAACTGACTTTTTCGTCACGGTTTGCATTGTTCCCAAGTACGGGTACCCAAGAATCCAACTAATTATTAGGTACCTTTATTTCTAAACATAAACAGCAATAGCAAACAAGCGTCGTTAAGCGTTGCTAAGAAAATTTCAGTAGCCTGTTCATTATGATTGACAAAGTAGGCAGTCTTAATATATTTATGACAGGTTAAGCTATGTAAACTGTTTTCCAAGATTTTCGCATTGTTGCATATGCTTTTGATAAATAGAAAATCAAACTATAGTGTTCATTACAACAGTTCTCTTCTAAACTTAAACCGGGAAAATCTTTTTATTATTTTCCTAAACATGAGACATCATAGAAACGGTATAAAGTACTTCACCCGTACTACCCTCTTCGTTATAAATTTGCGAAAAAGCTCGGAAGCAAATTCCTTGTATTTTTAGTGGTTTAGCTTTTTGCAGAATTATTGCTGTTTCCGTGCGTATTTCTTGGGCTTTTTCCTCTGGAAGGGATCTAATTGCCAATTCGAGATTTAAGATGATATCTTTTGTTCGCACTTCCTTCGGAGTTATGGCGAAGTTTCCGCTTTTGGCGAGTACGGCGACTTCTTCTAAAGATAAATTTCGATTGCTTAGGCTAACTACTGTTCTAGAGGTGTCTATTTTTGATGCGGATCTCATGTTTCTTGCAATTTTCTTAAATTTACTCATCTGGCGATCTGTGCTTCTTTGAACTTCATTTTCCATGTTTCTGAACGATATGGAGTCTACTTTATCCCAGTGCGTACAGTGTTAGGTACTTAGCTTGTAAAAAAAGTCGATTAAATTTGCGTCGACTATTGCCAAATTTCATCTGGTGGTTAGAATTCTTTCCCTAAGAAGTGCTCTCTCAGTTCGGTTGCAAAATCTTTAAGCTTGGGCGGATCTTATTGTTCGTTTAGCTTTTAGAAAATTTGGAGTAACACATCTTCATACCTGCATCGGGAGAGAAAAGCTAAAGAAGCTAGTAGCCGGGCTTTCTTTTGCCTGAAAAGTTCCAGTTGTTGGTGTAACGCTGATATGTCCTCCCCATAGAGGCGATAAATGAATTATTGTCGTATTTAATGTCCTCATTAGTCGTAAACTTAAAAATAAGAAAAATTCGTACAAAGGGGGTGAAGTTTTGGCTTTTGAAAAGAATCCAGTTGTCGCATACCTACTAATGTATTAAAAGAATGGTTTAATTATTTACGACTTATTACCCATTACCGACTTATTACGGAATTGCACTTAAAAAAAGATAAGAATAAAGGATACATGCAACAAATTCTTACCTCTGCCACTGCTTGTTGAAGTTCACACTGATAAAATGTCGCAATTTGTCTTTGTTGATAGTGTGCAGTGTTAATTTCTATTAACATTTGTGTAACGGCGCCTGCCAGGGCTATTTTAGTTTCTTGAGATTTATTGGAATCAGATTCTTCAATTTCTCGCAATCGCCTCATGGTGGCTACACCAGTGTAGTCTTCCTTTGGAAGTACTGGTCGTTTGGCCAAGGTTTCTAGAAGTTTTCTAAAAATATATCCCTAGGTTTCTAAAAAATCGTCTAAATTCAAAACTGGTTTCACTTAACACTTTAATACTTTTATTTGATTTATTTATTTAATACAACAATGACGATATAACCGATGAAACTTTCATAGTATAGGTAATTTAATAAGATAGGTGTTTTTGCAATTTGGATACAACAAGCTAGGAAATATAATGTGCAAATTTTGTACTGGGTTGGCAGCGCTGGGCAAACTGCTTGAAAAAAGTAGTGGAGTATAACTACTAACTACTAAGTAGTAGTTTGTTAACTACAAACCAAACCATACATGTACCGTTGTGGCTCAAAAAATCAGTGCCGTAGCCGTACTTATATACAAAAATGGTTAAAAAAAAGGACTTGAACCTATAATATCAAATGGAAAAAATCAAAATAAAATAAAAAACTTTTTATTATTTAAACTTTATTGTAAAGTCAACTGTCCACAGACTTAAATTTAATCATAAATCATTAACACAGTTCCTTTTTGGTATAAAAATACAAATGTAAAACATATTTGGTAATAGGAATAGAATTAAAAAAATAATAAATTTTAATTTTTTCAAAACCTGCAAATTCTATATCAGGTTTGCTTATCGCTTACCAGACTGAAAATGCTAGACGAAAAATTTTCGAGAACTTGGTCTAACGAGATTTTTGGCACGCGTCGACGTACACGTAATGAAATGACGTAATATAGGGAAGTAGTTAAATATTTTTAAAAGTAGTTGAATTACACAAGAGTAGTTAAAATACCTTAAGTAGTTAGCACTGAGTAGTTAACTACTTTTTTAACTACTTTTTGCAAATATTTTGTGCAGACTTAAAATACGTATAACTACTAGGAGAAAAAAAGTAGTAAGAAAACAACTACTTTTACAGAAAAAGTAGTTAACTAATTTTGTAGTTAACTACTGCCCAGCTCTGTGGGTTTGTCCAATTCCGTATGTATTATGTTTTTTCTGTTGTTTGTGATGATTTTACTGATTAATGTATATGCTACGCGATGACTAAAAAAATTCTTCTTTGCCATAAGCAAAAGTTTTTTGTTTAATTTATCCTTGAACCTCTCATGGATCTTATAACAAAGTATAAATTTAGCTTGAGATTTATAATAAAGCTGACAAAAAAAGCAACTAAAAATAAATTTTACCAAAAAAAAAAAAC